>OX422216.1:108092966-108457966 GCA_949130495.1 Sambucus nigra
TTTCCAAGAACCATATTTCGATGATGAGATCTATTCAACTAAAATATTCTGTCTTTGTAATTGTATGCGTGACTTTGTGTCTATTATATCTACTCTTTATGTCATGCGTACCGAGAGAAAATAGCCACATTCCGAGTCATTCGTTTGTGAGATCATCCTATGAGAAATTGAATCAAACGAATTTTCAAAAAGTAACGTAACGATCAATCGGTTGAAGTTAGCGATTTGATGATCGGCTTCACGCATGCACACACACACACACACACACACACACACACACACACACACTATAAGTTGAGATTCTCGAATGAAAATTTAAAGTGAGTATTTTTAAGAAATTTAAATTTTGCAGTTTTTAGTTATTTTGATAATTTTTTCACTGAGCCAAAAACCAATTTTGTGGGTAAATTCACTAAAAATGACATGAGACACCACTCATCCTACTAGGGTAGCCCATGGATTTACGGCTTGTTGCATACGCTAAATGCAAGCGCTTGCCTGTAAAAGAGGTATTCTATCCAAATAATGTTTTTGAAAGTTTCTTTAACTCATACTCTTGTTCTTTTATATTGATCCGCATGTGCAACGTTCTATGTTAGGGGGATTTGATTAAGCATAAATATTATATAATTATCCCCTTAATTTCGATTCTTTTATGGTCTCGTGTGATGTAAATAGACTAGATTTATCTCATACTCATGCTACTAACCCTTTTTGATGAGCATTTCTTATTCTGTGTATCTCTCATGTATTTTGTAGGTATTTTATGCAAGTGAATGGGGGAGAGAAACCAAAACAGTGAAACAAACTAAGGAAAGGAAGTTGAAGGGCATTTTTATAATTTTATAGCCATAGTTAGGAGGCAGAGCAAACTAGAAAGTTGAAGAATGTGAAATTAAAAGAACACTGGAAGAAATGACGCCTTAATCGAAGATATGGCGAAGAAGTTATGCGAATTCGAAGTCGAGAAGAGAATGTAGGGGCAAAAGAGGAATTTCAAAAAATTAAGAACGGAACCAGTTTGGATTTTAAGGGAGCTAGTTAGGATGACTTGAACCCAAAATTTTCATTTATTTTGATTTTTCACCTGGAATTGTATGGGCTTATGACTCTTTAAAAAATGACTTCATTGAGTTGGAAACTAACATTAGACTTATCTACCATAATTTTAACCTAGTTTATGAGGAGAAAAAGAGGCAAGAACATAAGAGATCACTTATGCACCAAGTTTATGCTTTGTGGATCTTTTTCATGAACTAATAAAGATAGTTTATCTTTCTCTCCTTTCATCTTTGCTATTAGTTATTTTTCTGGTTTTCTTGCATCTTTTATAATTGAGATTCTCTCTTGCATGCTTAGCTGCACATTAATGATGATTAAATTCACATGCAACGTAGAAATCAAGTCTTTAATTAGCAACACTATGTATGGCTAGGTTTTCAAGGGTTGGGATGCATGAACCCAAACCTACGTGTTTCGCATGGATATAAAACAAGTTCTTGAATTAGAAAAATAATTGAAAATGTGGTATTTTGTTAATATAACCGTTGTAGGACTTTTAGCTCTATTTACCCTAGGCAACCAGAGTGTTTAAGAACGCAACGCGCGTGTTAAAAATATTTTCACACACTTTATTTTTATTCTTGATTACGTATTGTGCGGGTTAATTCCTTTATATATGTAATGCTTGAAATAAATAAAGTCTTCATTTCAATTAAGTGTTTAATTCTCGACAAGTTTTGTATCTGGTAAAATTAATAGGGGTTGGGGGATTGTATTCCAACGTAATCTTTCTTTCATACTACTTAATCGGTCAATATTTAATCTTACATGCGTAGTTAATTTAGATAGGATTTAATTGTTTTTTTTAAAGTATTCACGGCCTGAGCCTGTACTACTCTCGTAATAATCTGGGGCGTAACTGTCATGACATAAATGAATGATCGAGCCACCGCATCCTGGTGTCCTAACTCCTTCCATTTCGCTTTCCACACTTCGGCCACCTCACCTACTGGCCTACGGCTCAACACGTCTTCTACCACGTTAGCCTTCCCCGAGTGGTATTGGATATCAAATTTATAATCCTTCACAAACTCCAGCCACCGACGTTGATGCATATTTAACTCCTTATGCGTGAAGAGGTACTGTAGTGACTTGTGGTCCATGAACAAGTAAAATTTCTCCCCCAGGAGGTAATGTCTCCAAATCCGAAGTGCAAACACGATCACTTCCAACTTCAAGTCGTGGGTGGGGTAATTCTTCTCGTGAGGATTAAGCTTACGGGAGGCATAAGCTATAACCTGATTCTCCTCCTGAAGTACAACCCCAAGTCCTAATAAGGACGCATCAGTGTAGACTAGATACTCCACTCCCGGCCTGGGCAATGCTAACACTGGTGCTGAGGTTAACTTATCTTTTAACTCATCAAAGGACAACTTCCAGGCATCACTCAAGATAAACGGCACCCCTTTGCGAGTCAAATGTGTCAATGGTCCCGCTATCTCTGAAAACCCTCGAATGAACCTCCTGTAGTATCCGACTAGGCCCAAGAAACTGCGTATCTCGGTCGGTGTCATGGGTTATCCCCACTCCCTCATCGCTAACACCTTCCCCGGATCCATGGATATCCCTCTGTCAGAGATGCTATGCCCCAAAAACTGGACCTTCTTCAGCTAAGACCCACATTTCTCGTATTTTGCGTACAACTCATGCTGACGCAGTGTCTGAAAAACCTACCTCAAGTGCTCGACATGATCCTCCTCGATCTGCGAGTAAACCAGGATTTCATATATGAAGACGATGATGAACTGGTCCAAGAACTCTCTGAACACCCTTTTCATCAAGTCCATAAACACGGCTAGGGCATTGGTTAGCCCGAAAGGCATAACCCTGAACTCATAAGAACCATATCTTGTCAAGAAGGCCGTCTTCGATAAATCCTCCTCCCTAATACGCAACTGATGGTATCCCGATCTCAAGTCAATCTTTGATAAGAAGGAAACTCCTCTCAATTGGTCGAATAAGTCATCGATTCAAGGCAACGGATATTTGTTCCGTATCGTGAATTTATTCAACTCCCTGTAATCGACACATAACCTCAACGATCCATCCTTCTTCTTAACAAATAGTATGGGAGCACCCCATGATGAAGTACTCCTACAGATAGACCCATGTCCCAATAATTTCTTAATTTGGTCACGTAACTCCCTCACCTCTGCTGGAGCCATACGAAAAGGTGTGCGGGCTATCAGCCGAGTGCCCGATGGTAAATCTATGATGCTGTCTATCTCTCTACTCGGTGGTAACCCCAGAATCTACCAAAACACATCAACGAACTCTCGAAACCACCACCTCCCTATAGGTCTCCTCCTCTATGTAGTATAAATGTGTGGACGATCCTCCCTTAGGGCGAGGCATCGCCACCAGGAACATCTCCTGACCGGGTATGGCAAAAACTATACTCCTACTAAAACAATCGATCATGGACCTATACTTGACAAGCCAATCCATACCTATAATCATGTCATACTCAGATATATCTAATACGAGCATGTCAGTGGGTAAGATAAACCTCCCAATCTCTATACCCACTCCTCGATAAATAAAAGAAATCACGGAACCTCTACTCAATGGAAAATCCACACAAGTAACTGTACTCTCTACTATTTTTAATAATCCTATAGTACGTGCAAATCCTATGGTAATAAAATAGTGTGTGGCCCTCGTGTCAAATAAAAAACACCCCAAAGTCCCCTAGATAGAAAACATACCCTCAATGGTGTTGGGTCTTATAGGACTGCGGCCTAGTGAAGATTGTAGACTCTTCCGTACTGAAGCTGCCCATGCTGAACTGGGACGGCTGGAATGGGTGGAAGTGCTGGCATTTGTGGGGGTGCTAGGAGAGATGCGGGAAATAATGGTCTATGGGGCTCCTGAAGAGAACCCTACTGGTGTTGTTGTTGGCCTCTACCCTTCTACGGGCAGTCCTGATGCTTGTGGCCAGTGTTGCCACAAGTGAAACATCTCCCTAGTGTGACACCCCGCCCAATTATATATATAGGGTGATCAGTCCTCTACCAATTCAAAACAGGATATTCAGTTGGTTCATTCTTAGCATCACCGTCGAAAAACTTTTTTAACAAATTAATCACCTAATATAAAATTAAGCTAGGTGTCAAAACATTCCCCATTTAGTAAAACCAAGTAAATTCCATTTTCATTAAATCTTAAAATATAAACCATTTAACTCCATAACAATGAAAGGATAAATTATAAACCATCAACATACACATGAATATAATAAGTACTGAACAAGAATCAAATATTGAACTAAATAAGACTGGGTCAAACTCCCAGTTCAAAACTCCAAACCACAACATAAACTGAATACAATATCTCTGATGAAGAACTAGAAATGGGCGATACATGCCCTAAATAAGAAGTCTAGATAAAACTGAATGGAAAGGATAAATGCGACGACTGCAAGGATCTACAGCTTCCACAACAGCTGCAGCACGTCAAACAACCCAAATCTCTAAATCTGGTACCCGTGTGGCTGAGCACCTGATATAATACATATATATATATATATATATATATATATATATATATATATATATATATATATATATATATATATATATATATATATCAAAAGAGAGAAGAGATATAAGAAACGAGTCAGAGCCCAATGTGTAAAAAATGATTTAGCAAGTATTTAAAACTGGTTCTTAAAACAAATCTTATACGCATGTTAGTTATCGAACTCTCACATGAGTTTCTCACCTCTCGTCTATTGTGCATGCCTAACGTACATCTAATCTCCCCCTAGTTATACTTACCAGTCTAACTAGTCAGAAACCATACTAATACTAACTATGCTCACTAGTAGTATTCCCGTATTGCCCATACAATACGCTAATCAGATAGTTTATCTCACATACTAAGTTTCATTATTCACCGTTTGAATGGTTAATCTTTTATTCACTAAGATTATTTTATTTCTCATTTCCATTGTATCTACTAGTTTCACAAAGTAGAAAGTTACCCAAATACACTCATACATATATACAGTCTCATCATCCCTATGTATACACACTAATCCTGCACCCTGAGGTTAAGACCACTTGGTGCAATATAATGATTATTATTATTACCAAGTCTACTAATTTCACATAGTAGCAATATTCACAAGTTCAAATATATATATATATATATATATATATATATATAGTCACATCATATATATATATATACTAATCCTGCACCCCCGAGCTAAGACCCATTAGTGCACCTATCCAGAACATCCTGCATCCCTGGGTTAGCACCCTTTAATGCACCTATCATTAACAATTCAGCACCCCCGGGTTATTTCCCATTAGTTTGCCTAACAATAGAAGCTTGCATCCCCGGGTTAGCAACCATTAATGCACCTATCAATAATAATCGAGCACCCCCGAGTTATCACCCATTAGTGCGCCTAACAATAGTCATCCTTGTACCCCCGGGTTATCACCCATTAGTACACTTAACAATAGAGTTTCTACACCCCCTAGTTATCACTCATTAGTGCGCTTAATTATAAAGTTCTTGCACCCCCGTGTTATTACCTATTAGTGCTCTTAACAATAATATCACATAATAGGCATACACACATCCTATTATAATATTTAGGTATTTCTCCAACCTACATACATACTCCTCATACGTATTTTAACCTCATCACTACGTATAGTATAAATATTTAGATTACTATCTCTCTCGTAATCTCCAAGGTACATTCTCTCTATATCGAAATAATTAAAGTATTAATTCTCCCATACTTTCCCCAGAATTCTGTCCTATTTGAATTTACTATTTGGCAATTTCTCTCACTCCAATAAACCGGCAAACTCAAAACGGGACTTTGAGAAAATCCCCAAAAATTCCCTCTGTCACTCGAACCAAAAGGGTTGTCGTTTGAACGACTTCCACATGTCGTTCGAGCGACTTCGCGCGAGATGCCATCTCGCTCAAACGACTTCGTTCGAGATCGCGCGAGATGTCACTGTTTGTCTTCTTTCCCATAATTCTGCGTTTTCCACCATTTATGAACCTAGAAACCTCTAAGATTCAACACCCAATGCCTCATCATCAATACCCATCAACCCTAACAGGTTATAAATCATTCCTAACCTCTTAGGATCATTAATTAGTCATAAATCATCATAATTATATAAAATCCCCAAATCAATTCATATGAACCCTAGTTTCCAAATTTTCAATTAAAGAACCTAATCAACCCAGATTCATTCATCAATATACAATTCAATTTTGTAGTTCATCCTCTACATTCATGACAAAATATTAACAACTAATTACCCCAACCTCTAGTCATCATTTAACCTCCAATTTTCACCCAATTAACATGTAAATCAAGGATTGAATTCACCTACACTAACATGAGTATGATTATTGCTAAAGAAAGAAAGTAATAAACACTTGCCTCGAATATAACGGTCTGATCCGTTGGTGATATTTCTATATACGCGTTCCTCTCTTCTCGATCTACGCATTGGTGGTCACGGTTATGCAAGGTGAGGATGATTTGATCTTCCTTCTTGGGTTTTGGTTCTCCCCCACACTTTCTATGGACGTTCTTTTCTTTTCCAACTCTCAACCCTAACGGACTTCTTGAGGCTGATAAAAATAATTCTTAATTTTCGTCCATTACTTCCACCCAAAAATACAATTTACCATAATGCCCTCTCGGGACGTCGGTTAGGCCTAAAATTGCCCCGGGACCCAAACTAAACACCCGGGTATACTATTTTGACTATCTCGACCCTTATGAACTCAACGACACACTCGAAATGACCATACGAGGTAATAAAAATAATTTCTCTTTTTATTCTATTCAATTAGTCCTGACACGCCTCACACGCGTGTCAGACTTAAATTACCAAACTGCCGTATTTCTCACTGTCGACAATTTATCAAATTTTATTATTCCATATTACATATCACACAGTAATACTTAATAGTTCACAACAATAAGTATTAACCCATGGCACGCTAGTTAATAATTATTTTAATCCAGATTAATAACAAATTAATTTCTCACATTTCAATTTAATTAATCCAACAACAATAATTAATCGCATACTTATTCTCATAATAATAATTAATCACATAATTATTTAAATCGTCAAAAATATGGGGTGTTACATACTTCCCCCCTTACAACCGGATTTGTCAAAAATATGGGGTGTTACATACTTCCCCCCTTACAACGGAATTTCGTCCCGAAATTCGGAAAAAGTATACCAGGTACAGACAACGTTGTAAAAATATTGCGCATCGCATCCCGACGCTCACCAGTAAGCTATTCCGTACCACCCATATAGTATGCTATCGAATACCCTTAATAATGAACACTTCACATGTTTTTTCTTTAAACTCCAGGTTACCCTGTCATATAGGCTCTTGCCCAAGACTTTTTGCTTAAGTTTCACTACTTCAAATTTATTTTAGATATTCACTATCTAGATTTCTACTATTTGCACCATAATAGATTTATCCTCTTTTCAGATACATACGACTTCATCTCGTGTCATTGATACAAGTAAATTGGCTGTGCAATATATATTTCACACACAAATGCACGATAATATCGATTCTTCTCCGACATTTGTAATCATAACTAGTCCC
This sequence comes from Sambucus nigra, assembly GCA_949130495.1. NCBI lineage: Eukaryota > Viridiplantae > Streptophyta > Magnoliopsida > Dipsacales > Adoxaceae > Sambucus > Sambucus nigra. The sequence goes on from OX422216.1 coordinate 108,100,656, forward strand.
CTACCTCTAACTCTCAAGTAGGATAACAACAAAGTTTATCGTGCCATACTTCTACTGGCACTCTGCCCGAACGTGAACTTATAGGAGTTATTTGGACACAACTCCACTAGTGGAAGGTACTGCTCTCCTCATCCTCTAAGATCTCAGGGTTCACATACAATTTTCTCTCTTGCATGCGATTAGACCGCTTGTCCTGCCCATCTCTCTGTGGGTATTAGGTCGTACTCAATCGCATCTTAGTACCTATCATCTTATCATCTCAGCTACATGAGAAGACCCTTGGGGATACTCTTCCATTCTCTAATGGAAGGAGCCCCTGCTGGTTTTGAATTGTCCGCCCTTTTTTTTAATAGTCAGCTGACCCACTACAAGACTAACTTTGAAAATTACTCTATATTAAACCCATTACCACTATTATTTGTATCCTGATATATTTTATACTCTCTTGAATGTACTTCTAATCGTGATACGTGTGACTTTGTCGTATCGTGTGACACAAGTCTCTTTTCCCACTCAAAAATCTCAGTTTATTTTGAAACGTAAGTCTCTAACAAATCTTACGGAGTAATCTTCGGCTTACCCGACTACATGTTATCGAATTCACAAGATAATCATAATACACCATTTGATTCAATCCCCTAAGGCGCCCATACACCCTATGCCTCGCGCATTATTATACAAATGACAAAAAATGTTCTTACTTCAATTCTTGCACACTTGGTAAGCTGATGTGGTAGGGGTGCACTCAACCACCCCACTAGTCAAAACTTAATCAATCCTTTAACGGTATCATCGCTCTATTCAGAATGATACTAAGGCTAAGCGACTCTATTGGCCTTAAGTTATATAAGAATTATCGACTCTCAATTATATTCTTTATAGGTACAATAACCAACATGCAACACTTATGTACTATCGACCAAACTTCCCTCCAACTCCCGACATTTGCTAGTTTCATGTGTGGGATGTCTCGCAAAGCGAAATCCAAATAAGGAACCTGCCCGATACACTACTATCTAACCTAGTCGGTTGTCGAGGTTCGTAAGGCCTTCAGTACATACTATGTACTTTCCCAAAATCTACATATTGTGACATACAAGTTTACTCGTCCCTAAAAATGTAACATGAAGCATGGAGCCCTCACTATCCCAAGTACTTGGCGCTATAAATATATAACGAGCTATATTTTTCCGCTCGATAAGAACATAATGTATTCTAAGTCTTAACAGACTAATAAATTCCTATGCTCGGGAATCACATATAATTAGACACTATACTCGCTGAGGTCTGTAATACCATGAAAGTTTCATATATACTCATATTTGGGCTCAACCCTATTTCAGGTGGCATCGCAAAAAACTAAGATCACTCCTCCCGGAGTATCCTACACGACAGTCATATCACTACATTTTTACTATCGTTTAACCGTACGGTAATTAATCACTACACATTACCATAATAAACTCTACTAAAGCTGACTCAATGTAGTAGTAAATTATAACAACAAAACATATTCTTAGGGCCCACCCGGTTCACTCACGGGCAATCATCAAAATGCCCCGCTAACAACAAGAAATACGTTTGTAACAAGAGTGTTAAAACTAATGTTCCCACTAAACTCGACCCGCACGCGAAGTTTAGGGTTTCCAATTTACATAAAAGTTGTGCACACCCATGTCACTAGAATCTATCCTTTACTCACAAGGAAGAAGCAAAACCTTGCCAGTCTCGCCAAATCACAGGGTCTCAGCACGTGGCTACCATCACGACCCATGAACATCTACAATCGTCATACATCCTAGGATTTCATCTTATAGTTGTCCTTTCTCATCATGGACAATTTATTCCATTATGTGAGTTTCGCGCCCATTATTGAAACGTTGGCCCAAACTCTCTAGGCCTCAATTATAGCTTTATTGAACTCCTGTTTACATCTCGAGCCCCATAGACCCTGACATACTGCTTGTACTATTAACGAGGACTCTACTGGTCCAGCCATAACCCATCACTCTCGGGTTATAAATTTCCTGGGCCTAATTCTCTTGACCCCAAATTCCTTCGCTGGAAGTCTCACTCCTCCAGTTGTTATGCCTAACTGGCATGGTTTACCATTTCTAATCTCTTCGGTCTCACTTCTCAATTGTGGACACCTTCAATACTTGTAGTTCTACTTCCTTCATATAAAGAAAACTTCACGAACCATTTCCCCGTCACTGGTCCCACTGAACATTTTGAAATGTCCTTCTCTCGGACTGAGTAGTCTTAACTTACTGTCTACACTTGCCTTTCGAAACTATGGTTGGCCTCCATGGCCCTGATTGACTTCATCTTCACTTTATAGGAAGTTAATCAACTTAAAATCAACTAAATGAGTTCCCTATTGGGCACACTCTCTAGTGGTGTTTCACTAACACCATTATGTTCAGTTCTGCCCTTCAGACGGATTCTCTAATACTCTTTGGTCACTTCTTCTGGTAAGACTGTAATCACTAACAGCCGTATAACTTTGGCGACATCAACATTAGTCATCCTAGATGGATTTCTCATCCATGCTTGTATTCTACTCACGGGTCCTTTATCAACTATGGACCCTTTGGATAATTTATGCCCTTCTGCCAGGTACGAAGTTCATTATGCAATTTAACCTTTCTCTCATGATCGATTTCTATCTTACCCATCGTGCTAAGAATCAAAATTTCACTCGCATTTTGTCACCACATCGAATGGAAGACCTCACGGTCAAATCTTACCCAAATTTCTTTCTAAATTTTAAACACACTTCTTCAAATATGGTGATTGTCTCTAATCACTAAATGATGCTCCTAAGACCTATAGCTTTTAACACCAAATTTAATTCTGAGTGTCGTCACACCCCACTCTACACAACTACCTTCGGGTTTTCCCACTTCCACTGGTCTGCTACATTTTCTCCTTTTCTTCTCCGCATCTTCACCGATGGTTTTCAAAAGAGTCCCTCTGATTTCCCCTTTATCGACTATGCTAGGTTGTCCTGAAATCACTCCACCGTTATCTATGACTGTGTCCTAGGATCCCATAGTTCCCGAGTGACGATTTTACTATCTCTTGCTTAAGTAATCCTCATGGTGATTTTTTTCCGGATCACTCTTTCCCGATTTCTCTGTGTCTTCTGTTGAGCCTCTTCTCCCGCAGTTCTTCTTACGACCCTCGCTGGTCGTCCTAAAATGTTCGGTGTTCGAATCACATAGAAATTCATATAACGAGTCACATATATTATAATTTGTAGCAGGAGAACGTAAGTCGCATACGTAAGGGAACACAACAATCCTATCATAAGGCTCTACATAAAAAACGATGCGCTGAAACCTAATAAGCCGCACATATCCTAAGGACACTAGAACCTGATGCTCTGATACCACCTGTGATACCCCGCCCAATTAAATATAGGGTGATCAGTCCTCTACAAATTCAAAACAGGATATTCAATTGGTTGATTCTTAGCATCACTGTCGAAAAACTTTTTAACATATTAATCACCTAATATAAGATTAAGCTAGGTGTCAAAACATTCCCCATTTAGTAAAACCAAGTAAATTCCATTTTCATTAAATCTTAAAATATAAACCATTAACTCCATAACAATGTAAGGATAAATTATAAACCATCAACATACACAGGAATATAATAAGTACTGAACAAGAATCAAATACTGAACTAAATAAGACTGGGTCAAACTCCAAGTTCAAAACTCCAAACCATAAAATAAACTGAATACAATATCTCTGATGAAGAACTAGAAGTGGGCGACATATGCCCTAAATAAGAAGTCTAGATGAAACTGAATGGAAAGGATAGATGCGCATACTCCAATTACCTACAGCTTCCACAACAGCTGCAGCACATCAAATAACCCAAATCTCTAAATCTGGTTCCCCTCTGGCTGAGCACCTGATATAATACATATATATAACAAAAGAGAGAAGAGATACAAGAAACGGGTCAGAGGCCGATGTGTAAAAAATTATTTAATAAGTATTTAAAACTAGTTCTTAAAACAAGTCTTATACGCATGTTAGTTATCGAACTCTCACATGAGTTTCTCACCTCTCGTCTATTGTGCACGCCTAACGTACATCTAATCTCCCCCTAGTTATACTTCCCAGTCTAACTAGTCAGAAACCATACTAATACTAACTATGCTTACTAGTAGTATTCCCGTATCGCCCATATAATACCCTAATCAGATAGTTTATCTCACATACTAAGTTTCATTATTCACCATTTGAATGGTTAATCATTTATTCACTAAGATTATTTTATTTCTCATTTCCATTTTATCTACTAGTTTCACAAAGTAGAAAGTTACCCAAGTACACTCATACATATATATAGTCTCATCATCCCTATATATATACACTAATCCTGCACCCTGAGGTTAAGACCACTTGGTGCAATGTAATGATTATTTTTATTACCATGTCTACTAATTTCACACTGTAGCAATATTCACAAGTTTATATATATATATATATATATATATATATATATATATAGGGAGATGTTCAAAAGTGAACCAAAAGAATGAACTTTTTAATGAACCTACTAAGGCATTAAAAAATTGATCCTTAATTTCTTGTTATAATTGGTCCGCGCCAGCGGCAATTAATAATTTTTTAATCCCCCCACTGGCGCGAACCAATTACAACAAGAAACTAAGGATCAATTTTTAATGTCTTAGTAGGTTCATTAAAAAGTTCATTCTTTTGGTTCACTTTTGAACCTCTCCATATATATATATATATTTATATATATATATATATATATATAGTCACATCATCCCTATACATATATATATATACACTAATCCTGCACCCTCGGGCTAAGACCCATTAGTGCACCTATCCAGAACATCCTGCATCCCTGGGTTAGCACCCATTAATGCACCTATCATTAACAATTCAGCACCCCCGGGTTATTTCCCATTAGTGCGCCTAACAGTAGAAGCTTGCATCCCCGGGTTAGCAGCCATTAATGCACCTATCAATAATAATCGAGCACCCCCGAGTTATCACCCATTAGTGCGCCTAACAATAGTCATCCTTGTACCCCCGGGTTATCACCCATTAGTACACTTAAAAATAGAGTTTCTACACCCCCGAGTTATCACTCATTAGTGCGCTTAATTAGAAAGTTCTTGCACCCCCGTGTTATCACCCATTAGTGCTCTTAACAATAATATCACATAATAGGCATACACACATCCTATTATAATATTTAGGTATTTCTCCAACCTACATACATACTCCTCATACGTATTTTAACCTCATCACTACGTATAGTATAAATATTTATATTACTATATCTTTCTTAATCTCCAAGGTACATTCTCCCTATACCGAAATAATTAAAGTATTAATTCTCCCATACTTTTCTCGAAATTCTGTCCCATTTGAATTTACTATTTGGCAATTTCTCTCACTCCAATAAACCGGCAAACTCAAAAGTGGACTTTGAAAAAATCACCAAAAATTCCCTATGTCGCTCGAACCAGAAGGGTTGTTGTTTGAACGACTTCCACGCGTCGTTCGAACGACTTTGCGCGAGATGCCATCTCACTCGAATGACTTCGCGCGAGATGTCATTGTTCGTCTTCTTTCCCATAATTATGCGTTTTTCCACCATTTATGAACCTAGAAACCTCTAAGATTCAACACCTAATGCCTCATCATCAATACCCATCAACCCTAACAGGTTATAAATCATTCCTAACCTCCTAGGATCATTAATTCGTCATAAATCATCATAATTATATAAAATCCCCAAATCAATTCATATGAACCCTAGTTTCCAAATTTTCAATTAAAGAACCTAATCAACCCAGATTTGTTCATAAATATATAATTCAATTTCATAGTTCATCCTCTACATTCATGATAAAATATAAACAACTAATTACCCCAACCTCTAATCATCATTTAACCTCCAATTTTCACCCAATTAATATGTAAATCAAGGATTGAATTCACCTACACTAACATGAGTATGATTATTGCTAAAGAAAGCAAGTAATAAACACTTGCCTCAAATATGACGGTCCGATCCATTAGTGATATTGGTATATACGCATTCCTCTCTTCTAGATCTACGCTTTGGTGGTCACAGTTATGCAAGGTGAGGATGATTTGGCCTTCCTTCTTGGGTTTTGGTTCTCCCCCACACTTTCTATGGCCGTTCTTTTCTTTTCCAACTCTCAACCCTAATGGACTTCTTTAGGCTGATAAAAATAATTCTTAATTTTCGTCCATTAATTCCACCCAAAAATACAATTTACCATAATGCCCTCTCGGGACGCCGGTTAGGCCTAAAATTGCCCCGGGACCCAAACTAAACACCCGAGTATACTATTTTGACTATCTCGACCCTTCTGAATTCAACGACGCACTCGAAATGACCATACAAGTTAATAAAAATAATTTCTCTTTTTCTTCTATTCAATTAGTCCCGACACGACTCACACGCGTGTTAGACTTAAATTACCAAATTGCCGTATTTCTCACTTCCGACAATTTATAAAATGTTATTATTCCATATTACATATCACACAATAATATTTAATAGTTCACAACAATAAGTATTAACCCTTGGCACGCTAGTTAATAATTATTTTAATCCGGATTAATAACAAATTAATTGCTCACATTTTAATTTAATTAATCCAACAACAATAATTAATCGCATACTTATTACCATAATAATAATTAATCACATAATTATTTAAATCATAAAAAATATAGGGTGTTACACCTGGGAAGGGTCCTCCCCTCTGTCCTTGCTGTTCCAAGTCCTGATGGTCGTTACCACCCCCTTCCTTAGCCATTTTGGCCCGACTGAACCTGCTGATGGCCCCGATGCCTGTGCTGACCCTGCTGTCCATGTCTAAAGCCTCCCTGCCCATGTCTAAAACCTACTGATCTAAACCTCTTAAGATTCCCCTGTTAGGAACCCTGATCATTTTGTCTATGCTGACCGATAACTGCCTGTGCCCCACTGACACCATTTCCTCCAGTCCTGCCCTACTAGCTGGACTCTCCTACTCTCTTAACCTCTATCAGGTGAAAACGGTGGTCCTGGAAGTGGAGTAGTCCTGAATTAACCAAGTCCGAATAGGTGGCCAAAGAGAGATTGTCTATCAAATGCTGGCGGATCCTCCATGTCAATCCATCCATAAAATGCTGAATTTTCTTCTCCTCAGTCGGGATCTCATACGGTACTATGTTCAGAAGGTTGATGAACTCTGCCTTATATTTTGCCACGATCTTTCTCTCCTGCTTCAAGTTCATCAACTTCCTCCTCCTTTCTATCTGGACGATCGAGGGGAAATATTTCCAGTTTAACCGCACCCTAAAGTCTCGAATAGTGAGTGTGTCTCTCTCCTCAGCGGTGGTAATAGACTCCCACAACTGCAGTGCTCCTCCCACTAACTTGAACATGGCCAGTATCTGACTCTGCACCTTCGTACACTCATGCATCCTCAAATACCTCTGGATGTCTTTCTTCCATTGGCTCGCTACCACCACATCGGAGCTCCCTGTAAACTTCAGAGGATGCGCCTTCGGGAAGGTGTCCCTAACACATTTCCAAGAAGACGGGAAGGCCTGGGCCTGAAGTGGAGCCACCACCGGTGCCTGAGGTGGTGCCTACTATACAATTGTCAATGCGGCATTTACCGCCTGAGCTACAATGGCAGCAACTTCAGTGGCATTCATCATACCCTGAGTTGGTGCAGGCTGAGGCTCGGGATGAACATCCCTAGGGACTCTCGTTGCACATCGAGGAGGCATCTGAAAGGGGAGAAAAGTTTCATAAGTCTACAGTCATTATCTCCAAATAGTTAAAGAACGTAAAAATCATAAAGAGTACAACAATCCTAAAATATAGGGCTCTATATCAAAGGAATCTACGTGGAAACATAATAAGCCGTAGAGATCCTAAGGACATGACCGGGGGAAAAAGTGTGTTCGTGTGAGGACACAATCGTTGTGTGTTTCGCCGCCGCGATACAAAAAAAACCTAAGCTACTACTACACTTGACAAGCAAGCACAGCGGTAAGTCGGGTATCGTAAGAAATCCACAGGGAGTGATTGAATTTTAGATTTTAATTGTTTAATTACTTCTGGAATAAAAGTGTAAAATAAATAAATGAAAAGGTGATGGTTGGGAATGGTGACAAAAGAAAAAGAATAAGTTACGCTACGCAAAAGTAAAGCGAGGATCAGGATCGCATACACACATTCACGGGCTAAACAACTACTAATTAGAATTTCGATTCGAAAATATTTAATCGATCATTTTCAATTAAGCATAAACATCACGCAATAAGGAATTTAAGCCAAAGTTGCGAGATTAAACATTTAATCAAAAATGGTCACACGCGGATTAAATTCGGATTATCGCTATAAACACTAAAGTTGCGTGACAAATAAAGTTAAACGCATAATAATCCAACTTTAATACACGCGGTTTCAATTAAATGCAATTTTACACGAAACCCTAACTTTCGAGGTCCAAACCCGTAAATGGCGGAACGAAATCCCGACCCTATTTATCTAAGGGCAATACATGAATTAAACTAATTAACAAAGCAATAAACTAATTAAGCAAGAAATAAATTAATCCAGGCAAGAGATATAAATGACATAAATGGAAATAAATCAAGAAATCAACTATATTAATGGTAGGGGTAATGAAAATCCAACTTACAACACCCAAAAGTTGTCACACCAAATGAGGAAGAAGAAGAGCTCTCAAAACCCACCAAACCCTAGGCTAAACTAACCTAAAAATCTGATTATTTCATTTCAAAATGCGATGGATTGGTTTTATACAAAATATCCCATGGCAAACTTGTAATAAAAGGGAAGAAAACCAAAAATCTAGAGGGCCGAATCGATTCGGAAATGGTCCGAATCGATTCGGAAACAGGGGAAGTTCGAACGGCAATTCTGCAGCAATTCCGAATCGATTCGGTTTTGGGGCGAATCGATTCGCCCCTACAGGTCTGCAATTCTGCAGCTTTGTCATGTTTTACGGAAAATGTCGCCATTTCTTTGTTATAGCTCGGAATGAGGCACGGTCGGAGGCTACGCGAAGATAACTCAGAGGACTAAAACATCTAAGAAGACGTTAGGCTAAAAACCCAAAATATGAAATGACTAAAATGCCCTTGAATGTGACCTTGAGTGCACTTTTACAGTAAAAACCATCCAAAAAATGCCATAACTCCATCGATACAACTCGGAATCATGCACCGTCAGTGGCCACGCGAAGAGAAATCAAAGTTCTTCAACTTCCGTGAAGAGCTCAGGATTCAAACACGAATGCTGAAATTACTAAAATGCCCCCGAAGCTGCAAAAGTCGACGAAACATTTCCGGAAAGCGTCCGAACTTCATACTAAGTATCCAAATACCTACAAAAGCTCAATTAACCCCTGCAAAACATGTTAACATAGAAATACGAGGTTTTCTGGTTAACAAGCATAAGTATAGGGATTAAGATACCCAAGGGGGTAATAAGGCGTAGGTTAACGGGTGAAATACGCAATATTTGCATCGTATCAGGACACTAGATTACACATTGCTAGTCCCTAGCAATGAAATAGGAAACAACAAGAACTACAAGAAAATCAGAAACAGGATACAATTACAAAATGGGATGAAAAAGTAATAAAAGATAAGGCCACTTTCGCGGGCGAACGATTGCATTTAGCATATGCAATAAGCCGTTAAACCCCTAGGTTACCCTAGTGGACGAGTGTCGTCTCGTGAGGGTTTTCAGGGATGATACCCACAAACATCACATGGTTTCCTCAAAATATGCCCAACCCAACATGCGACAAACTCAACAACAACGAAAAAGATTTCAAACATGTTATTAGCATATTGAACGAATTCAAGCTAAAGTCCGTTGTTATTAACAGGTTGAATGCACCTCATAGAATTGAAGCTTTAAAAGTGGGAGGGGGGAGAGCAAATGCAAAATATGATTTGGTAAAAACTTAAATAAATCGGATAAACATAAAGCAAGCATATATTCAATCCTCACGGGCATTACACTCAACAAATAAAATCACTCGAAATGGGAGGTAATACACGGGACATGTGGGCATAAAGAGTAAATGTAAATGGAAACTAGGCCGCACACATGTCACTAATGAAGAACGCCATATAGGAAATGAAAAACTTGTAATCTCAATGAAAGATACCACTCATCAAAAGAGGCGAAATGCATTTTCACAGATTATCAAACTATTATGACTTTTAAATTAAATGCACCCTAAGATCACATAGGACTTTAATAGGGTTATAATGTAGGTTAGGCTAGGGTTAAGGTACGAAATGAAAGATATATGTACGGATTCAAAGTGTTCGGAGATGAAAACTTGGAATAATGGGAAGGATGCGGGCAATATCAAAAATGGAAAGTAACTTCCAAACAAGCATTAGATATAACAACTGGAGAGTAATCAAAGCTTATTGAACTATACACAACATATACAACTTTCTCTTTCTTTTATTTTCTTCTTTTTCTTTTTTTTTTGTTTTCTTTTGCTTTCTCTTTTTCTTCACTTTTTTTACTACTTTCTTTTCTTTACTTATCAAACTCTCATATGCCTAAATTGCAACCGACATCATTCAATCCCAAGTAACAAACCAAACAAAGGTATGGAAAGTGTATGTATGGGCTAAAACTCCAATTTAGAGTTGGTTATGGGAATGGGGTTATGAAACGAAAGGCTAGTATTTAGGCTCAAAGGGGTTGGCTAGGGAAACATATATGGTGAGGTCAAGGCTAATATGGGTGATATAACAAAGATTGCCTATGATCATTTCCTAAAGTTTACGCAATTCTCAAGTCAAAACTATATATGAAAATCATGCTCAAGTAAAACATTTCGAGTATGAACTCAATTAATGAACGGTGAAATGAAAGAATAGAGATATTACCGACGAATTCAACGTTTTCAAAGAGAAAAGAATAGTGTATAACACTCACAAACGACGAAAGGTACAAAGCTTACTCGGTGTAAGTATATACAATGCAACAAAATATTCCCGAGTTATAAAATTTTTAAACCAAACCAATATGACAAGGAAAGTGCATATGTTCATGGGATAAAGTTTAATTCATGAAGTTATTCACAATATCAATGATTTGAGGACTAAAGTCTAATAACTTCTAAAATCGAGAACATGCATCATTGAGTTGTCTATTGGATCGGGCAATTATTAAAATTTATCATCGGAAACAAAGGCAAAAAGCCCAAAAAAGGAGAAAAAAGAAAGAAAATATTTTTGAAAATTTTCAAATTTTTCACAAAAAGGCATACTTAGTAACTAAAAGTAAGCAAATCAATGGACTACACATAAAATGGATAGAATATCCTACACCCCCTAACTTAAATGTTGCATTGTCCTCAATGCGCATTAAGAACACAACACAAAGAGAGCAAAAGAACGATATTACCCAAAATTGGAGCGATCTCCATAAGCACGAGTCCAATGAAATCTACAAAACAAGTTAGTACCGAGCATAGCAAAAACAAATAACAAAAAGTTTACTAATTACACTAGACTAAATTAAAAGGAAAGAAAAAAAATAGGAAAGAAAGAAAATTAAAAAGCTAACTATTTACAACCTACTATTTAGGCTTCACACTAACTATACACAAGAAGTCTAAATAGTTGAGGGTCCACCCAAAAAGGGATTTGACTTTGAAAGATCAACGGTGGACCCTCCAAAGCGAACATGCCTCCCGGAAAATAAGGATTCCGTTTGAACAACGGAAGGCATGTGGGTGGTGGAAAAAGTGAACCATCGCCAATTTAAAATTTTGGGCGGGCGATGGGGGATTTGGATAATAAGGGGGACAAGAACAGTAGAGGACCAAGAAAAATCGATTCATCTCCCAAAGGTTTTTCAAATGGAATGGGAGATGGTGCACACATGAGGATAACATCCATCGAAAACAAGTCCGGTAAAGAGTCCTCATCTGCAAAAAGTGTAGAAGTTTTAAAAGTTTCTACCGACTCACAGGAATCAACCGGTAATTCTAATGGTTCAATGATGGAAAACGAATATGGTGATGAAAAAAATTCAATCTCAATCGACTCATCGTTGGAAGGAGATTGAATTTTGGGGGAGAAAGATGCACACTCCATGACAAATTCTTCGAAAAATTTAGGTGAAACACAAGTTTCCACCTCCTCGTTGTTTTGTGCATAAGAATTCATCTCATCGCAAAGTGCACCAAGTCTCATTCCAGCATCATTTAGGCTTTCCAAACCTTGGGAGTAAAGAAGCAAAGTTTCTTCCAAAGTAGGCTTCCTCGGCTCAAGAGCCTCGGACTCCTCATTTGGTTGAAACTCGTCTTCGAAAGTAATGAAATGAGAATCGTCATTGGATTCGAATAATGAATCCAACTCAAGCTCCCAATAACGATTTTCATTCCGATAAATGTTTTCAAGTCTTTCATTTTCAAGAAAATCTTGAAAATGGAAAACTTGAAAACTATCCCCAAAGTATGAATCATTAGAATAACCGTAATAACTATAATAGTAGGACATGATTACCTCGTTGTTTGTAGATGGAGAATCCGAGCAAGAAAGTGAGCAACCACGAATCAAAGTTTCTTAGCGCTCAAAGTATGCAAATCCTGCAAAAAAGGTTAAAACAAAGAATACAAATACAAAAGAAAAAATACTACGAAATAATAAAACAATTACAATCTAAAACACACTCCCCGGCAACGGCGCCATTTTTTTCGAGCAGTAAAAGTGTGTGAGGACACAATCGTTGTTTATTTCGCCGCCGCGATAAAAAAAACCCTAAGCTACTAGTACACTTGACAAGCAAGCACAGCGGTAAGTCGGGTATCGTAAGAAATCCACATGGAGTGATTGAATTTTAGATTTTAATTGTTTAATTACTTCTGGAATAAAAGTGTAAAATAAATAAATGAAAAGGTGATGGTTGGGAATGGTGACAAAAGAAAAAGAATAAGTTACGCTACGCAAAAGTAAAGCGAGGATCGGGATCACACACATTCACGGGCTAAACAACTACTAATTAGAATTTCGATTCGAAAATATTTAATCGATCATTTTCAATTAAGCATAAACATCACGCAATAAGGAATTTAAGCCAAAGTTGCGAGATTAAACATTTAATCAAAAATGGTCACACGCGGATTAAATTCGGATTATCGCTATAAACACTAAAGTTGCGTGACAAATAAAGTTAAACGCATAACAATCCAACTTTAATACACGCGGTTTCAATTAAATGCAATTTTACACGAAACCCTAACTTTCGAGGTCCAAACCCGTAAATGGAGGAACGAAATCCCGACCCTATTTATCTAAGGGCAATACATGAATTAAACTAATTAACAAAGCAATAAACTAATTAAGCAAGAAATAAATTAATCTAGGCAAGAGATATAAATGACATAAATGGAAATAAATCAAGAAATCAACTATATTAATGGTAGGGGTAATGAAAATCTAACTTACAACACCCAAAAGTTGTCACACCAAATGAGGAAGAAGAAGAGCTCTCAAAACCCACCAAACCCTAAGCTAAACTAACCTAAAAATCTGATTATTTCATTTCAAAATGAGATGGATTGGTTTTATACAAAATATCCCATGGCAAACTTGTAATAAAAGGGAAGAAAACCAAAAATCTGGAGGGCCGAGTCGATTCGGAAATGGTCCGAATCGATTCGGAAACAAGGGAAGTTGAACTGCAATTCTGCAGCAATTCCGAATCGATTCGGTTTTGGGGTGAATCGATTCGCCCCTACAGGTCTGCAATTCTGCAGCTTTGTCATGTTTTACGGAAAATGTCGCCATTTCTTCGTTATAGCTCGGAATGAGGCACGGTCGGAGGCTACGCGAAGATAACTCAGAGGACTACAACATCTAAGAAGACGTTAGGCTAAAAACCCAAAATATGAAATGACTAAAATGCCCTTGAATGTGACCTTGAGTGCACTTTTACGGTAAAAACCATCCAAAAAATGCCATAACTCCATCGATACAACTCGGAATCATACACCGTCGGTGGTCACGCGAAGAGAAATCAAAGTTCTTCAACTTCCGTGAAGAGCTCAGGATTCAAACACGAATGCTGAAATTACTAAAATGCCCCCAAAGCTGCAAAAGTCGACGAAACATTTTCGGAAAGCGTCCGAACTTCATACTAAGCATCCAAATACCTACAAAAGCTCAATGAACCCCTGCAAAACATGTTAACATATAAATACGAGGTTGTCTGGTTAACAAGCATAAGTATAGGGATTAAGATACCCAAGGGGGTAATAAGGCGTAGGTTAACGGGTGAAATACGCAATATTTGCATCGTATCAGGACACTAGAACTTGATGCTCTGATACCACCTGTGACACTCCGCCTAATTAATTACTAGGTGATTAGTCCTTAATTAATTAATTTCAGAAGATCAAGTTGGCTCAGATAATGCATCACTGACGAAGGACTCAAATTTTAATTTAATAAAACCTAACCACCTAATATTTAAAAAGTTTGGTGTCAAAATTTTATCTTGTCGTGAACCATCATCATTAAAGAAAAATAATTAATCATCACCATACATCACAATAACACAAAAAAGGAACTAACTGAATTAAAATAAAGAACTAGAGTAAACACTTCCAGTCAAAATCCCATACAATAATCCAAAGCCATGAAATAAAAATCTACTAATCTAATAAAACATCTAAATCTCTGAATATAAAATAGGAAGGAACGACATGTCCAACTGAAGTAAATAACTGAAAAATAAAGAAGAATAGACTATGAAGCTTCTACTAGCAATGTCCTGTAGCTTCCACATCAGCTACAACTCGAAAATTAAATGTAATGTCCTATGCTTGGTGTCCCTGTGGCTGAGCACCTAAAATAAAGGAACAAGTGAAGAAATTTGCAAAAGAAACGTGTCATAGCCCGAGTAGAAAACAGTTTAAAAATAGCAAGTGCTTAAATTGGTTAATTAGCACAAATTTTATTCATGTTAACTTAGAGTACTCACTTGAGATGCTCACCTCTCATCTAATGTGCACACCAGCCTACGACCCATACTATTCACGATACTCTGCCTGACTATACGTAGTATAACCACTATACCGGATAAGATATCTAAATAACCCAAAGATAATATATTTCTATTATTTTGGAACAGGTTTAAAGATGCTTTAACTTATTGTTATAACATTCTTAATGCTCAACTGGTGATCTAATAAGTATATATACTTTAATAAAGTGGCCAACATGAAACACAGAATAGGAACTCAGTTTACATATATAAAATCTCACTATGTATACATATAAATATATCAGAACTGCACCCATGGTTAAGAAACCACTGGTGCTAGGCATACTCGGCTATCTAGTCCCATTGCAACAACCGTCAACACTATCGTTCTCACAGATAGCCCGTACCTAGGTTCCATGCTCTAGTGGTACGACTCAACATCCCTCGAAGGCACATAATATATGGTCATCCACAACGCGCTAACCTCAAATTGATAGCCAGTAGCTAGGTATGTCATACACATAATATTCCAAGTCATAAGCATGCACACAACTTATATAACATAATAGCCGTTCACGTAACCCGGTTCCCATAGTACGTAGGTAATATTATCATTTCTACTCTCACCATTATTCATTCATATGTATTTCCTCTCTTGAATGTATACTCCTAGGTTCTATAAAATTTCCCTATTCTGGGCATAATTACATTCTCAACACCCTAAGGATTCAGAATTTAAGTCACCCGTTACTCACATAACTTATTACTCTTGCTTAGATAAACCTATGATGATTTTTAACTCGATCGGACCCTAAAAAGCCATTCTGGAATCTCGCTAGAAGTCCCGAAATTCTCGTTCAAATGAGGTCGTTCAAATAGAAGGGTTGTTGTTGGAATTCTCATTCAAACGAGGTCGTTTGAACGACCAGGGCAGGTCTTCAAACGAGAAATCCGGACAGACCCAGTTCTTCCCCAAATTTGATTTTTCTAGCATTTTAAACCTAAAATCCAAATCTAATTTCATCTAACCTCAAATAAGATAGTATTAAACTATTTTTAATCATTTTGGGGCATTCTCTAACACAATATATGGCTTAAATCCTTATACTTTCAAAGGAAAAATCAACAAATAGCCACATCTCTAAAATTTCCTTTATAATGAACCTTGAATTTTAATTTTCCAAAACTCTTATTATATTTCGTGATTAAGGCCCAAAATTCCTAAATTTTGATAGTCTAACAAAGGTCAAAACCTCTACATGCATACCCATCTCCAATTCATAAGGTTTCTTTACAATTCAGTCTAATTAAACCTAAGTTTTCATTGCACCAAGTTTATATCATCAAACCTAAATTAACAGGAACCATATATGCTAAAAGAGGAGAAAGATAAACACTTGTCTTAGGATGGATTTCTTATTATTGGGTTGAATTTATATGTGGTTGATCCTCTCATCGCGATCTACTCTTCGGTGTAATTAATTATGAGAAATCTCCAACTTTTGGCTTTGCTCTCCAATGGGTCTCCTTCCTCCTTGGTTATCCCTCTCTTTCTCTCTCTTTCTCATATAGGTTGAAACTGACATACCACTAATCGTAGATGTTCTTATTTTAATCCTATTTTCGTCCATTTAATTACTCAAAAATCTCAAAAGACTAAAATACCCCTCTGGGGTGTCATTTTGGGCTAAAATGCCCCGGGCTCCAATTAAAACATGCAAGTAGTGTTTTCTGACTATTTCAATCCTTTCAAACACAATGGCGCCCTCAAAATAGCCATCCGAGTTATATAAAAATAATTTACCTTGTAACCCCTCAAATAGAAAATTGACGCGACTCATCGCGCGTCCCAAATAATTATATTTTAACTGTTGTGTATCTCGTCCCCGACCATATTCTTATTTCCGAAATAATATTACATTACTCACTACGTAATCGATAACAACCAACTCTCTTCACACTAGTAATTATTACCCTTAAATATCGAATTAATTATAAATTAAATTTTCTCCCTTAAATTAATTAATCCAAATTTCCATAATTTCATAATAAAATAAATATGCGTAAAAATACGGGGTATTACACCTATGAAAGTAAAAGCACTTTTTCCATGCAAGACTCTAGCTAAAAAACTAGATAATTACAAAATTCAACCTCCTAACCGATCCGACCTGATATATCGATTCGGTCCGGTGTATACTAGATAGGTTCATTTTCTCTTTATATCGGATCAGTCCACTTCACACAGGTTATATAATAAATTTAAGGGTCCGAACGGGTTCATTTTTTATGGAATACGGATTGGTCCGCTTCACCAAATTTATACAGTGGACTTCAAGGGGGCGAGATTGGTTCATTTATGATGAAATTCGGATCGGTCCAGGTCCTTGGATCAATCTCTCTTCATTTTCTCATATCTTTTTCATGATTATCTCTCATCTATCAAGGCTCATAACTTTTGCTTCGGGACTTAGATTTAGACGCAGTTTCTTCTTAGATGCTTGTAGAGTCGAGGTCTTTAACTTTTATTTTGGGTCCTCGTTCGGATTCCAACTACAAATTACTCTTTTCCCCTTTTGACTTTTCTTCTTTTCTTTTCTTCCGGTATCTTTTTTTCCCTCTTGCATTAAATACCTGCAAAATTTATGAGAAATACACAAAACTTATGGTATTTGTTAGAAGATGTTAGTATCATAAATATAAGATTAATCAATGCATTTTACACCATCCGAGGTGATAAAAGCCTCTAAATTAAAAGGATAAATCGAAAGAATTTATGCCTAATCAAACCCCTCAACTTAGAACTTTGATTGTCCCGAGCAATGTAAAAGAATCAAAAGCATGGTTAAACTCTAACTTGGGATAGAATACCTCTTTCGTGGGCAAACGATTGCATTTAGCATATGCAACAAGCCTTGAAACCCCTAGTTATCCTAGCAGAACGAGTTGTGTCTCGTGAGTGTTTGCAGCGAATATACCCACAAAATTCATTTTTGACTGAAGAAAATTCAAAATATCTAAAAATTGGACAATTTAAACTCCCCGAAAAAAATATTCACCTTAAAATCATATTCACAAGTCTCAAATCATAGTGTGTATGTGCAAAGCGGGAAATCAAACCGCAAATTTCCACCGATTGATCATTACGTTACTTTCCAAAAATTCGATTTGATTTCAAAATCTCACGGATACACTCACAAACGAATCACTCGGAATGTGGCTATTTTGTCTCGGTATGCTTGATAAAATGAGTAAATGTAAAGGACACGAATTCACGCACACGACTTTGAAAAACGGAATATTTTTGAGTGAAAAAATCTCATCATCGAATTACGGTTATTGGAAAACGGGAAACATCGTCTCTTAGTCATACCATTTTCATCTCTTTTACTATCTTTTCGTATTTTAGCTCTCCACGCGGAACTCAATTTCATAATTCGAACTCGGTTAGGACTTTTCTTGGGTTATAAGGCGTATTGGGTAAAATGGGATTGATTGGGAAATTTGGAATTGGAAACTATTCTTAGTATGTCCATTTGTGTTTTTTTCGGGTTTTTGCTCATTTTCTCTTCTTTTTCTATTTTTTTTTTATTTTTCACACTTCTATTTTTTTCTTGCTATTCTTGCTGAGCATAGTTATATTTTTCTTGCCCCTTTTTATGCATTTTTTGGACTTTATTTATGACTTTTCACTTTTCACAATTCCGGGCCAATTCATTACTTTTTCTGGTCAATATTTTTGGGTGTCAAACGAGGGCCTACTTCATTTTCCAAATTGCTAAATGCTTTACCATATGCGTCTCGAGATTAATTTAAGTTTAGAGATATAATTAGCGCCCTTTTCGAGACAACATCGCACACATTTCTCGTAACCGTTCAAAGAAATGTATTGAGATCCTCAACGACTTTTTTTTAAAATGCTAAAATGAACTTTGAATTAACCATTAACTCGGATTGATTTAAAAACTTGCAAAAAGTGATAGGCTTGAATTCTCACCGGGTTGGTTAATCTCCACACTTATTCGTTAAGTCGTCAATTTTCGCTCAATTTCCATCTTTGGTCAATTTCCGCTTAGTGAATTTAATTTTTTACAATTTGAGACAAAAAATTTGTGACATTTTTGAAGCTTTTAAATTCCAATTTTCATTTATTTTGAAGAAAAATATTTTTGGCTTTTTCAAAAAATTTCAATTTTTCTGAAATTTTTTAAAATTTTCTTAATTTTTTGGGCATTTTAAACATTTGTGAAGTTTTATAAATATGCACTTGTCACCCCCCTAACTTAGACTTTTGCATTGTCCTCAAGCAAAAATGACGAAAAATCCAACTAAGAGCAAATTAAAAGTGCGAAGAAATAAAATGAACAAATAGTGAAAATGCAGATTTTTATATAACTAGCAAAACATTTGTTACAAAAGATAAGGGTAAAAACAACTAGAAATTACAAACCAATCCGAAAAGTAACACAAACAACAAACATATAAAACACCATACATAGAGATGGCAATGGGGCGGGTTTGGGGTGGGTTTTCAAAAATCCTAACCCGTCCCCTTTAATAAACGGGGCGGGGTGATTTTTATTTAAATTAACTCCTAACCAGCCCCAATTAATAAACAGGGAGGGTCGGGCCTCCTACGGGTCAAGTTTATTTTTAAAATAGTAAAATTAAAAATATTACATTATAGTCTTAGAGATCTACAATGATTCGTGTTCCAATATGTGAGACAGTATCATAAATATGTCTCCCTATTATCATTCCATGTTTCCACATAGATCTTTTACAAAATTATCATATATATAAAGGGTTTTTAGTGTGTGTGTGGGGTTTAATTGACATTAACATACATATAAAGGGTAGTATTTATGTAGGCATAAGTTAAAAGGGGCGGGGCGATTTTATTTAAATGAACTCCTAACCCGCCCTATTTAAGAAACGATTTTTTTTTCAAAACCTATACCCACTCCTAATTCATTAATTGGGTTTTAAAACCCTCCCCATTACGGTCGAAGTGGGGTAGGGCTCCTACTATTCGGGTTAAATTTCCATCCCTAACCATACAAGGCCTTCATTGGGGCAGGGGGCGGGAGCTACCAGGCGCGTTAGGATCATACGGGTCATAAAAATATGTAGGTGGTGACGTACCTATAGACAGATGATACATCTCAGCCTGAAGACGTGCCATTATACTAGTGTCGCATTGATATGCGCAATGGTCTTCACGGTAATCAGTCATAAACCCCTCAAAACGCACCTCGAGAGAGATAATACAGGTGGTGGGATCTTCTCCTCCCGTTATATAATCTGAATCGACATCCTCATCGTACTCCGCCTCACCCTCACCCATCACAATTTCCTCCTCCGCCTCCTCCTCTGCCTCGTCACTCTCATCATCATCACTCTCATCATCGTTTGAATCATCTTGAGTTGCCCTTCGTGCCCGGAGAATCTCCCGTTGCTTCTGACTTTTTGTACTGTGTCTTACCCAAGAGGGTTGGGAAGGCGAAATCGATGGGAGGCTCAATGCCGGCGTCCGCTAGGATGGAAGTGATGAGCCGGACATATAGGAGAGGGGTTTTACCCTTTTGGTCCACGACCACATAAAATATGTCTTTATAAATGGTTAGCGCCAGGTGGATCGGGGTGTTGGGGTCAAAGAGGTGATAAATAAGGGTTGCTTGACGAGGGCGCATGTACGAGTCATCGGAAGTTTGGAGTGTATTCGTGCATACAATTTGAAAGGTGAGGCGGGCTTTGTTGCTTAACTAGCCCACCCGGAATATCTCGGTAGCCCACGGTGTGCCGAGTGCAATGCGGGACATGCATATGTCCTTATCAAGGGGAGGGAGGTGGTTGAGATACGTGTATGGGAAAGCTCTTGGAACGTCTTTTATCGCTAATGTCTGGATGAGAATGTCCAAGGAGAATGGGACGCAAATGCCGCACATATAAGCCTCGGAGACGTTATTATCGATGCGGACTAGGGAGCCATAAAAAGCTTGTACTTGGGCTGCCCACAACGTTCCATGTGTCTCATTGAGGTAACGACACCAACCCTTCTCCATGAAGATATTGGTGATGAAATTGGGCATCTCGGGCTAGAGCCCTATGCGCTCTACGTGGAGTTTGCAAGACGGGCTAAAGAAGCGCTCACACCATATTTATTCTTTAAGGGAGCGGTGTGCCACATCGTCATCATTGAGAATCTCGACGGAGTTATATTTTTAGGGAAGGGCTTGGTTGGCCATGTTGACTGAAGGAAAATGGGATTATGGGATAGTGAGAGAGAGTAAGAGAGTGGTGGTGGAAGAGGGTGAAAAGGGGGTGTATTTATAGATGGGGAGGGGAGATGAGTGGTTGCTTTTGGAGGGAAAAGGTTTGGGAGGGAAGGGGGGATGGGTTTGGAGGGAAAATGGATGGGGAGAGTGGTAGGGGACGATTTGGGAGGGAAATGGAGGGATTGGGTGAAAAGGGGATGAACCTAGGGAAGATAAGAAGCTGCAAAAATTGGACCGATCCGGGTTCCCAGGACCGGACCTAACCGGGTTTTTTTTGTTTTCTAATTTCTTAAAAATGAATCGATCTAGGTCCCCAGGACCGGACCGGTCTGGTTACCAGAAAGGCTAATTTCCCCCTAACTTTGAATGCTCTTTATCTCTCATACCTCGAATGTTCCTACCATTATTCCTACGCATGATCGACCTAAAATCTCCCAATGCTTACTCCTAACCCTATACGCTTTCTCGTATTGTGTGATCGTGTGATTCCTCGATAAGATTCATTTCTCGTGGTTCTCTTTCGTCACCCTCGTTATTAAAGATTTTTGTCTCAAGGGTCATGTTCCCAAACATTCATTACATTCGCCCACTCCGAATATTGATAAGTGCATTAGCCGTAGTTAAGAATGGGCGGACAAGGATGACAGGAACATGATTGCTCGGGAGAATGGATGGCTCCTCGTCCCAAATAACAAAATCCACCGAAAGTAGAAAGTGTCAATTTGGACAATCACATCTTCGATAATTCCCCGAGGCATTTTCATGGAACGATCCGCGAGTTGGAGAGTCATAGTTGTGGGCTTAAGGGACCCCAAATCTAGTTTCTTATAGATGGAATAGGTGAGAATGTTATCACTCTCCCCTAAATCTATTAGTGCTCTCTAGATTCAGTTCTTCCTCATGATGCACGGAATGGTGGGTGCACCCGGATCTTTATATTTTAGCGGAATGTCACTCAAAATTACCGAACTAACGTTCTGTGCTGAGAACAAATTTTTATTTACCTTTAGCCTACATTTCATCGTGAGTAAGTCTTAAGGAACTTAGCATACGCAGAAATTTTCTTTATGGTATCGAGAAAAGGTAAATTGATATTTACTTATTTAAGAACATCCAGAACATCATCACGGGAGGTCCCTTTTTGAGACGGAGCTAACCATTGAGGGAACGACGTACAGTGGGTGGTTTTACTATGATCTTGGGCTCACTAGTGATCCTTATCATCACTCTTCTTTAAGGGGGAATTTCGGCCTCTTTCGTGCCGAGCGAAACCTCCTTATAGTTGAGTTTGTCATATGGGGGAGGTGATAAATCAAGAACTTTCTCACTACGTAGAGTGGTAATTGCACTACATTGTTCTAGATGGTCGTGGGGTATAGTGCTAACACTAGATTGACCTTCGGACAGTATTTGTCCTTGGGCTGGAAAGTTACCCTTTTCTTTAATACTCATGGATTCTTACAACTTAGAGATGTTTGCATTGATGTCAGAAAACATGCGATCATATTTAGCATTGGTTGCATTTTGGGACTAGATGAATTGGTTTATATCATCCTCGAGGTTTCTTCACGATGGTGTGATGTACGGTTCGGGACGTGGTGCGTGCATATGTCCTTGCATATGTGGTGTTTGTTGAAAGTGTGGGGATGGATGAGGGGCAACGTGTGAATTAGGATTCAAGGCAACATGTTGTTGTCCGTATGAAGGGTTGTAAGAATTTTCGTGCGCGGCACCGAAATTTCCCTTAAATCCCCCTACACCATTTACTTTCTCTTAAAGCATGACCTTGTAGGTGGGCACCGTCGGGAATTCCTCTATTGAATGTCCCGCCTGACAAATAGCACACACGTTTTTAATGGGGGCATGGATGGAGGTGGTTGCTTCTCTTAATTGGACCTCAAGAATTTCTCTCATGCTCTTTTTAAATTGGTCAAGTCGACGGTCTAACAAAGTATACTTGTCTACATGGTATAGACCAAACGTAGAAGGAGTGGTGGACGCTTGTCGAGGCCGATTTTGGTCATTAGGATCAGATGTGTCCCATGCTTGAGTAGTCTCGGTGTCATACTTAAGGTGGATCTCAACATCATTAGCATCTAGCTCGAAAAAGGGTCCATCACACATAGTTTCAATGAGTTTCTTGGAGTTGATATTTAGCCCATTATGGAAGAAAGAGATAAGTTGTTGTTTACCAAGACCATGGTGAGGGCATGAAGTGACTAACTCATCAAAACGCTCATGACATCGATCGAATGGCCCATTTTCTAGTTGTCAAAAAGTTTGAATTTGAGCCTGAATGGAGTTTGTTCGATGCAGAGGGAAAAACTTTTTGAGAAACTTGGATTGAAAATCATTCCACGACGCAATCGAGTTTGGTGATAAAGACCATAGCCATGTCTTAGATTTATCCTTTAGAGAGAAAGGAAAAATCTTGAGGCAGATTACATCTTTCGTGCACATTTGATCGCTAAAGGTCTCGCACACCTCCTCGAACTCAAGAACGTGGAGATATAGTTTCTCCGACTCCATTCCATGATAAGTGGGAAGTATTTGGATCATCCCATTCCTAAAGTGAAATTCCCCTCCATTATACGGGAGTAAAATGCATCCCGGAGTGACTGATCGCTCGGGATATAAGAATTCTCTCAAAGGGTGATATGTGCCTCTTTCTAACCCGTACCATGACTAGCTTGATCAGACATGTCTCTCTCTTCAAGTGACTTAGTATCCTCACTTATAGGAGGAGAGAGCGTCCCCTCTTAGCCCAAGCCGACGGGCCGAGGGAATAGTTCATTCTAAGGTTGTCCCTGTAACAACCATGTCCCCTCTCGCCTTCCAGGTGTTCTTTTCAGATGGACCACCGATAGGTGTTGAGGCTAAGAGATCTGGGGATGAGGGGCATGAGGACGATCGTGAGGATCTGAATGCTGATCAAGTTGACACTTCTAGTGCCTCGACTTATGTCTCATCCATTAGGGATCGTGACCTCTTGTTGTGGAGGCACACGTTTGGTATAAAGCCTAATGTGACTATGAGGGTCCCAAATGCAGACGAGAGAGTCTTTCAGGGGAATGAGGCGGAAGTTGCTGTTTATGAGAAGATGCTTAGGGTAGGTGTTAGGTTCCCTCTTCACCCTGTAATAGTTGACATACTATCTGCCATTGGGGTTTCTCCCTCAACTTCCTCCCAAATCTTAGAGAATCATCCTCGTCTATATCTCCCTTTGGAATAATACTTTCATTGACGAGCCCTTGGATGATCCTTTTATAGCCTGCTACAATATCACTTCCTCGTCTAAGCAACCTGGGTATTTTCATCTAGGGCGAGGAAGTCTGACAAAAGACTCCTTCAAGTGGCCCAAAATTTAAACCAAGATTGGAAGAAGATATTTTTCTTCATCTCTGGGGATTGGGAATTCGTCACCGAGGTAGAGCATTTAGAAGACAACCCGAGGGTTCCAAGGTCATGGTCCAACCCTTCAATGAGAGCATGGTCAGAGTCCGAACTCAGCTTGGATGAAAGGGACATTGTTGACTACCTGAGGGAATAAGGGAAAGAGGGCGAACTTCACAAATTTGAAGATTTGATGACCCCTCATTTTCTCAAAGAAGTTGGTCTGAGGTTCGGCCCCCTGACAGAATTATGTGAGTTGATTTGTGCTCCACTTTTATTTTTCAAGTGTTTTCTCTTTGCCATTATATATTTCTGATGTATCGTTTCCTTTTCAAGTCATCCTGCAAATATATTTAACCAGCTCTGGGAGATGACTGCTCCAAGTTTACTGTCTGGCTTGCGAAAGAAAAAAGGCAAAGATCCTCAGTAGCCTCTAAGAAAGACAAAGGCCCTAGGGCCGACATAAGTGAGTCGTCCGTCGACAGTCACAAAAGGAAGGAGCATAAATCTCCTAGGGGATCTCGTCCTGATTCAAGGATGAGGGCGAGGGTAGAAGTGTCTAAAGCACACACTGAGGGAACCAGCTCCTCCAGTATGGGTACCTATTGGTATTAGAATCTGACTTTCCTCAAAGCTGAGCCCTCGTCCCTCATAGCCAACCCAAGGGCGTCCAAAGCCTCCATGTTTTTTGCACCCTCGGCCGCAGATTATGAATTCTTATAAAAAATGACCCCGACCAAGGTCTATGATTATGATCTACACATTTTTGGCTCAAGTCCCTCTTTCGACTTCATTCTTTTTGATTTATCAACATTTCATGAACTGTTCCCTCGGCCCCTTTTAACATGTGTTTGTCTATGCAGTCTGTCTGTGCCTTCACCTCGGCCACCAAGTGGATGGCTGATAATCAACAAAAGTTTCACGAGGTCGAGAGGGCTATTCAACATAAGGCCAATTTGAAGACTGAATTGGAGACTGCACGAGCTGAGCTGGAGAGTGCAAGGACTGAGCATACAAGGGTCCTGGATGAGTTAGTGAAGCAGCATGAGGCCGACCTGAATATGAAGGACACCCTCATCAAAGAAAAGGAAGAAGCCTTGACCAACCAGGGGCCTAATTCAAGGTTGAACTTGATGAGGCAGTGAAGAAAGCCGAGGCCGATGTAGTGGAGGCTTACAAGTTGTCCGACGAATTTCAAGGGTTCGGTCTTGAATACTTGGAGAGGGGGATCAGGACATCCTGTTGGTGGTTCGTCCTGAAGTTTGATGATGTTGTGTCATCCATCCGCCCCTCTCTAGAAGCAGGGGAGTTGTACGACCCACTTATTGCCAAGGCTTTAGACCATGTAGAGTCTCAAGTGCACATCGAAGGCATCGGCACCTCTGAGGGTCGACCTGTTTTGTTCACTGAAGATATTTCTCTAGTTGATGTTAAAGCTCGGCCCTCCGATGCAGCTCAATAGGGTGGTTGTCTGTAGCCCATACCCTTTGTTTGTAACAAACATTTTTGCACTTTACTTTCGTTTGACAAGAATTTGTAACACTTGATTTATAATATAATGTCTCTTCATGTCTTCTATGCTTGCCTTATCTTATGAAATTTGAATTGGCCTCCTATGAACTCCCTCCGTTTTTCTTGAGAGTAAATGGGGGGGTCATCCCCACCATTACCCTCATCATAACCGAGGGTGGTTTCCACCAAATTGATGATGATTTCAATTATTTCAAGTCCCCCACCGTCTTTCTTGAGGGTGAGTGGGTGGTTGTCCCCACCATTCACCCTCATCATAGCCGAGGGTGGTTACCACCAGGTTAATGATGTTTTTAATTATTTCAAGTCCCCCGTCGTCTTTCTTAAGAGTGAATGGGGGGTCGTCCCCACCATTACCCTCATCATAGACGATGGTGGTTACCACCAAATTAATAATGTTTTCAATTATTTCAAGTCCCCCTCGTCTTTCTTGAGGGTGAGTGGGGGGTCGTCCCCACCATTCACCCTCATCATAGTCGAGGGTGGTTTCCACTGAGTTAATGATGTTTTTAATTATTTCAGGTCCCCCTTGTCGTTCTTGAGGGTGAATGGGGGGTCATCCCCAGCATTACCCTCATCGTAGCCGAGGGTGGTTACCACCAAATTAATGATGTTTTCAATTATTTCAAGTCCCCCTCGTCTTTCTTGATGGTGAGTGGGGGGTCGTCCCCACCATTCACCCTCATCATAGCTGAGGGTTGTTTCCACCAAATTGATGATGTTTTCAATTATTTCAAGTCCCCCTCGTCTTTCTTGAGGATGAGTGGGGGGACGTCCCCACCATTCGCCCTCATCATAGCCGAGGGTGGTTACCACCAAGTTAATGATGTTTTTAATTATTTCAGGTCCCCCCGTCTTTTTTTAGGGTGAATGGGGGGTCATCCCCACCATTACCCTCATCATAGACGAGGTTGGTTACCACCAAATTAATGATGTTTTCAATTATTTCAAATCCCCCCTCATCTTTCTTGAGAGTGAGAGGGGGGTCGTCCCCATCATTCACCCTCATCATAGCCGAGGGTGGTTACCACCAAGTTAATGGTGTTTTTAATTATTTTAGGTTCCCCATCGTCTTTCTTGAGGGTGAATGGGGGGTCATCCCCTCCATTACCCTCATCATAGCCGAGGGTGGTTACCACCAAATTAATGATGTTCTCAATTATTTCAAGTCCCCCTCGTCTTTTTTAAGGGTGAGTGGGGGGTCATCCCCACCATTCACCCTCATCATAGCCGAGGGTGGTTTCCACCAAATTGATGATGTTTTCAATTATTTTAAGTCCCCCCTCATCTTTCTTGAGGGTGAGTGGGGGGTCGTCCCCATCATTCACCCTCATCATAGCCGAGGGTAGTTACCACCAAGTTAATGATATTTTTAATTATTTCAGGTCCCCCCTCGTCTTTCTTGAGGGTGAATGGGGGGTCGTCCCCACCATTAGCCTCATAATAGCTGAGGGTGGTTACCACCAAATTAATGATGTTTTCAATTATTTCAAGTCCCCCCTCGTCTTTCTTAAAGGTGAGTGGGGGGTCGTCCCCACCATTACCCTCATCATAAACGAGGGTGGTTACCACCAAATTAATGATGTTTTCAATTATTTCAAGTTCCCCCTCGTCTTTCTTGAGGGTGAGTGGGGGGTCATCCCCACCATTCACCCTCATCATAGCCGAGGGTGGTTTCCACCAAATTGATGATGTTTTCAATTATTTGAAGTCCCCCTCGTCTTTCTTGAGGGTGAGTGGGGGGGCGTCCCCACTATTCACCCTCATCTTAGCCGAGGGTGGTTACCACCAAGTTAATTATGTTTTCAATTATTTCAAGTCCCCCTCCTCTTTCTTGAGGGTGAATGGCGGGGTCTTCCCCACCATTTACCCTCATCATAGCCGAGGGTGGTTTCCACAAAATTAATGATGTTTTTAATTATTTCAAGTCCCCTCTCGTCTTTCTTGAGGGTGAATGGGGGGTTGTCCCCACCATTTACCCTCATGATAGCCAAGGGTGGTTTCCACCAAATTAATGATGTTTTCAATTATTTCAAGTCCCCTCTCGTCTTTCTTGAGGGTGAGTGACGGGTCATCCCCACCATTCACCCTCATCATAGCCGAGGGTGGTTTAGTGAGGATAACCTTAATCATACTAGAATTAATAAACACAAGATGAGTGGCCAATATTATATTCTCATGAACAATCCAAGTGTTCTGCTGGACCAACACATTCATTACAACTGTGGCCCGGTAGGACATTACATTATTGATAGTATTTCATCAAATGATCTACATTCCAGGGGTTGGAAAAGGGTTCCCCCTCAAGGTTCTCTAGTCTGTAGGTTCCAGGGACAAATTCATCAATGACCCTATATGGGCCATGCCAATTTGGGTGGATCTTGTTAGGGTTTTGCCAAGTATTTTTTAGGACTAGGTCCCCCACAGCGATAGGCCTTTGCTTCACCCTCTGGTTGTAAAACCTGGTAGTCCTCTGCTTGTAGGCAGCTTTCCTTATCTCAGCGACTTCCCTCCTTTCCTCGATCAAGTCTAAGTCAAGTCTCCTTTCTTCCATATTTCTCTGGGGGTCATACATTTGGACTCTATGAGTAGGAAACCCAATCTCGGTGGGGATGACGGCTTCTGAGCCATATGCTAGCATGAACGGGGTTTCCTCGGTAGGGGTCTTTGTTGTCATCCTGTAGGCCCATTGTACAGCGTACAACTCCTCAACCCGTCTTCCTTTTGCCTTCTCAAGTTTTTTCTTGACCCCGTCTAGGATTGTTCTATTTGTAACCTCACTTT
The DNA here is from genome assembly GCA_949130495.1 of Sambucus nigra. Classification (NCBI taxonomy): domain Eukaryota; kingdom Viridiplantae; phylum Streptophyta; class Magnoliopsida; order Dipsacales; family Adoxaceae; genus Sambucus; species Sambucus nigra. Next base: position 108,129,734 of record OX422216.1, read on the forward strand.
TCCCATTAGCCTGAGGTCGGCCCGGGGTTGAGAAGAATTATTTAACATCGAACCTTTCGCAGTATTTCTCCAGAGATGCATTCTTGAATTGAGTCCCGTTATCTAAGATAAGGGTGTTTGGGAGACCATATCTGCATATAATATTTTTCTACATAAACTGGAAGGTCTTCTGCTCGGTGATCGTTACCATCAGCTCCGCCTCCACCCATTTTGAGAAATAGTTAATTGCTACAATCAATTATCGATAGTTATTGACGACCCTAGGCAAGGGTCCTACTAGATAAATTCCCCATACTACGAATGGCCATGGGGATGTGATGGGGGGGTAAGAGGCTGATGCGATTGGTGAGGGATGGTGGCAAACCTTTGACATTTATCACACTTTTTTACCTATGCCGTGGCATCTTTCCCCAAGGTCAGCCACCAGTATCCATGGGTTACTATCCTCTTTGGTAAAGACATGCCCCCAATGTGGCTTGAACATGACCCCTCGTGCATATCTTGCAATATGTGTGGGACTTTAGACGGGTGCACACATCTGAGCAAGGGGAGCAAAAACCCCTTTTTGTACAGGTGTCTCCGATGACAGTGAGTTTTACAACTCTGTATCTCAACTTCTTCCTTTCTTATTTTACTTCTGGCATTCCCCCCTGTTTAATGTATCGGATTAGAGGGACCATCCATGAAGCTTCCCTGTTGATATTTAAGTAAGAGCTAAGTGTTCCCTCTGCCTCTTCAATCGTTGGTCGAAGAAAAATTTCCACCGGGACTGTCCTCCTGATATCTGTCCTAGTTGTTGAGGCCAACCTAGCAAGCGCATCGACTCGGCCATTATAAAGTGTAGGTATCCTTTTTAATTTCATTTCTCTAAATCTTTCCAATAGTGACTTCACTCTTTCAAGATATTTGGCCATTCTCTCATCCTTAGCCTCATATGCTCCTAGTATTTGATTCACCACAAGTCTTGAATCGGACCAAGATCTGGCCAACACTAAGAGACCTAGCTAAGGAGAGGCCTACTATCAGGGCTTCATATTCGGAGTCATTGTTGGAGGCTTTGAAGCTGAACCTCAGGGCGTATTCTATGTCTGTACCGTCGGGTGATGATACCATTAATCCGGCCCCACTTCTGCTCTCGTAAGAGGACCCGTCAATGAAGAGGTTCCACACAGCCTATTCCTCTAAAAAAATTCCCTCAGTGAGGGATCCCTGTCTAAAGAGATATCTTCCCTCTTCATTTTCGGCAACTTTTTCTGTAGCGGTGCTTGTCTCAGCCCTATCTATGGATGGGTCAATAATTATGCCTTGTCGGGTATCTATCTTCTCGAGGCTTTCATCTTCTGCCTCATCTTCTTCCCTAGTAAATTCAGGCACGAAATCTTCTAATGCTTGCACCTTAATGGCCACCCTAGGTTGATACAATGTCAAACTCTCCCAGCTCTATAGCCCAGGCCATTAGTCTCCCTAATTTTTCTGGCTTGTGTAAGACCTGCCTGAGAGTAGAGTAGGTGAGGATGACCATTGTGTGGGACTAGAAGTACGGCTTCATCTTTCTTGATGCATGGATTAAGGCATAGGTTAACTTCTCCATCCTTATGTATCTTTGTTCTGCCCCTAGAGTGCATTACTGTTGAAATATACGGGCTTCTGTACCCCATCCTCTTCTCTCATAATGGCTGCATTGACGGATGTTTCTAAGACGACTAGGTACACGTATAGTCGTTCACCCTACACTAGTCATGACAATAGTAAGGGAGACCATAGCTATGACTTTAGCTCCTTGAAATCCTGATCACACACTTCATTCCATTCGAAGACTTTTTTGAGAATTTTGAAGAATGGTAAACACTTCTCTGTGGCTTTGGATACGAACCTATTAAAAGCAGCCACTCGCCCTGTGAGCCTCTGAACGTCTTTAATGGTCCTGGGGGTCTTCATTTCTACGAGGGACTTTATCTTCTCAGGATTGGCCTCAATGCCTCTTTGGTTGACAATGAACCCAAGAATTTCCCTGCTCCAACCCCAAAGACACATTTGGCTAGGTTGAGCTTCATCCAGTACTTGTCCATCGTGTTAAAGGTTCTCTCGAGGTCGAACACATGATCCTCAGCCTTCAAACTCTTGGTCAACATGTCATCTACATAAACCTCTGTAGACTTCCTGATTTGGTCTTCGAACATTTTATTCACAAGGCGCTGATACATTGCCCCCACATTTTTTAGGCCAAAGGGCATGACCTTATAACAGTATGTCCCCTTGTCGATAATGAAAGCCATTTTTTCCGAGTCTTTAGGGCTCATAAAGATCTAATTGTATCCTGAATAGGAATCCATGAAGCTCATTAGCTCATGGCCTGCAGTAGCGTCTACCATCTGATCAATACGGGAGAGAGGGAAGCTGTCTTTGGGATAATGTTTGTTGAGGTCGGTGAAGTCTACACACATTTTCCACTTACCATTGGCTTTTAGGACTATGACTGCGTTGGATAACCATTCGGGATAGATGACCTCTCTAATAAACTCATCTTCTAGCTTGTTGACCTCGTCCCTTATGACCTCATATTTTTCTTGAGAATAAATTCTCCTCTTTTGCTTCACTGGCTTTCCGTCCACTACCACGTTGAGCTTGTGACACATTATTTTGGGGTTGATCCCCGGCATGTCTGTATGAATCCATGCAAAGATGCTCTGTCTCCTCCTTAGCATCTTGATGAGATCTTCTTTTATCTCTGTCTTTAGAGCTTTGCCAATTTGGACAGTTTTTTCGGGCACATCCTCAGTGAGGATGAAGGAATCTACCTCTTCCGTAGCCTCTCCTTTCTTCAACTTTGTCTCGTCCCTGGGGTCGAGGGTATTAATATTGTAAGTGGTTGTTTCTTTCTTATGAGCCTCTCTTTCTTCGATGGAATTGAAGTAGCATTACCGTGCCGTCGTCTGGTCTCCCTGAACTTCCCCTACCCCGTAAAGGGTCGGGAATTTTATCATTTGGTGAATCATGGATGGCACGGCCTTAAATTCCTTGAGGGCCACTCGCCCGAGTATAATGTTGTAGGTTGAGAAGACTTATTCATCCATCACAAAAAAGTTAACCTTCTTAGTGAGCCATCTCGGCCACTCGTCCCCCATTCTAACATCGACCTCATATACACCTAGAGGATGAACTTTTTCCCAACTGAACCCAATCAATGGGAGATGGTATGGGATGATCCTAGCATGGTTGAGGCCTAAGGCTTTGAAGCACAACAAGACCATCACATCTGTAAAACTACCCCCATCTACCAAGATCCTCGGCACCTCACATCCATGTACCCTGATAGTGATGACGAGAGGGTCATCATGCGGGGCTAAGAGGTCTTTGAAATCCATTCTTAAGAAACCTACTATTAGAGTATCCATATTAACTTTCTTCCTCTTTCTGACTTTGCTTCAATAGAGGGTGAATGCACAACTTTTGTCACAGCCTTGGCTTGAGCTACATGGGCCTTCCTGTCTGCGACCTCTGAACCTCCTCCTGCTAGTCCCCTGAAGATCATCCCAACTCTGAGTGAGATCATATTAAGTCTTTTTACAGGGATGTGGTCATCTCTCGGTGGGAGGTCAGGGTCATCCTCATCATCCGAACGATCGTCTCTTCTTCTTGGAGGGTCTTCTCTACATGCATCACCTCTCTTCTTTTTAGGGTCGTCCCCTCGTCCCCTCTTGAAGTCCCCTTTGTCAATGTACTTCCAAATCTTCCTTCTGTTATCATTTTATTGATTTCATCATTAAGAGCAAAACACTTGTCAGGGTGAAATTCACACCACAGATTTTTGTTCCTCTTGTGGGGAGCTACCCTCAACTTCTCAGGCCACTTCAAGGACTGATTGCTCTTTATCTCATTCAGAATATGCTCGTAGCTGACCATCAGAGGGGTGTAATCAACGAATTTATCGGCTAGATGTCTCTTCTTCCCCTCTGTATTCTTTTTCTGTACTTACCCCTACTAGCGCCTCCTTTTTCATCTTCATATTTTGCGACCATCGCCTCTTTGGCATTCATCACCTTTCTCGCTATTGATAGCAATTCAGCCATCATCTTCGGAGGGTTTTTAGCATGCTTCCATAAAAGCTTCCCCTTTTGGATTCCTCCAATGAGGGCTATTATGGCTATGCTTTCCTCATAGTCTTCAACCTCTAAATTTTCTTTATTAAATATGGTTATATAGTCTCTTAGACTCTCGTTCTTCTCCTGCTTAACATAGATCAGGTGTGTTGTCTTCTTCTGTGGCCTCACTCTAAAGAAAAAGTTATGGATAAATCGGTCTACTAACTGCTTAAAGCTTTTAATGGAGTTCTTTGGAAGCGACATATACCAGATATGTGCATCCCCAGTCAGAGTGCCAGAAAAGGCATGAAAACTCATCTCATCTGAGATAGAGTATATGTCTGCCGCTGATTGGTACATCTCAATATGATGGACAGGGTTGATACTCCCATCATATCTTGGGGTGACCATAGGTGGCTTAAACTTAGATGGCATTGGGAAGTTGACTATCTTCTCGACAAAGGGTGAGCCTATGGAGTATCCTCTCTGAAGAGGGTCCTGGCTCTTCAGGATGTCACCAATTTTATCGTCCAGCCTTTGGATCGAGTCATTCTATGGCCTTGTAGGGTTAGCTTGGTCGATGTTATCCCTTTGCACCTCTTTGAGGTGAACGGAGGGTTCTGCTGCGGCAGGTCTGTGTCGACTGTTTACTTTTCCTTGACCATCATCCCGTCCGTGGGGTCGGCCATCTTCTTTCTCTCTTTTGGACCTCGTAATACTTCTTGATCGGGACAATTTTTCCTGCAAGTCATTTACTGGGCCCAGCCTTTCAAAGGCCGACCCCCTTCTCAGAAGATCAAAAGCAGAGCCCCTCGGGCGAACGTCGAGATTTTGCCTTCTATACTTCCCTCTGCTCTCCTGGATAGGTCGCACAGTATTGTTGGAGACCTCATACATCTCCTAGCACTCTATGGGGGCCTCTTCCACCTCCAGATCATCATATTTGTCCTCTGGGAAGGAGTTTCCTTGCCTCCCCAGGCATAGACATCGAGGGTCAGCAACATCCTTGCGCCGCTGTGGAGGTAGCAAGTCTTTACGTGGTGCCTGGGGTGGTCCCCTGGCCTCATGTTGCCCTAGAGCTGCTGTTGGAGTGATCATCTTCGGTGAGACTCCTGGTGGTCTTAGTATGTTTTGGCTTAGAGCTGTAAATTGCTCCTACATAATCCGCTGGCTCGCGGCTAGAGACTTCAAGGCGGCCGCCACATTAGCCATCTCAGACTGAGGTGGTGGTTAACTGGAACAAGGTCTTACTCCACTATCCATTGGAGGAAGTGGTGGCATCTTTGGTGCCATGTGTTTGAGCTATAGATAGCTGAATGTTCAAAACACTAATGAGCTTGAGAACCTTAATGAGTCTCTTTCAATGGTGAAACAGCTCCGTAAAGGGGGAGAACTGGTCCACCACCAGAGTATCCGATGAGGTTAAGTTATATCAAGGAAGAGATATCTTCTCGTTCCCACAGATGGCGCCAAACTGATGATGCTAAGATTCAGCACCGCCAGATAAGTGATGATGAGCTCAAATAGTGATAATAATGGCAGCCTTAGAGATATATGTATGTGTATAAGTGTATAGAAGGGGATGAGCATAAGAGGAATAAGACAATGGTGTATAGTGGTTCATCCAATTAGGCCTACATCCACTGTGAGTGTGTGATCCACTAAATATGGGCACTAATGGCCTTGGATACAATGTACATAAGCTCTCCCTCTCTCTACTATGTGTGCAAGAAGAGTCTTAGCTAGGGTTACAATTATCGATCCCTTTACAAGGTTAAAGATGATAAGTGTATATAGGGCTTGGGTGGTGCAGTGTACCCCCCAAGCATGCATGGAGCATTTGAATGATAATCTAGCAAATTCCCTACTGACACCTGGCTGTCCCACTAGTGATTAATGATGGCATAATATTCCCTCATGTGAGGGGATGATATTATTATAACGGTCTAGTCCCTGTGCTATATGAGTCCCACACGCACTGTTCCACGTATCTCCCAAGTCACGCGCTGTGCTGACGTCACCCTCAGCCTAAGATGACCGACCGAGGCTAAAGTTGACGCTATCATCGGGTTTGGATGGATGTGGGCCTTGTATTGGCATCCCATCATAGGGTCGTCCGGCCTATGCTGAGGGGTCGGCCCCTTGTAGGGTCGTCTGGTCCATGCTGAGGGATTGGCCCCTTATAGGGTCGTTTGGTCCATGATGAGTGGTCAGCCCCTTATAGGGTCGTTTGGTCCATAATGGGGTGGTTGGCCCCTTGTAGGGTTGTCTGGTCCATGATGAGGGGTCGGCCCCTTTTAGGGTCGTCTGGTCTTGGATGAAGGATCATCCAGGTCGACCCTTTCTGTAACGGAACTGTGGTAATTGGACTCGTCCTGGGCCTAAGCCCTCGTCTAGGTGGAGGACACCCTCGGCCTGGCCGAGGTTATATATGGGTATATCAGTTTGATAAACATATTAAGTACTTAAAACATACCAGTCCAAGGAAAGACAAGAATGGATAAGTAAATAACTAAGCGCCTATTTTGTTCAAGGTGAATTTCTTTTCTTCCTTGGTTGAATTAAATTGTTAAAAAAAAATTCATCGACTCAACTGAAAATAGTTTTTGCTTGTATGGAAAAAATTATGACCCGAACGAAACAGGGCCTAAGTGAAGAAGAAGAAGAGTAACTTTATCATGCTCTTCATCTGCTAATTAGGATCAAAATATACTCAATCCCATGCCAACCCAACCCCATGCAGATTGGAATAAAACTCTGAGACCCTCTCGTAACCATACCTCATCTGTTCTCCTATCTTAGTTTAAGGCCGAAGTTAGAGCTTAAATTTATATGATGAATATGAGGGTTGAAATTAATAAGAAACTCAGACTAAATTTGGTAATTCTTCGTCCCAAATTAATGATAGTGCTTTCCTTTTTGGAATATCCAAAATTACTATTCCACTTTCCTTTTTAAAAACGTAATCAAGGAACCAAATTCCATGATAGTGATCAAGCGTGGGACTTGGCCATTGATTGAGTATACCCCTAAAAACTGTGGTTATTGAAAAATAACTGTTAATTTCTGATGGAGGGAGTACCAATAAACAATTAAGTATTGACGCAATTCTGCATGATAATCCATTAATTGTAACTAACAAAACTACATACTTCATAGTCAATTTTATAAAAGTCCATTATATAACTTAGAGTGATAATAGTCACCATGAAACACTCTATAATTAGTCGAGAGAACCAATAGTAACAATTAACATATTAAACACCATGAGTAATGTTAAAAGAAGAAATCAAATTATAAACATTATTGGTCCTTCATTTCAAACAAAAGACACAAGAATAAAACAAGATTGAAGTTTAATATACCTTTGTCATCTTTAAGTACATAGCAGCCCTGTCAGCGGGGAATGAAATATCATCATCATCCTATTCAATTGCTTTCGTGTAATGCTCAATTGTCATGTTTAAATCCTTCTTTATATAAGCTGAATCTACATCCTCCTAATGCGTCTCCGCTTTCTAGCTCTAATTTGTCTCTCCTTGTAAGGTACTTCTAAAGGATCATGTTCGTACTCATGCTCATGCCCCTTAACGAACTCTTCATCAAGATGGCCTTTTCCTCTCTTTAGTGAATCAGGCATCTTCATATCATCAGTCATATGAGTAGAAAGTATGAGCAAAACCTAAAGTGCTGGCATAACTCATTCAAATTGGTTAGGTTTGGTTGAATATCCTGCATCATTTTAACAAATTTAGTTTATTGGAGATATATTCTCATTAATGAGTTAGAAGTGAGTTTGTCCCATATCTCTGGCCCAAAAAAGGCATTGTCAAAGATATTAGATATGGCCAGGGGCATGAGCATGACACGGTGGATTACGTGTCGAAAATATGCAACTAGATTCGCTATTTTTGTTAACACTCAGTTTGTAATCTATTATTCAAAAGATTATAGTAGCAACAACTCTTCCGTTTGCAAATGAGGCCATGTTTGGAGCCAATTGTCCTAAAGCACTGACAATTTAAAGCAACTTGTTAGCTCTTAAAAAATTCAATTGGAGAGAGAAATTTCATACATATATCCTTCATAACAAATCAAACGAGCATAACAACAAAATACAATGAACCCAATCCTTTCAAAAATATGCTCTTCTATTCGAGATTTTGGGAGATTCTTAAGCGGATGAGTAGGCTTGTAATGTTATGTATTCACCAACATATGCCATAAATGTTCGATAGTGTACTATCGTCCGTAATTTTACTTGAATTCAGAAATACCCAGAAAATTCATCAGTCGTCAATGTATATCCCGATTTCGTATTCCATGGACATTCAACAAGATTCCAAAAATATTTTCAGTTAGTTAGCATTCAAAGTCAAAGTTCACAATTTATCTCAATAATATAGTCATTTCAAATGATTGAATTCCAGGAGTGTGTGATGACCAATGCGCAAAAAAAAGGTCTCAAAGCTAAAACAACCCAAATTTCTATCAAAATCAGACTTTGAATTAATCCTTTTAGGGAATAAACTCGTAATCAAAACAATCGAATGTTGATTAAACCTCGGTCTATGTGAGATATAGTCAGAGTAAATGTATTCAAGTTCAAGATCTCACATATAAATATGAAGAATAAGTAATCTCATCATAAGAAAGCATTCACTAGATGAGTTGAGATGCACTCAAATTACCCCTCTCAATCATATACACCTCCAAACCATATTGCACCGAGGATCTCAAAGGACTTTGTTTTCAGTTGTAATGTGGGATAGGGTAAGGGCAAAGGAATGAAGGTAAGGTATTCAAAGATTCTTTAACTATAGTGCACACATATGACTTGGGGCATTCAACAATTTTAAATCTTCACTTTTCTATTTTTCAATCATTTTCTTGATTTTTTTCTCTCTTTTTTTCATTTTCACTCTTCTTTTCTTTTATTCTTCATATTTTTTTTTGAACATTTTCAATTCTTTATCTTCCAATTTTTTTATCATTTATTTTCCCTTTTTTTTCTTTTTCTTTCATTTTTTTGACTCTTGACATGCCACTTTACAAATACATGCACATATCACACAATATGTCCCTTCACATTCCCAAACATAAGGGTTGATAGAGTATGTATGGGTTATACTCCTAATGGGGAGTGGAGTAAGGATATCGGGGTTTAAGAAAGAACGTCTAAATAAAGGTTCAAAGGGAAAAATATGGTTATGTATATAAAGTGGTAGGCCATGTAACACCCCGTATTTTTGAGTATTTAGAATTTAATTAATTGGGGTATTTTTAATTACACATGTGCAGTAATTTAATTAAATAAAATATTACGGGTTTATTAAATATTTATCGGGAGAGGTTATGATTAATATTTATGAAATGAATTCACTATGTGTGTAGTAAATAACAAGTGATAATTGTTATACGTCGTAGTGAGTAATATCGACAGGAGTATGCTATATCTCAACCAGGAGTCATTGTCACACCCCACTAAATTCTGGCATCGGGACACCAAAACTAAGTCGGGTGCGAGTAAATAAAATACCATTCTTAGCATGTGACAGATATGAGACATTTAAAAATCAATCCACAAGATAAATAATTTAGTCAATCCCATATGATAATGACCAACTATACGATAAAAGATCTATCACCATGCTAAACTCCAAATAATAAACTAATCTCCAATAATATAAAACTGAATAAACTCCAACTGAATCCATATTGAAATATCTGAATAAAACCCATAACAACTTTGGAACTGAATGGCCCAACAAAACCATAAAATGAGTCTCAATGTAAATATGAAGGAAAGGAAACTAAACTAAACTAATATGCATAAAGTAAATAACTCCAGCTGCACCTCCAAGAAAGTCTCCAAATAATCTTATGCAGCTTCTCCAAACTTATTCCTGTAAAGGTTAATCAATGCACGAGGTCAGAGCCTCGAGCATGAATACACACTACTCTCCTCAATTAGGGTCCATGAACGTAGACAATACCATTATACCTGATAAATATCACAATAGAATGTTTTAATTTAACGAGATAATAATTAACGATGCTAATAAATAAACAACATAAGCTACCTGCATGAACTAAACCACCTTAAAGTCATAGCCCAACTATTTTATTAAATTACTCGATTAATACTAATTTCCACATTATTAATATAAATATTTATCTCATTTTATTCATTTGGTTGTGGTACTCTCACTGTTCTACACCCCACACATTCCCCTCACTGTAGCCAGTTCGCCCATTTAAACTGTTAGCATTGCACATATTGGTGAGGTTCCACACACGACATGTTACTATAGCCAATTCGCCCATTTAAACTGTTAGCCCTGCACATATTGGTAATTCCAACACACACCTACGTCTCTATAACCAGTTCTTTTGTTCCTACTATCAGCACTGCATATATTGGCGGCACCAATCCATTTTAATACCCGCTATTATCTTAGGAATTAATTCTCATTTTCTCAACACATCTTTTTAATAAATTAAAATTACTCCACTCTTATTATCGATGTGAGATCCTCAAAATACCCCTTAGTCCCATACCTAAAGGTCCCCAAAGTACACATACGTCCTATCCTATGTATATGATGACTTTCTAACAATAATCTCGTCCTAGTCTCATACCTAGGCTAGAGTAACGATGATAAAACATACAAATTATCCCCACCCCAGAATATAAAATCCGCACGAATCTACACTAACTAGTCCCATACCTAGCAAGCATGAATAATAACCAAGGCCTACCCACTAGTCTCATACCTAGTAAGCATCCTATAATAAAGGTGAGGAATATACTACCCAAAAGCCCCTCGTCCCCACGATAGCATATGTAAATAAAACAAATAACACAAATTCACAATTCATTTGAACAACATAGCAATATAATCATAAAAGGTCCCAATTTAAATTAATTCAATGAATAACACCGTCGTTGTTTTCAACATAATTATTTCCCTTCAATAATGTTAAATGAGTTAATATACAAAAATATTCAATACGTCATCATCTTTCTCTTTTATACGTCGCATAATTTTATAAGTGTATACGCGTCCCATTTATCATTTAAATAACCCCATAAACTTCTACATGCGAACCTACACCCCAAAATCAAAAAAATCCAATAATCTAACATATACACCCAATGGTTTCAAAGATTAATTCATATTCAAAAGTTTCATAAAAACAGTCCCAAAATTAGTGTCCACCGTTACTAATTTATTTTTTTACCAAAAACACATGATTAAAGGTTTAGGCTATACGTAGGAGGCATATTACTAAAGGAAGAGAATAGAGTATTCATGCTTGTGATTTAGATGAAGAAATTCATATTTGATGGTTGGATTCCTCTCGAAAAATTAGCAAAGAGTCATTCTTGAATCGTCTTAAGAAAACCCGATTTATCTTGATAAATCTTGAGTTAAAAGTTGTGTAAAATGGAGCTAGGGTTTGTAGGATGAAGAAGATGAAATTTAGAGGAGGCTACTCATTTTTTAGAAGGCTAAAATGTGTTTTTAAAAGTGCTAAACCCGTCACTTTATGTTTATATACCAAAAAGAGTTGCTCCTAATCATAGACAAACGCTCAAAAATTTATTACGGATGATCGGACCGTCAGAATTGGTTGAAATTTATGTATGTTGTAGCGAATGACGAGACGGAGCTACTGTGAAAAATTTAGCTCGATCAGGCGTTCAAATTTTTAATATTTTTATTTTTATCCTCCCAATTTTTAAATAAAAAGTTATAATTTCCAAATTTTAATCCTGATTTAAATTCCACTTAAAACCTTATTTTTATATATAAAAAACAACTTTATTTTACATGCCAAAATTAATATAGATTTTATTTTTTTTTGAAATTCGAATTAATTTCAATAAATATCAATTTAAAAATTACGGGTTGTTACAGTTGTGTGTAAGCTATGTTAAGGTTGAGATAGGAAATTTATGTAGAGTGACTAAGATGGTGATTTCGAAGTCACGATTGATTTCGAATGGTCCAAAATAGGAAGAATAGAGTACCCGAGTGTATTAATTGGGTCCCAAGCATTTTAGACCACCCGACACTACTTTAGGGTGTTTCGATCATTTCGGAGTTTAGGGTTGGTAAAACTCTGAATTTTACAGATATATATCAGTAACTTAGGTGGTGAGGCTAGGGTTACAATACTTTGGAGAGAAGAGAGGCCATAAGAGAGGGTAGGATTAGGGTTATTAAGCCATCTTACACCATTTTCACCAACATCGTTACCATAATCAAGATCAAAGTAAGGGAAAGATGCATTCGCCATCTAACAACAAAGACAGACCACTCAATCCTAAGGAAAGTGTTTAAACTTGAAAATTTTTAGTACTTATATTACCAATGATAGTGTAGGGTGTATATTGCATGAATAATATGATTTTTGGGATGTATCTTGGGATTTGATTCATGCTTTATTGGTATACAATCTATGGAATCAACCTCTTGTTAATATAAAATGAAATATGAGATTTGGGATTTAAAAGAATGGTATAAATTTGGGTTCTTGAAGATGAATATGTAAGAAAGGTAAACATAGGGTTTATAGGAATAAAGTGAGTTTAATCTTGTTTAATGTGAATTTCATGATGATTTGAGAGTATTCTTAACTATTTAAACATTCTCATATGAACTCTGGTTAATTTAGCTAGATGAGTTTCGTGGAGATTGGATTGTGGAAAATAGGAGAATTTTTTTTTAAAAGGGAATCTGCCCTGGATCGATCGTCTGACCCATTTTGTCGATCAATCGACAGTTGCTGAAAAGGGGCCTTTGTTTATTTACGTAGTTTTCTTTACCAATAATTATGGGGGACCTGTGTAATGTCTTATTAACTATTTAGGGAATCAGAGAATATCAGTAGACCTACAGTTAAAGCTCGGCTAAGTCTTATTGAGGGTAAAATGAGGTTAGGACATGCAAAATGAAATGGTTGTGTTGAGTATTGAGAAGTTAAAATTAGGTTACGAGAAACGTAAATGTTAACCCAAAATTAATACCAGTAGATTAGTGATGTATTAACTAATGAAAATACTTAAGGGGTAACTAGGACCCTTCGGGTAGTGAATAATGAATAATACTCTCGAAAAACAAAAATGAATATTACGGGTGAATCTGTAGTGTGTTGGGTATTTGGGACATACGAAAAACGTACTGGTTATATTTATAGGTTATGTGTATACCTATTATGTGCTTATTCTGTGTATAAGCATACCTATGCCACCTGCTATCATAGGAGGTTTAGCGCAGTGGGCGATCCTAACTTGGCGATGCCAGCAAGGTCTGGATGTGTTCCCCAAAATATAGAACTGAGGGAATCACTATCTAAGTGTACAATAGTATGATTGGTCATTTAGGTGCGTTGGGTATGTGCGTAGCCCAAAGGCTTGGGACTATGTTCGCCTCCATTATGTGTGTATTTGATTTATGGTTCGAGGGAGATTTGCTGAACTGGTAATCCTTGATGTGGTACATGAGGCACATGGACTCAATAGCAGAGTATGTAAGCATCGCAGTTCTCAGTCCGAGAATGTTGTAATCGTATATATATATATGCACATACGTGTCATATTCTACTCATGTGTGGTAGTAGAAGATATAGATAGTGTGTATCTAAAATGACTTAAGTATGAGAAGCTTAATTAAAAGTGTAATATAATATTCTACAAATATTGAGTAATGTTTTACGGTAGCGTATCGTATGGGCGGTACGGGTGTGCTAAGCACATTAGTGATTAATAGATGTTTTGGGACTAGTTAGACTGGGTAGCATAACTAGGTGGGCAAAATAGGAGACGTTAGGTGCGCATTATAGTTGAGAAGTGAGGAACTCAAGAGAGTGCACGCGAAACTAACATGTGTATAATAACTGCTCTTATTGCATAAGGTTTTGGGCTCTGACCCGTATCAAATTTGTAAGCCCCTTTTGCTATGTGTGCTTTAGGTGGAAACAATTTTTCCAAAAAATAAACTTTTTCAAATTTTAATTCGCACTAATTTTGTTAACCAATGTTACTTAACCCAAATTTATCTTGTTAATCCTAAACATGCATCTAGGTGATAGCAAATAAACTAAAGTAAAGTCCACAACTTCGATGTACAAGGAGACCATTAAGGAAAAAACCTCAGATGGACCAAGTCAGACAATCACTATGATACGGTTTCACAAAGTATAGACAACAGACTTACTCAATGACTTGATATCGCAATGTAACACCCCATATTTTTAATGATTTTTATATTGATATTAATTAAATTAATAATGGAAAATTAATTCGGGTTAAAATAAATATTAATTAGCGAGACAAGGGTTAATATTTATTTATATTGGATATTACTTAGTGAATGAGTAATAAGTTAATAAGAATGTATTATGATTATCGTGAGTGAGAAATATAGCAGTTACGGTAATTTAGTCGGGACATGCGTGTCATGACTTAAATTTATGAGATAAAAATATAATTTAATTATGGGTCATCCAAATGATCATTTTGATGCGCCAATGTGTCCAGAAGGGTAGAAATTGTCAGAAAAGTGTACTCGGGGGTTGGGGGTTGGTTTGGGTCTTGGGGCACTTTAGGCCAAATCGGCACACCGGAGGGGTATTTTGGTCTTTGGATTTTTGGGGAAAAGAGACCTACGAAAATTGGAGTTTTATATCATCAGTATATGAGGGAGTTAGGGTATAAGTTACAAAGAATACACAGAGGCCATTAGAGGAGGAAGAGAGGGAGTTTCTAGGCCACCCCACACCATTCTTGCACCACCACCACCATTGTGTAGATTGGGAGGAGAGGAAAAATATCCCACCATCATTCTGTAGAAAATCATACCTGATATTCGAGGCAAGTATTTATCTTGCGAATTTTGAGCACATATACCATCCATGTTAGTGTAGGATGATTAATCTCATGAATATATGGATATTACTGTAATATGGAAGATTTAATTCATGTTATTGGGTAGGAATCATGTTAGGTTTAATCCCTTTATTCACGTGGAAGGAATTTGATGAATTAATTATATTAATATATTATGAAATATGGTTTCATATTGATGTTCTTGAACAATAATGCTAATCTAGAGTTTTTGGGATTTAATGTGGAATTAATCCGATTTAAATGTGTTCCTTGATGATTTAATGATTCAAATACGTTAGAAATCATTTATATATGAATTAATCCGATGGTTGGGAGTTTGGGATTGAATCATGAAGGTTTGGAGTGTTAAAAATGGTGAAACCCGTAACAGTTAAGGGAAGAAGATGAGACCTATTACAGCGAATCGATTCGGCTCTTTGGCCGAATCGATTCGGATCTTCTGATTTTGATAATTTTCCTTATTTTAGCCTTGAACTTGTAATCAGTGAATGAGGGAGATTTTGGGATACCTTTAAAACATTGTAAGATATATTTTTGGATACCAGTATCCTAATGATAGGATTGGGACTTAGTCATAAGCAGAATAAATTAAGGCAAAGGTTAATTGATGCGATTTGTAATGTAATGTATTCGGGGAAACGATAATGAGTCACGGTGAAGGTGAGTGAACTTATGTCATAGACCAGTAGGGTATGAGTAAATTACCTACTAAAACACTTTAAAGAATAATTGGCACACTTAGTGGGGGATACCCAGGAATATACAATGAGAAGTATAATCGAAGTTTAATAATACGTAGAATATTCGAGAGTTACATATACTACGTACGGGATAAATATTATAGGATGTGTATACACCTATACTGATGATATATATGTATATAGGTTGTGTGAATGCCTATTATGTATATTATTATGTGTGAACATACCTAGGCTACTTGCTATCACAGGGAGGTTCCACGTTGTGGACAGTCTTATCCTGATGAGCCATTAGGGGGATTTTGACTTGTACCTCATAACATAGAACTTAGGGATTGAGCACTACTTGTGTGAATGAGAGTGTGACCGGTCATTTGTATGCGTTAGGTGTGTGCGTATCCTAAAGTCTTAGAACTATGTTCTCCTCCAAATTGTGAATGTATGGTTCGAGAGTGATTCCGAACCCGATGTCCTTTACTTAGTACGTGATGTACCAGGACTTGATAACAGAGTATGCCTGCATCGCAGGTCTCCACCTAGGGATGTTGTATTCGCATATATTACAAGTGTGGTGTTTATGTATGTATACGTGTAATTTATCCTACTACGAGTGTGCTGGTAGATAAGATAGATAATGATATCTAATGTAATCTAAGTATGTGGGAACTTAACAATTAATTGGTAACTTTTAACGGATATAAGGATTTGAGAATTTAGTAACGTATTTTATGGGCAATACGGGTGGGCACGATGAATTATTAGACGGGATGAGAGTTAATTAAGACTAGTTAAGCGGGGTAGCATAACTAGGTTAGTTTAGAAGTATACGTTAGGCGTGCACAATAGTTGAAAGGTGAGGATTTCAAGTGAGGGCATGTGAAGCTAACATGTATATAATATCTCCTCTTACTGCATTTTAAGTACCTGCAAATATTTTTAAACTATTTTACTAGGGCTCTGACCCGTTTCAAATCTATTTTGTAAAAACCTTTTAGCCCAGCCACAGGGACGTCGGTCTTAGGAGTTCCTTCACATTTGATGTGCTGCAACTGTTATGGACGTTGTATAACCTTGGTAGTAGACGCCTCTACATTTATCCGTTCCTTTCTATCATTCAGTTTTAACAGTCGACCATGTTGCCCATCTCTAGCTAGTGGTTATTTCAGAGAGATTGTACTTTTATTTTATTTCGAGTATTGGAATTAGGATTTATAGTATGGATGATTGCATTTGGGTTTCAATTTGGAGTGTTTATTCCAGACACAATTCTTCATCTCGTGGTTTTATCATTATTACTATGTTTACTGGAATGATGAGTGTGATGTATCAGTTTAATTTATTGTCTGTTAATAATAAAAATTAAAATTTTGACACCGGGTTATTAGGGTATTAGTAAAACAAATTGGTTTTCGACAGTGATGCTAAGAATGTAACCGTTAACGATTCCTTCTTAATTTAATAATGGATTGATCACCCAGGATTATAATAGGGGGGTGTCACACCCACAAGCCTTGACTCTCTGTTAATGCTTTAACCGCTCCTCGACAGTACAACATAAAAGTCCTTCCATGCCAGGTCCATAACACACAAGTCCATGCGCGCCTCAGTATCCACCGATGCAGCTTTGTCAACCATCTACGATTCAGAAATCGAAGTCCACCGCTTCTTCTCCGGAAAACTCTATGAAACAATGTTCAAAGTATGAACAAACTCCATATGGTGCTAAACACAAGATTTCTATTGCATATGTATATGAAAGATCGGATCTTGAAACACAATGAATGTTTTTAGACTTGAAAAAACTTTGTAAACAAGTGAAGAAAAACATAACTGTTCGTTTTGTAATTTTGGTTCTGCACCCCCAAAATTATAAGAGGAAATTATCTTAAATAAAACTTTAAGTCAACAAGTCGTTAGAACGAGATGTGCATGTCGTTCAAATGATATAGCCATCTAGTTAGAACCATATGTCCATGTCATTTGAACGACAATCACATGTAGTTTGAACGACTGTTAAAGTCGTTTGATCCTTTTAAACACTAGGAAAATATCTACACGACTCTAAAACTAGTTTATCTTAGAATAAACGAAATTAAAACCATTTAAAAATATTTTTAACATTTTAAAATTATTTTTAAACAAAATAACATCCTTAAAATATTTTTTGAGTCCCATAAACATTATGTGTTTATACCTGAGAGTATCTCGGAATGCAATGTGATATGATGACGTGAAACTTGCACCAATAAACACGGCGTGATATATCTTGAAACTTATCCACCACGTCTTCAAACAACACGTCATAAACAATGTGGGAATCATGCCAAGTAAAAATCTATAATGACTCAAATTGGATTTTGTTCTAAATAATGTCAATACATTCAAATTGACACTACTTGGAAATTTGTCCTTATAAATCTCCCCCTTTACCTATTCCGTTACAAAAAAATAGTATACGCCTAAGTCGAGTTATTAAGCCGAATGACATAAATCCCATCCCATAAACCTAAAAAGAAAATACACAACACGATCTAGTAAACAAATGTCAGACCGACAACATGAACTTGTCTTCATGTGGTGCAGTTGCAAAATCTTCAATCTCCGGAATAATCACTACACACACAAAACAACAAATACCATGTGAAGTATGGAGGTACAAATGATATATAACATCGTAATACCAATTTTTATAACAACCCATTTGTTAAACATGTGAGCAAACCATTTTGTAAAATAATACCAAGAAAGCATGATAAACAAATGTGATCATCAAATAAAACTCCACCTACATCACATATCATCTCTCCCCTTTTTTGTCTTGGAAAGACAACCAGAGAAAAAGATAAGCAACTAAATATATGGAATAAGAATAATCATATGAAGCATATCTAGATAAACATGGATAGACAACTAAAAATAATCAAGAGATACCAAATCATAGCTAAAAAATAGTCATATAAAGTGAATCAACAAAAATCAGAAATGATGTGACTAAACAAATCAATGCAGTATAAGCATGAGTAATTAGTATAGACTGCATGTAAATAAACCAGATGTACCAAAATAGTGTAAAATCATCACATATATTGATTAGGCATAAATTCTTCCCATTTATCCCCTTAATCTAGAGGCTTTTATCGCTCCGCAAAGTGTAATTCGAGTGGATTTATTCACTGCTATTGACATATTCTAATTAGTACGCCGAGTTTCGTGTATTAACTATCTATTTGGAAGGTATTCAATGCACAAGGAAGGAAAGAATCAGAAGGAAAGTCGAAGACCTCGCGCCTACAAGTGCTTAGGAAGAATCGGCATTCTAATCCGAGCCCCGGATCACAAGTTACAAGTATTCAAATAGCACACAAAGGGAAAGTTTTTGTCAAAGAGGGAACTGAACCGAAGGGCTTGAAAAACGAATCGATCGTATCCTAGAAAACTTCTTGTGAAGCATGAAAAGATGGAACTAAATCGAAGGGCTTGAAAAATGAACCAATATTATCCTGGAAAACTTCCTGTGAAGCATGAAAAGATGGAACCAAAACGAAGATGAAATAAACGAACCAAACCGGTTCAAGGAAAAACTTCTGTCAAAGATGGAACCGAACCGAACCCTTTAACAGGATCGATTCGGGTATCGAAAATTCGAACTTATCCACTTGAAAAATTAGAGTCTTGCATTGTTGAAACTCTTAGAAATTCGTAGAGTATATATTTTAAACACCTCCCAGACATTGAAGAGGCTTCTAATTCGTTAGAGAAGCATTGTAATTAGTTTAGAAGACAACAATGAAGAACCCTAGTGCTGATTCCAGTTTTGCAATCCAAGTAATATTATTCTAATTTTTGCTTTCATTATTACAGTAGTTATTTCTTTATTGAGTAATTTCTTTCTTCTTCATTTTCATTCGTTAGTAAAAATGTTTTCTTTCATTTAAAACGTGTTTTCTTGTAGTTTTAATATATCCGGCTAAGTTTTCAAGGGTTGGAGTGCATGAACCCCACCCGATGTAATTCATGATAGTGGAAATAGAAGTTGGAATTAAAACCATAGATGAATTCTATCGTAGTTAATATGATATTGCTTTAATTCTTCCTTTCCTTACATATTGTGCGAGCTACGATCCCTCATATGTGTAATACTTAGGAGAAATAAAGACCAAAATTTAATCCAACCTTTGCTTACATACTGTGCGGGCTACGATCCCTCATATTTGTAATACTTAGGAGTATTAAAAAGTCGGATTCATTTGAAGCTTTAATTTTGAATCTAGTATCCAACGAAGTGAATTACTAGGGTGTGGGGGATTGTAGCCCGACTACCCTTTCTCATCTTATAGTTAAAGTTTTAGTTAAATCATCATTAGTCTTTTAGTTAATTTAGCGAAATTGCATTTCATTTATTCCTAATTTCATTAATTAATCATTTTCAAAATTGCATCTAGATGTAGCTATTTCATAATCCCAATCACCTTTTCGTTCTTTTTAGAGTCAAAGTTAGGTTACTTTCGTCTCTCCAACGTCGTTACGACCTTGTTCGTCCTATTTCCCTGAGGATCGATACCCGACTTATCGAATTATTAATTGAGCGTCAGGCTTGCACTTGATCCTAAATAGCACGCACACTAGACACATTTGTGGCCGTGTCAAGTTTTTGGCGCCGTTGTCGGGGAATTAGGTAGACTTAGGATAGATCAAGTCAATCTAAAACTTTGACCAAAAAAATAATATAAATTTTTTTTCATCATCTCTCAAAAGCCTTTAATGCAAAATCCTGAACACACTCAGACTCCTCAAAATACTCCAACCAGAATCCACAAAAATCCAATCGTTGAGTACAACTCTGAAATCCCCCACATACCTCGCATTCCACAATTATGGTTTCCAATTCCTATTCCCAAGCACTCTATCAGTAGCTGCACCCTGAGTCGAACTTCGAGTCACACATCTAGGACACCGAGTGAGTACACAGAGTCTTCTGTAGAGAGTGAGAGCGCAATGTTTAACGCAACGAATGCGAGGCAGATATCCCCTATCGTCCTATGAAAGACTTACTCTTTCCTGAGCAGACTATCACCCCTGGTTGCATTTTACTTTCGTATACTGCCTGTCAGTTCCACTTTCGCAATGGGATGATACAGATTCTCCCTACGTTTCATGGCATGGATTCAGAGAAACCATACATGCATATTCGTGAGTTCGAAGAGGCATGTGACACATTTGGTGATCAAACTTGCACGCAAGATGTCGTTCGCCTAAAGTTTTTTCCTTTTTCCTTAAAGGATAAAGCCAAGACCTGACTATGGTCTCTACCTCAAAACTCCATCACTTCCTGGAGAGATATGCAGTCTAAGTTTATCTCAAAATTCTATCCACATCACAAGACCAACTCTGCCAAGATTCAAATCCAAGCTTTTCGACAACACGATAATGAGTCTTTTGACAAATATTGGGAACGGTTCCAAGACTTAGTAAGCGCATGCCCCCATCATGGTTTTTACAAACATCTAGTGATATCTTTCTTCCATAATGGGTTGACAATATCTTCCAAACAACTTATGCAAACAATATGTGAAAGACCCTTTTGGGATTTAAACTCATGCGATGCCGAGGCCTATCTTAAGTATGTCGCAGAGACTACTCAAACATGGGACACATCTGATCCCAACCAAACTCGACCTAGACAACCATCTATTAACCAAATTACATCCGGTCTATACCACTTGGATAGTAATACCTTAATAGACCGTCGATTCGATCAGTTTTAGAGAGATATGAAAGAGTGGTTTGATGGTCGGTTGAGAAATATCTCCGAATCCAGCCATGGTTCGAAAGAAAAAATGTGTGCTATCTGTGAGGCGGGCTACTCCACAAAGGCATGCCCGATGATTTTTGCCTACAAGGCCATGCACACCGAGCAAGTGGATGCTATAGGAGGATTCAAGGGGAATTATAATTCCCCACATGGGAATTCTTACAACCCTTCATGGAGGAACCATCCTCGTTTCAACAATGGGCAACCATAAGCTACGATGAACCCACATCACAGGTTATCCCACCCCCACCACCTCCTCAATACCAACAAGCTCCACCACCTCCAGCCTCATATGTAGCTCCACAGCGGAGAAGCCTCGAGGACATAATGAACCGATTCATAAATTCTCAAGGTGCAAACAATGCTCGATATGAATGTTTGTTCGCCAAAATAAATGCAAACATCTCCAAGATGTAATTCACATTGAGCATCCACGAGAAGGGAAAGTTTCCTGCCCAAGGCCAAAGACCTCCCCAAGATCATCCTAGTGTTAACTCCACCTCTACCGAACAGTAGGAGCACTGGCAAGAAATAACCACTCTTCTAGTGGGTTGTTGATTTATCACCTCCCCTACACAAAATTTTAAAAGACAAGGAGAATTCACCAGGCATGAAAGAGGCTGAATATATCTCCTTGAACAAGAGTGAAAATGAAAACACTAGTGAGCCCGAGGTAGTTGTAAAACCACCCTCCGCTGTGCCGTGTCCTCAAAGATTGGCTCCTTCCCATAAAGGGACCATAAGTGAAGAAGTACTTGAAGTGCTTAAGAACGTAAAGTTGAACTTATCTTTCCTCAGTGCAATAAGGCAAATTCCATCCTATGCAAAAGTTATAAAAGATTTATTGACAGTCAAGAGGAGGATGAAGGTAAAGAAGAACGTGTTTCTAGCACAAAATGTGAGCTCAGTCCTTCTTAATGATCTCCCACTTAAATATAAAGATACCTGTGCCCCCACCATTTCCTTCACCATTGGAGAGAAAAAATTCAAAAAAGCCTTACTCGATTTGGGGGCAAGTGTTAACCTCATCCCCTATTCGATTTATAGGAAACTTAATATGGGCGATCTCAAGCCCACAAGGATCATTCTTCAGTTAGAAGATCGAATTGTGAAGATACCAAGGGGTATAGTTGAGGATGTGATAGTCCAAGTGGACACTTTCTACTTCCCGGTAGATTTTGTCATTTGGGACACGGATCCCTCCTTCGCCTTGAAAAATCATGTTCCCATCATTCTTGGACGCCCATTTTTAGCCACGGCTAATTCAGTCATCAACATTAGAAATGGGCAGATGAAAATCACTTATGGGAATATGACTCTAAAAACAAACATCTTCAACATAGGCCAACAATCAGGGGAAGAAGATGATCTTCACGCAGTGAGCTTAATTGAGGAGATTATAGAAGAACACTTTGAGGAAAATTACTGTGGAGACGCCTTAGAAGCTTGCCTAGCTTCTAGTCATGAGAGTGAGGGAGCCTACACCAAGTTCAAGAGGGAGATAGAGGAGTTGAGAGGCTTACTCGATGAGAGAGTGTCGGACGAGGACGCGAGAGATGTTAATTTCATTTCCCGATTCGAAGAGTTACTGCTAAGGGAAGCACGCATGGTGACCTCTAGTGACACATTCCCGACTCTCGAGTTGAAGAAACTAGCCTCCAATGTTAAATATGTTTTCCTAGGTAAAAGTGAGACATTTATTGTTATTGTCTCCTCTAGCTTAGATGAAGAGCAAGAGGGTAAACTATTAAAGATTTTAAGGAAGCACCAAGGCGCTTTTGGTTGGTGTATAGCTGATTTGAAGGGGATAAGCCCTCTAATTTTCACCCACAAGATTCACCTCGAATAGGATGTTAAGCCCTCGAGAGAAATACAAATACGGCTAAACCCCACAATGAAAGATGTGGTGGGAGCTAAAATTATAAAGCTGTTAGATGTCGGGATTATCTACCCAATCTCGGATAGCAAGTGGGTGAGCCCCATTCAAGTCATCTCGAAGAAGTCAGGCATGACTGTGATTGAAAATTCCAAGGGAGAGTTAGTTCCCCAACATACCACCACCAGGTGGCGCGTTTGCATTGATCATAAAAAACTCAATGTAGGAACTAGGAAAGATCATTTCCCCTTGTCATTTATCGATCAAATGCTTGAAAGAGTAACGGGCCACCCTTATTATTGCTTCCTAAATGGTTATTTCGGATGTAACCAAATTGAGGTGGATGTACTTGATCAAGAGAAAACAACCTTCACTTGCCCCTTTGGAACATTTTCCTACAAACGTATGCCATTTGGATTGTGTAATGCACCGGCGACCTTTCAAAGGTGCATGTTGAGCTTATTCAGTGACATGGTTGAGAGAGGGCTAGATGTATTTATGGACGACTTTAGTGTGGCACCGCCTTCGACCTATGTTTAGCCAATCTTGAGAAAGTACTAGCCCGATGTGTGGACAAGAACTTAGTGCTGAAATGGGGAAAATGCCATTTCATGGTAACCAAGGGTATAGTTCTTGGACACATTGTGTCATCCAAAGGGATCGAATTTGACCGAGCAAAAATAGATGTCATAACTGACCTACCCCCACCTAAATTGCTGAAATACGTGCGCTCCTTCTTGGGCCATACGGGGTTTTATCGAAGGTTCATTAAGGACTTGAGCGCCATCGCTAGACCCTTAAGCAATCTTCTTATGAAGGAAACCCCATTTGAGTGGACGGAAGCATGCCAAAGCGCTTTTGAAAAATTGAAAAACATGCTTGTGTCCGCTCCCATCATGCAAGCTCCGGATTGGTCCTTACCATTCGAGCTTATGTGTGATGCTAGCGATTATACGATAAGGGTTGTTTTGGGCCAAAGAAAAGACAATAAGGCTTATGTCATTTACTACGCTAGCCAGACCCTTATCGAACCACAGCTCAATTACTCCACCACGGAGAAAGAGTTTCTAGCGGTAGTATTTGCGCTTGACAAGTTTCGATCCTATCTTATCGGTTCTCCCATCACTTGTTTCACCGACCACACGGCTTGAAAATATCTACTTGTGAAGAAAAATGCAAAGTCGCGCCTCATAAGGTGGATCCTACTCCTACAAGAGTTTAATCTCTCCATTAAAGACAAAAAAGAGTAGAAAACGTCGTTGCTGATCACTTATCACGGCTTTCGTCCGATGTACCTAGTGATCCTACACCTATAGATGAGTATTTTCTAGATGAGCAACTCTTTGCCACCTCTTATTTTCCCTGGTTTATGGATATAGTGAACTATCTTGTCACGGGAGTCGTCCCTCCCGATTGGATACCACAAGATAAGAAGAGGTTCATCACTTGGTCGCGCAAGTTCTTCTATGATGATCCATTCCTTTTTACATATTACGCCGATCAAATCATCCGATGATGTCTACCGGATGATGAAATTCCAAAAGTCGTCCAATTCTGTGATTTGGAAGCATGTGGAGGCCACTTCTCCCTGAAAAAGATAATTCCTAAAATTCTCCAATGCGGTTTGTACTGGCCCAAAATGTTTCGAGATGTTAACAATTATTGCAAATCTTGCTACAAGTGTCAACAGATGGGAGTGATCACCCGACGAGACATGATGCCATTAACCCCGATTCTCATCATTGAGATTTTTTATTGTTGGGGTATTGACTTCATGGGCCCTTTTCCCCCGTCCTTTGGATACCTATACATCCTCATCGTAGTAGAATATGTTTCTAAATGGGTGGAAGCTATAGCTACCAAGACTAATGAAAATAAGGTGATGATAAAGTTCTTAAACTAACACATTTCTCATTTTGGTGCACCTAAAGCGATAATCAGTGATAACGACACACACTTTTGCAACAAGCCATTTGAAAAACTCATGAAAAAGTATGGTGTCATTCACAAGGTAGGAAAAACATATCACCCACAAACGAATGGACATGCCGAATTAGAAAATCGTGAAATCAAGAATATATTAGAGAAGATCGTTAATCCCAACTGGAAAGATTGCTCCCTTCGATTGAACGATTCGCTATGGGCCTACCGTACCGCATACAAGAACCCACCCAGAATGTCCCCATTCCGCTTTGTGTATGGAAAACCTTGCCATCTTCCCGTTGAGTTGGAGCACAAAGCGTATTGGGCCATTAAGAGATTAAATTACAATATGGACAAAGCCCGTGAAGCTCGCAAGCTTCAACTAAATGAGTTAGAGGAGATACATAATGATGTGTATGAGAATTTCAAGATTGCAAAAGACTGGATGAAACTAGCACATGATAAGATTATCCGATGAAAAGAGTTTCAATTGGGACAAAAGGTACTCCTCTACAACTCCCGACTTCATCTATTTTCGAGTAAATTGCCATCCTGATGGACTGGTCCATTCATTATGAGAAGCGTTTTCCCCCACGGAGATGTAGAATTGGAAGATTCAAAAGGGGGGAACGTGTTCAAAGTCAATGGATAGTGCCTAAGGCTATATGTCGAGGTGTGCATACAAGATATCGACACCATTTAGTTGTGGGACCCCATTTACGAGGTAGAATGAGCTTGAACTGAGAGGTCGTCGCACCCCCGACCCATATGGGGTGAATTCTTATGTATAGTAGCTATGCGTATGTAGAGTAGTTAGAGTCCGTAGGTAGGTTACAAAAGGTGAGGGTTCGAATTAGTCACACCAACACACACTTTATGAAGGATTCAAGGAAGTCCAAGTGTGAGAACAAGTACGAAAGCGTCTGGAAATTCGATAGTGCGAGATTTTATTCTGAGTGGATAGAGTATTCCTGAGGCGAACCGAACTGAATCCCCCAAACCGGATCTGTTTGATTATGTTAAATTGCAAAAATAAAAATCCCAGAACCGGATCGGTTCCATTTCTGTAGCTTTGCCTCTTCCCGAGATACCCCCTTCCCCAATCCCTCCATTTCCCTCCTTTCACGCCCGTCTTTCCCTCCAAACATTTTCCCCTTATTTCCCTCTAAATTATTCCCCCCAAATCCTCCCCACCACCTATAAATTACACCTTTACCCTACCATTCATCCACACCTCCATCACATATCCCCTCTCTAAACCTATCTCTCCTATTTAAAAAAATTCCCAGATATTTCCATGGCAAATCCCTCTCTTCCCCCAAAATACATGTCTACCGAGGTCCTTTCGAACGGTAACTGGGAATACCGTTCTCACATGGAGCGCATGTGGTGTGAGAAATTTTTCAGTGTCCCCTGCCAACTTCACATCGAGCGCTTCGTTAACTGGGATGAGATGACCCACTCGGTCACCACTCTTTTTAGTCGGAAGGGGTCGATGCAATATCTCGCCGAACCACACAATGTCATTTGAGCCGACGAGGTTCGATCTTTCTATGGCTCTCTCGTCGGCACGGGCGAGTTTGAGGGCCAAGCTTTTGTCAACGGACGCCCCATACCTTTATCCTTGGCTATTCTGTCTCGTAAACTTTCTTCCAAGGGAGTCCCAAACCCGGATGACTTTGACTACCCCGTCAATGCCCCCATCATCCCGAAACAGCAATGCATCGACCGTCTCGCACCCAACGAGATTTGGGAAAGGGGCACCTTCCCCGTGGTATGACTCAATGATAAAGCATGCATTACATTTCATATTGTTTGTGCTAACTTGCTATAAACCACAAACGACTCGGCGATGCGTCCTCGCCAAGCCACCCTCGTCTACCACCTATTTTATCCCAACTTCACTATCAATCATGCCCGCATGCTTTACACCGATATTTTTTATATGGCCTTGGAGGAAAAAGGTGTGGTGCCCCTCCCATATGCACGTCTCATAACCTCCCTTCTTGTCGATGCTAATATTCAACCACCTTGAGCCTTTCCACGCCTCCCAAAGCCCATTGGGAAATGTCACGCACTAGGAGCGCCCAACAAAGGGTAGCCATTCGAGCAGCTCGAGAGGTGGTTGATGTCGATGAAGATGAGGCGATCAATGTTGAAGAGCACGCGGCTGAGGATGTCGTGATGGGTGGGGAAGATGAAGAAGAGTACGTATTGGGAATGATGAACCCCCAATTTTTAGACTTTACAAAATGAGTTTCCTTTAGATGCGGAATAGAGATGCCTCAACACAATACAAACTACAAATCTAATTTCAAATTTAATTTTTTTCAAATTAAAATTAAACTAGACTCAAAGTGACATTAAAATAAACTACAAATTATTTTTTCACTTAAACCAAATTAATTAAACACAAATCCTAGAAATTTTCTTAACAAAAATAATTAATCCATTTTTGAAAATTAGGCCAAACCAAATTTTATCCAATAAAATTAATGTCTTGAATTAAATGAATTTTTACCCAAACAAATTTAGCACCAAATTAAATATTCCAATTTTATCTTTTATCTAAGCATGCATCTAATGTGAATTTGCAAAAGATAAAATAAACAAACCACTACGCCGCGATGTATGTGGAAAAACCCACAACGGGAAAAAACCTAGGACGGTCCTAGCCTCAAATCCACTAAGTAAGGTTTTACAAGTACAAGCAAAAAGACTTACAACACTGGACTTAACTCCATCCAATCCCCGACGCTTCTTCTTGTACACACCTCTGCCTAGAGAATAACCACGGAGGTCCACCGCGGTCTCGAAATCCACCGTTCGGACTTTTTCGGTCACTGCCACCTGAATAAGGAGCCTTTCTCCAAGTGGGTATGTCATAACAAACAAACTTCTTCTTTGTGGGATGTATAAGTAAACCCAAACTTCTCTTCTTTGAGGTGTAGAGAAAAACCCAATGCCATACACTCCAAGCAAGGATATATATATTGAAACTTGGAATAAACTAATATGGGTGTAAACCAAAAGTGTTTATGGATGATTTTCTTGGAAAACAAAACACTCAAAACATGAACCTTTTCATGGGAAAAATTTAACTCTTAAAACTCTCTCTAAGAGATAGAAGAATATGAAAAAGTTGGTTACAAAGAGTTGGTTCCCCCACATTAGTAATTCTGGAAAAATTAGTGGGAACAAAATAGTGGAGTAGTGGAGAAAACTGCCAAAAAACTACCCAAAAAATTTCCCACCGAAAATCTCGTTCGAACGAGATTTTTGTTCAAACGAAGTCTCGTTCGAACGACCCTTCTAACGAAGTTCTAGAGGCCAATGGGGAAAATTCGTTAGCAAACTCGTTCGAACGAAAAACTCGTTCGAACGATAATATCGAACAAAGTCCTAGAATGGTAAAAATTCGATTTTAAGCCCATAAACTTTATTTTAAAGTTCTAAAGAAACCTTCTGAAAATAAACTTCAGTTTAAATAAAATTACACCCTTTAAAAACTATTCCAAGTCTTCTGATATATTTATAAATGCATTCATACCTTTTGGAGACTATGGAATATGATGTTGATGATGAGAAACAAGGCACATGTAAACCGACAAATGCTGAAGTTTTATAATCTTGGCTGCTACGTCTTCAACTAACACGTCATAGGCTTGGATGGATACACTTGAACACTATCCTATGACTCAAATATTTTTGTTCGGAATTGATCCAACACTAAATTAAGACATAATTGGAGACTCGTGTCCTTACAGTACGACGAAGATGGCGACTCAGATTTTGAGCCCCCGGGTGCAGACTTTGATAGGATCCTTTCGGCGGTGGAGACCCGGCTTGGCGGTTTACTCACACAATATCAATGGGATCAAGAGGCTTATCGAAGGGATACGAGCATGATGCATAGTCTCCAAACCCACTTGTACGAGCTCAACTTCGGTGGACCCCCTCCAACTTTCTTCTATGATCCATATGATCTCAGCGCACCCAGACCCTCCAATCCACCGCCCCAATGAAGCCCATTTCTGCTGTTACTATTTGTTTTTGTTGGTTGTGTTATTGGTGGTTGTTTAAAAATGTTGGTTGTGCATTTCTCCCCTCTACCTTGTAACACAGGTGTCCTGTATCTATAAAAATCTGCATTTCTGTTTTATTTTCTCTCACTTTTAATTCACTTTGAGTTAGATTTTTGTCCTTTTTGCTTGAGGACAATGCAAAAGTCTATGTTAGGGTGGTCACAAGTGCGTCTTTCTAAAACTTCACAAATTTTCAAAAACGCCATGAAATTTCAAAAAAAAAAATCCAAAAATTTTGAAAAATTCAAAAATATTTTTCTTCAAAATAAATAAAAATTGGAATTCAAAATTTTCAAAAATATCAGTAAAATTTGGTTTAAAGTCTCAAATTGTAGAAACACAGTACACAAAGCCGAAATTGACCAAAGATGTAAATTGAGCGAACGTAGACGACTTAACGAATAAATGTGGAGATTAACAAACCCGGTGAGATTAGAGCCTTTCATTATTTAGAATTTATAAATCATTTGAGTTAATTGTTAACTCAAAGTTCTTTTCAGTGTTCTAATAATTCGTCGAGGATCTCAATTCTTTCACTTTGATCGGTTATGGAAAACGTGTGTGATATTTCCTTGAAAAATGTGCCAAGTAAGTCTCTAAACTAAATTAATCTCGAAAGGCATATGGTTACGCAATTAGTATTTCGGACAATGAAGTATGCCCTCAATTGTCACCCAAAAATATTGACCAGAAAAAGTAGTGAAAAATTATCCCTTTCGTAAACAAACATTGAGCCGAATAAAATTTCCCCTTTCGTTTGACAACCCGAAAAACCCCAATTGACCCGGAATTGTGAAAATTTATAATCCCAGAAATTTAGTCCGGAAAGTACATAAAAAGGGGAAAGAAAAGAATAGATATGTTTAGCAAAAAAAAATAAAAAAAAAATAAGAAAAGCCCGGAAAAGCACAAATTGACATCATAAGAAAATTTTCCAATTCCATATTTCCTTACCATTCCCATTTTATCCAATACCCATTTAACCCGAAAAATTCCTAACCGAGTCCAAAATGCAAAAATTTATTACCGCGTGGAGAGCTAAAACACAAAAAGATAATAAAAGAGATTAAAGGTATGAATCAGAGGCAATGTTCCTGTTTTCTTATAACCATAATCCAATGATGAGATCCATTTACCATAAAATTCCGTCTTTCTATTTGTGTGCGTGAACTTGGTTCCAATGCATTTATTCGTATAAATCACACATACCGAGAGAAAATAGCCACTCTTTCGAGTGATTCGTTAGTGAGAGCATCCTATGAGTTTCTAAAATCAAAATGAATTTTCGAATAACGTAATAATCAATCGGTGGAAGTTAGCGGTTAAATTTCTGGCTCCGCACGAACGCACTATGATTTGAGACTCTTGAACATGAATTGATGATGACTATTTTCTGGAAACATTTGAGTTATACAATTTTTACGTATTTTGAGTTTTCTTTGAGTCGAATTTTGTGGGTATATTCACTGCAAACCCTCATGAGACAGAACTCATCCTACTAGGGTAACCTAGGGGTTTAAAGGCTTGTTGCATATGCTAAATGCAACCGCTCGCCCGCGAAAGAGATATTTTATCCCATTTTAGAGTTGGACCATGTTTTGATTATTTTACATTGCTCGGGATGATCAAAGTTCTAAGTTGGGGGGTTTGATTAGGCATAAATTCTTCCCATTTATCCCCTTAATCTAGAGGCTTTTATCACTTCGCAAAGTGTAATTTGAGTGGATTTATCTTATATCACTGCTATTGACATCTTCTAATTAGTACGCCGAGTTTCGTGTATTATCTATCTATTTCGTAGGTATTCATTGCACAAGAAAGGAAAGAATCAGAAGGAAAGTCGAAGACCTTGCGCCTACAAGTGCTTAGGAAGAATCGGCATTCTAATCCGAGCCCCGGATCACAAGTTACAAGTATTCAAATAGCACACAAAGGGAAATTTTTTTTCAAAGAGGGAACCGAACCGAAGGGCTTGAAAAACGAATCGATCGTATCCTAGAAAACTTCTTGTGAAGCATGAAAAGATGGAACTGAATCGAAGGGCTTGAAAAATGAACCAATATTATCCTGGAAAACTTCCTGTGAAGCATGAAAAGATGGAACCAAAACGAAGATGAAATAAACAAACCAAACCGGTTCAAGGAAAAACTTCTGTCAAAGATGGAACCGAACCGAACCCTTTAACAGGATCGATTCGGGTATCGAAAATTCGAACTTATCCACTTGAAAAATTAGAGTCTTGCATGGTTGAAACTCTTAGAAATTCGTAGAGTATATATTTTAAACACCTCCCAGACATTGAAGAGGCTTCTAATTCGTTAGAGAAGCATTGTAATTAGTTTAGAAGACAACAATGAAGAACCCTAGTGCTGATTCCAGTTTTGCAATCCAAGTAATATTATTCTAATTTTTGCTTTCATTATTACAGTAGTTATTTCTTTAGTGAGTAATTTCTTTCTTTTTCATCTTCATTCATTGGTAAAAATGTTTTCTTTCATTCAAAACGTGTTTTCTTCTAGTTTTAATATGTCCGGCTATGTTTTCAAGGGTTAGGGTGCATGTACCCCACCCGATGTAATTCATGATAGTGGAAATAGAAGTTGGAATTAAAACCTTAGATGAATTGTATTGTAGTTAATACGATACTACTTTAATTCTTCCTTTGCTTACATACTGTGCGGGCTACGATCCCTCATATGTGTAATACTTAGGAGAAATAAAGACCGAAATTTAATTCAACCTTTGCTTACATATTGTGCGGGCTACAATCCCTCATATATGTAATACTTAGGAGTATTAAAAAGTCGGATTCATTTGAAGCTTTAATTTTGAATCTAGTATCCAACTAAGTGAATTACTAGGGTGTGGGGGATTGTAACCCAACTCATCTTTCTCATCTTATAGTTAAAGTTTTAGTTAAATCATCATCAGTGTTTTAGTTAATTTAGCATAATTGCATTTCATTTATTCCTGATTTCATTAATTAATCATTTTCAAAATTTCCTCTAGCTATAGCTATTTCATAATCCCAATCACCTTTTGTTCTTTTTAGAGTCAAAGTTAGGTTACTTTCGTTTCTCCAACGTCGTTATGACCTCGTTCATGCTATTTCCCTGAGGATCGATACCTAACTTATCGGATTATTACTTGAGCGACAGGCTTGCACTTGAGCCTAAATAGCACACACACTAGACACATTTGTGGTCGCATCATATATGAAGCAGGTACAAAGACAAATGAATACTCACAAAGTTAACTTTGGTCAACTGAGGTCGTTCAAACGACAATGAAATGCCAATTGAACAAGATAAGATACCGTTCGATCGATGCAAGAAATGACCCAAAACAGTGTATGGTCGTGCAGAGCATCTATCTAACGACCCTAAAACGACCTAAGAAATGATCGTACCTAACACTTTTATCATCTCGTTTCTAGGGTCAAGCGATCCGGTCTTCGAACGACGTGGATATGTCATTTGAATGACATCCAGAAGTCGTTTAGACGATTTCAAAAACTTTTGTTTCCCAGCTCTAAAGATGTACAGGATTTGCGGAGTGAATTTTTTTCATGAAAATAGCAACTGGAAGACCAAAATAGTAGCGAAACAAAAACATAAAACAAGTATGAATTTCATGCTAATATAGTATCACCATGCTCAAACATGGATATGGAATGAATGGGCATGAACTACAATAAATGAATCTTGAACATATTGAAAGATCAAGAAGCTGTAAGTGATAGTTTAATGTCATCAAACTATGTTTTATCCATACGTGATAATTAATATATTGAGCTTAATGAACTAAACAAACAACTTGCACACAAATCCGAAATTTTGATGATTCAACAAATAATAACGTTATGATACGGTTTTTCAACATTAGGATTCGTGGTGCAAACCCGTTGTTATTTTCCATCCAAACACCCTATATATTCATATTTTCTTTTCTAGTTCTTTTGAGGTTTCTACTTTTCTTACCTTAGAGAGATCCTATTGGACCCATTTTGGCATATGTTTCTTTTTATGGCCTTAATTTTTTTATTGGGATCTTTTAAATGGTGGCTTTCACGATGAGATTATTATTCTCTAGTGACCCTTTTCCGTGAACACTCATTATTTTTTCAATTTAAGCAATGTAAATCCTCATGGCAAACGATCCTTACATGCACACCTCCTCCTAAGTCTTATTACACATAGATGACAAAATTGAGAGGGAAATGTCTCACCAGATTCAAATATACATGAAAAGTCAAACATTCATATAAACTCGTTCATGTGAGTGCAATGGCATATATACAAAGCCAAATCCAAATGAAAATCAATTTCGAAACAACCGAATTAATCAATGGTTAAGATTATTCTAAGCATCTATAATTATGACCAAATGTCCTAGCCAAATGGATAATTAAATGATGGGGGGTCCAAGCACATTGATATGCCATATCAAACATGAACACTCATGACGCAAAAATAAACCGAAACTCATTTTGTGTTTTTCATAAAATATTTTTTTGACACAAAAAATAAAATATTTTTTATTTTCTCAAAAATATATGAAACTAAAAATCTTTATGTATTTTTCCAAATAAAACTCAAATAAATGAAAATATAATACAAAGATATGCACATGTCATAACACTAGCAAGATATATATCATTAAGTAAAGACTAGCGTATGACAAACATGGCTAACACAATCATCCATAAGATTTAGCATGAGAAGTATCATGTGAAAGCAACCGAGAGTCGTGAAGTTTAATTCGTAAAGCCATTAAGTCCGATTTCCTAACCCATATAGGTGTGAAACGATGCATGGGAGTTTTGGGAACCAAAACGACTTTATTCTTAAACTTCCTAGGAGAATTTTTAAGGTCATAGCAATAACGTCTAAGGTGACCCTTCCTACCAATGAGTGCAAGTGAAAACACGACGAGGAATATGACCTAAATGTGGACCTCACCTAACATTTCTAGTTTGCTCTCTCACACGATTCGTATTGGCTTTAGGAATGGGTACAATATGATCATCGAAGCCTATACCACACTTATCATCCTTGATTTGGACGGTACCTAAAATCTTATCCAACTTTTTGGACCTTGGCTCCAAATCAAACTTCACTTTATTCGAGTCTCTCAATCTCTCCTCTAGCTCACTAATTATATACTCAAGCAAACACCTAGACTCCTCAAACTCTTGAATCTCTTTCTTCAAAGCTTCCATCAAAATACAAAGACTATCACTCTCACCCTCAATGTATTTTAGTTTCTCCCGAAGAGTTTTATCTCGTGCCCTAAGATCCTCAATCAAAGCAACATTATTTTCTCCGGCATGCTCTTTCAACTTATCTTGTAACTTTAAGTTTGCCTTTTTCACCTTTACCGCTTCCTCATATAAATCATTAAAGGCGACTTGTAAATATCTAACATCTATCTCCTCATCTTCACTAGTTTCGCCCTCACTCTCTTGGGATCCACACAAAACGTCCTCGGAAGTATCATTCACATGAGTACCTTCATGAAAAGATTTATCGTCGTCGCTCACACGACATGATATAAACGCTACAAAGTTGCACTCAATGGGGGAACTCTTTCCTTCTTCCGATTCACTATCACTTAAGGTGACATTACATGCTATCGATTTCTTGCCCTCCTCCTTAAGTCTAGTGGGACACTCCGCAACCATACGGCCATAACCCTCACAATCAAAACACCTATCCAACTCATTCCTCTTATCATTCTCACTTCGATTCTTAAGGATTTGATCGGCTTTGTTATTCTTGATTTTTTCAAGTCTTTTGGCATCTTTCGATTGATTTTGGAACTTAAGAAACTTTTTGAACTTCTTTGCCAACAAAGCTACATCTTTGAAATCGGTATCGGAATCATCATCCAAAAATTTAGTCTTCTCCTTCTGAACTTTCAAAGCAATGCTTTCTTCTTTCTTTGGCACTTGCTTAGAGCTAAACATGTCAAGTTCATAGGTTTTTAAGTCACCTACAATATCTTATAGTTTAGTTGATTCAAGCATACCCAAGGAGTTTAAAACGGTCACTTTTTGATCAAATCTATTAAGCAATGACCGTAAGATTTTCTTTATGACACAGTTGGTGGGTATTTTCTCTCCCAAGTTAAACGACGAGTTGACAATGTGGGATAATCTAATGTAAAACTCATCAAACGTCTCACTCTTTAACATTTTAATCGTCTCATATTGGGTAGTGAGGTTTTGAAGTTTAGATGCCCTAACCATGTTAGTTCCCTCATGAGTGAGTGCAGGAACATCCCAAGCCTCTTTTGACGTCTCACACATCATAATACGATTATACTCATTCGGGGTGACAAAAGAAGAAATAACATTTAAACTTTTAGAGTTATAAAGTGCAAGTCTATGTTCGGCTTTGGTCCATGACTCAACAGGTTTTAAATTAGTGGCCTCTCCATCTCTCGTGACCGGTGCTGACCACCTTTTTTCTACCGCTAACCAAACGCGTTCATCAATAGCTTTAAGTGTACTTTTCATTCGCATTTTTCAATAAGCATAATTAGTGCCATAAAAAATAAGAGTTTAAAAAGTATCAAAATTACGAAATTCAAAACTATAGGCACAAGGGATCACACACAATAAAAAATGTTTCTAGCTCTAATACCAATTTGTAGGCCCCTTTTGCCATGTGTGCTTTAGGTGAAAATAATTTTTCCAAAAAACAAAATTTTCAAATTTTAGTTCGCACCAATTTTTTGAATCAATTTTACTTAACCCAAATTTATCTTGTTAATCCTAAACATGCATCTAGGTGATTAAGAAAATAAAATAAAGTAAGGTCCACAACACCGATGTACGAGGAAACCACTAAGGGAAAAAACCTTGGATGGCCCAAGCCAAAAATTCACTATGATACGGTTTTACAAAGTACAAACAGTAGACTTACTCAATGACTCAATACTCCACAAGCTTTGACGCTCTTCTATGCTTCAATAGCTCCTCCACAGTGCAACGAAAACGTCCTTCCATACCAGGTCCACAACACATAAGTCCACTCGCCCCTCGGTATCCTTCGATGCAGCTTTGGAAACCGTCTACGATTCAGAAACTGGAGTCCATTGTTTTTTCATCGTAAAACTCGACGAAACAATGATCAAAGTATGAACATACTCCAGATGGTGCTAAATATAAGATCTTTATTTCATATGTATATGAAATATCAGATCTTGAGGCATAAAGGATGTTTTTAGACTCGAAAAAACTTTGTAAACAAGTGCAAAAAAATGTAATTGTTTGTTCTGTAATCTTGGTTCTGCACCCCCGAAATTCTGAGAGGAAATTGCCTTAAATAAAAAACTTTAAGTCGGCATATCATTTGAATGAGATGTGCATGTCGTTCGAATGATATAACCATCTCGTTAGAATGAGATGTCCATGTCGTTTGAATGAATGTCACATGTTGTTTGAGCGACTTTTAAAGTCGTTTGATCCTTCTAAACCCAAGGGAAAGATCTACATGACTCTAAAATGAGTTTATCTCAGAATAAACAAAGTTAAAACCATTTAAAAATATTTTTAACATTGTAAAATTATTTGTAAAGAAAATAACATCCTTAAAATATTTTTTGAGTCCAATAAACGTTATGCGTTCATACCTGAGAGTATCTCGGAATGCAATGTGATACTAAGACATGAAACTTGCACCAATCAACACGATATGATCTATCTTGGAACTTGAGTGCTATGTCTTCAAACAACACGTCATAGACTATGTGGAAATCATGACAAATAAAAATCTATCAATGCCTCAAATTGGATTTTGTCCGAAATAAGGCTAATACATTCAAATTGACACTACCTGGAAATTTTTCCTTACAAAATCTATTTTCAAAAACTTTTAGATGTCCAGCCACGTGGACGTCAGACATGATGATTCATTCCACGGATACGTAGCTGCAACACTTGTGGAGGCATGCAGGACTTGAGCAGATGCTTCAGTTGTTTCATTTATATCCTAGGACTCATACTCAGTTATTTTAGTTGGGCATATGTCCCATTCAGTTTAGACATTTATTTGGATTTATTTCTTTCAGTATTAGACTCTATATTTAGATTCATTTCATTTCTATTAGACTCATGATTTAGATGTTAGATTTGGAGCCGAAGGTGTATTCGGTATTTACTTATTTATTTAGTTTATCCTATGATGTTTTAGACTTCAATTGTTGTGAGAATGGTTTATATAAATTTTATTTCCGCATATTACTATATGTTAATGAAAGATAAAATTTGCTTCTGGCTTATTTTAACTTAGGTGGTGAGTAATTTAACAAAGTTTTCGACAGTGATGCTAAGAATGAACCAAATGAGATACTTGTTTATTTTAGTAAAGGATTGATCACTAGTGATTAAATTAGGTGGGGTGTCACAAATGGTATTGGAGCATCAGGTTCTTGTGTCCATAGGATATATGCAGCTTACTACGATTTCAGCATAGCGCCCTTTGACATAGATACCTATTATTAGGACTATTGCCTTCATATTTACGTATTCGAGATTTCGTTCTTCTTCTATTATTTTTGTATTAACTGTGAACTCATGCAATTCAACTTGGTTCCAGATGCCACCTAGGAGAGAATGACAGATTAGGATCGCTGGAAGATTTGTCGGACAGGTTCAACAGGTACCTCAAGAACCACATGGAATGATGACAACCCCAGAGGTGGATAATATTGTGGCACAGGCAGTTACTACCGCATTATTGCACTATCAAGATAATCATTTCTATCTAATAAGGAGAAAAGGAACAAGATAAATTAGCCAATCAGGCAGGACAGGAAGTGATGGTGGCAGTGGAGCACCGATGCAGCAGACTAGTCATCAACGGGGGCGGGATTCCCAACCGGGGATTTCTTTTAAAAGATTTTTTCCAAGGGGATTTGGTCCTAATGATAATGTATTTAAATAGGGCCAACAAGTCCATTATCATCTGCACCAACTGCAATAGCGATAGGTTCCTCGTGGCCATTAAGGCCAAGTGAACAATAGAAATGGCCAACACAGACAAGGCCACCACCAGAAATAGGTAGATTTTAAAAAGAGATGTTTTAAATGTGGAAAGTAGGGCCACATGTGTCAAGCTTGTCCATAACTACTTAGGGAACAACCTCGATTTGACCAGCAGGGCCAAGAGAAGGACTTTGTTGGTTGTTATTTTAATTATGGGGAAACAGGCCACCAAAAGAAAGACTGCCCATAGCAAGGCAGCAGGGCAGTAGGTTATCCCATGGGGGAAACCATTACAACAATACTTAAGTTAATTCCGACAACAGTAGTACGATTATGAACCATTCGAGCGGTCGGTGCCATTGGATGTAAAAGGTACGATATTGTTATTATTTATTTTATCCTTAGGGAGATGGGGGTAAGTTTAGGGTGACATGGGTGTGTCACAATATATGATTATTAACAATAAAAATTGCAGGTGAGTTGGGTTTATTGGGTGTGTTGGTCGTATCATCCTTATTATTATGCATATATTTATCATTGGGTAGCAAGGCCCTTGGGTGCCGCTGGTAGGGAAGAGGATTGGAGAACTAGATGGATGTTTATATCGTGCGATAGTTTTTCTCCTTTTGAGAGTTATGAGGGTAGAACTTATTATTATTCCGAGTATTGACTAGTTAGAGTAGGTTTGAGAGATAGTGGACTATTATAGTAAGACTATCATATTCGTCAATCCAAGATAGGATGTATTTTATTGCAAGCTATCACCTGAAAAAGGGTGAGTTCTGTATATACATTATATCGTAAAAGAGGCTTTAGAGAATATATTTTCCTTGTTATATTTGATCCCAGTGTGTAGGGACTTTTATTGATGTGATTCAGGGTATATCGGGGTTACCGTTGAGCGAGAGATGGAGCTTTATATTGATTTAAAACTTAGGGATAGGTCAAGCGCAGTATTGTATCACTCCTTTAGAGATGTAGGAGTTGCGTATTAGACTTATACAACTGGGTACGAGATTTTTGGTTTCCCCGGTTATGTGAGTTGGGGCCTACGAATCTCGAATACTAACAATGCTAGATACTAGTGTATCGGGGGATTTCCTTGTTTGGATTTCTCTTGTGAGACGTCCCA
Source organism: Sambucus nigra (assembly GCA_949130495.1). Classification (NCBI taxonomy): domain Eukaryota; kingdom Viridiplantae; phylum Streptophyta; class Magnoliopsida; order Dipsacales; family Adoxaceae; genus Sambucus; species Sambucus nigra. Next base: position 108,169,252 of record OX422216.1, read on the forward strand.
TGCATGAACCTTACTGAGCGTCGAGAGTTGGGAGATGTGTGGTCATTAGGTCAATAACTTAGTAATTTAATTATTGCATGTATGTGTGGATAAAACTCTGAGGTAGAATTCTTTTATCATTTAAGGCCAATGGAACCGGGTAGTATTACGTAGGAAACATTGTGGAACGTCTACACCACTAGTGGTTCGGTGGGGAAATCTCAAGAATAATTACATTACGAATAGTGGGGTAATTGGGTATACCCTTACTGTATAGACACGCCAAGTATGTAAGGCCTAATTTGAGATAAATTTGTTATGTTTAGTTTATGGTGCAGATTTGCACAGGATATAGGGTGCATGGGTTCCCTAGTTAGTTGGATTTGCAGTATCGTCCGCAACGAGAAGATGTGGAAGTGAATGGGTGAACGTACACGTATGGGTAAGTTAGAAGAAGATTTGGAGTGGTAGGATGGAATGAATCTCGTCAAGGAGAAAGGCAGTCCAGATATGTGTACAATAAGGTGAACTATCACATAAGAGATGAATTAAAAGACTGAAGAGATACAAGCGAGAGATCTCTGTCCGAAAAAAGGATCCAACAGTTTTGGGATATTGAGTAGAGATGCGCTCTGACAAGTGTTGCGTATACCTTGCACAGATGGGAGGCTAATTCTATTGAATAAGGAGGACTCACACAAGGGTACCTTTATTTGTAATGACCACTTTCACTTAGCTCATTATGAGCTAAAGGAAAAGTTCACTTCAGTACCTGGGATTGCATTGCCTAGAGGAGGAATGAAGTACCGTGTTTATACAGATGCATCCTTATAGGGACTTGGGGGTGTACTACAGCAAGTGGAAAAGTCTATAGCTTATGCACCTCGCAAGATTAAGACTCATGAAAATAATTACCCCATACATGACATTGAGTTAGTAGTGGTTGTGTTTTCCTAGGTGATTTGGAAGCATTACCTTATGGGGTAGCAATGTACCTTATTCGCGAACCATAAATCAATTCAATATCTGTTCACGTACAAGGATCTGAATATGAGTCAGAGGATACACTTAGAGTTCGTGAAGGATTACCAGTTTGATATCCGATATTATCCCAGGAAGGCTAACGTGGTGGCAGACTGTGACACCCTGCCTAATTAAATACCGGGATATCAGTCCTTCATTAAATGAAAATCAAGGTGAACGGTTGGTTCATTCTTAGCACCATAGTCGTAAAATAAACATTTCCAATTTAAACACCCTAAATAATTATGCTAAGTGTCAAAACAATTTAAAGTCTTATTCCAATTTTAAATTCCAACGTGAAAACCTTTTTTAAATAATGATCAGTTTAAGAATCACATAAATGCTAAGGATGGCAATCAACACAAGATAATTAAGCCGTCTAGATTAACAAAACCAAGTTACAGAACTATAAACGAAATCATCCTGACAGGAGCTAACTCCCAATGAGTACTGAATACATGAAATATAAATAAATACAAATCTATGACAAATCCAAACGGAATAGGAAATCGGGTGACACATGCCCTACCTATGAAGAACTAAAACAAAAACTGAATCAATGAAGAGGTCGTCTAAAGCAAGGGCCTGCAACTCCCACATAAGCTGCAACACGTCCAATCCAAAGAACCTATGCTGACACCCCTGTGGTTGGGCACCTGTAATATATATATATATATATATATATATATATATATATATATATATAAGAGAGAAATGATAGAAGACGAGTCAGAGCCCGAGTGTAAAATAGTTTTAAAATAGGTTAGCAAGTATTTAAAATGCTTACCGACTAATGTGACAACCATGTTAGTATGAGACACTCTCTTGAGAATTCTCATCTCTCATCTAGTGTGCACGCCTACCGTACTACTAAATCTCATAACTCCATCTAACTTATCGTCCATAAGTTTTATTTTGATAAATAATAAGGTTATGATATTTAGTTTAAAGGTCAATCTCTTCAAGATTTCTTACGTTACTTAGAACAACTCACTACCGTTACAAAGTTTGCAAACACTTATTATAAAGTTGGAGCATTTATTCATTACTTAACTACTTATACGCACAGTAGAAAGTTTCCATATATACGTATATATATTAGTCACTCATATAATATATATACTATCGGCACCCCACATAAAATCGATGGTGCTGGCATACTCTGCTATCAAGTCCCCGTATCTCTCGTACTAAGGGAAATACTAGTTCGGAATCATTCTCGAACTGTATTAACACAATACACACAAAATGGAGGCGAAGTATAGTTCCAAGTCACTAAGAGGTCAACACATACCCCTCACGTCTCTTAGGACCGTATGACTATCATTCTCATATAGTCTGTACCAAGGAATCCTATGTTATAGGGTACAAGTCAATATCCCCAATAAAGGTCCCTTCGAGATAAGACTGTCCCGGCGTGGCAACCTCCGTGATAGCAAGTACCGCGTGTATGGCTATTCACAAATATAGTATATAATATATGTTCACAGTCACACGACCATATATATATATAGATATTCATATTTTTCCAATTAGGTTCGCCCACAACCCATAATTATTATTAACCGTTCTTAGTACAATTTTACCCAATTATCTCCCGTAAAGGATTCATCTCTATTATTCTCAGTTATAATCATTTCATACTTACTTCTCATCTCTCGAAGTATTATCTCTTACTAAATATAATTTCAGTAGGTATACGCTCTCTAACCTTCTGGTCTAAGTCTTTCATGAGTCTCTCAATTCTTTAGGGAATGTACGCACAATTTCCAATGTGTGACGAAACCCCTCGTTAACCCACAATTTCATCCCATATACAATTTCACTCAACGGAGTTTACTTAGACCCTATTGGTCCTCTTCATGACCCATTATACTCTTTAAATGATATTCAGGGGTTCCTACGTATTTTATCCAGATTAAATAAAAAGGGGAAAAATATACAGTTTTCCAGGATGGGTCGATCGATCGATACTCTTGGGTTGATCGATCGATCAAGCAGGTATTCCGAATTCTTCCATTGTAACTGCGAGTTTTCTTCTCCAACCTCAACCAAAAATCCATTAACGATCCCCAAACTACCAAACAAATTTACTATTGGTTTCATATACCTATATACATGATTTCCTACGTGAAGCACGTACAAATTCATCAAAACTATTGAATTAAAGGGGTAATTCATCATAATTACCAAAACCCTAATTTTACATTAAACTTCCATTATTCTAATTATTTTTCCAGATTTCTCACTTCTAAATCAATATAATTTCATGAGTAATCCTCTACATTTGTTGAGATTTCCAGAATATATCTAATTCCTCTCAAACATGTGATTTAAATTCCATAAATCATCAAATACTTCTATGAAACATATGTTTAACAATCCTATTTTAATATGGGTGAAACATTAACTAAAAGAATAGCAAGATATATACTTGCTTGTGATGTTAATGTCTGATTTACTGATGATAAGGATATGGCTGCGTTCCTCGTCTTACGATCTATGTTTTGGTGGTAGTGGTGCAATCGAATTGGTTCTTGGCCTTGGATTTCTTGGAAAGCTTTTCCTTCCTTCCTCTCACTGTCGTTCTATCTTTTTAAGAGTGTTAACCGTAGAAGACTCTTTTAATATCTGATAATAATGTCCCAATTTTTGTCATTTAATTATGGCCTGATTTTGAAATGACTAAATTGCCCATCTGGGTGACGTAAGGCTTAAAAACGTCCCGAGACCCAAACTCAACCCCGGGTACACTTTTCTGACTATTTTGACCCTTCCGGATATGTTGGCTCACTCAAAATGACCATACGAGTGACTTATAATTTATTCAATTTTATAATAATAATTTAGTCCCTACACGACACAGGCGCGTCCGACTTAATTCCCATAATTGTCATATTATTCACTCGTGACGATTTTTATAAATTCAATTATACATATTACTTTACCCATTAAGTAATATTCAAAAAATTCCCAATAATTACTAACTCTCATCACGCTAGTAAATATTTAAAAATAATTTCCGGATTTATATTAAATTAATATCTCAATTTAAATTTAATAAAATCCTCAATTTTAAAAGCCATAAAATACGGGGCATTACATATTTCCCCCCTAATAATGGAATTTCATCCCAAAATTTGGAAATTAAGGCATACCTGGTACAAGTAGATCTGAATATTTTTCGCTCATATCTGCCTCGCGCTCCCAAGTGGATTCCTCCACATTATGATGCTCCCACTGAACCCGTACAAGTGGAACTAACTTTCACCTCAATTTCCTCTTGCTATGGTCTAGGATAGCCACTGGTCTCTCCTCATAAGAACTGTCGGGATGTAAGTCAATCTCCTCTATCGCGATGTGGGTGTGGGCCATATCATCCCGAAGATATCGTCTCATCGACGAGATGTGGAATACATCGTGAATACGGTGCAAGTGCTCTGGCAACCCCAATCTGTATGCCACCGGCCCAATCCTCTCGATAATGGAAAATGGTCCCACGTACCTCGAAGCCAACTTCCCTTTCTTCCTGAATCTAATTACTCCTTTCATAGGAGATACACGCAGTAATACTTGGTCCCCCACACTAAACTCTCAAAAAGACCATTTTTCTTCGGCGTAGCTTTTCTATCGGTCCAGGGCTACCCCAATGTGACTCTTGATAAGCTCAATCCTAGTTTAAGTCTCCTAAATCACCTCTGGTCCAAGCAATTTATTGTCCCCCACCTCTAGCCAACAAGTGGGAGGACGACAAGGCCTGCCATACAACGCCTCAAATGGGGCCATGCCGATTGTGAACTGATAAGAGTTATTATAAGCGAACTCCAGCAGTGGGAGATACGGCTCCCAACCTCATCCAAAATCAAGGACACACATGCGTAGCATATCCTCCAGCATCTGATTGGTAAATTTTGTCTGTCCATCTGTATGTGGGTGATAAGCTGAACTCAACCTCAACTCTGTACCCATGGCCTCCTGAAAGCTTTCCCAGAAGTGTGACACAAAAATCTTGTCTCTATCAGACACAATATCCAGCGGCACCTCGTGTAGCCTAACTATATTGGCAATAAATGGTTGTGCATACTGGCTCGTGGTGTAGACTGTTCGTACTGGCAGAAAATGAGCTACCTCGATCAACTGATCCACTATAACCCAGATGGAATTGTGACCCCGCTGTGATGTAGGCCAGTAATGAAATCCATGGAAATATTCTCCCATTTCCACGTAGGTATCTCCAATTGCTGAAGTAAACCGAGCGGTCTTTGGTGGTCCACCTTTACCATCTCACAGGTAGAACATTTGGACACGAACTCTGCAATGTTCTTCTTCATCCCACTCCACCAGTACCGTCGCCTCATATACTGGTACATTTTATCTCCTCTGGGATGTACCGCAAATCTAGACCCGTGTCATTATTTCATCAATGCATGACGTAAGTCTTCTCACTCTAGGACTACCAATCTCCCATTAATTATCAAACCCCTATCAGAACTCACTGAATAGGACTCAGCACCCTCAGCTAAGATCCGTACAATCTGCTCCTAGCAAAATGTATCCGCTTCTTCTGCCTGTATCACCCTCGTAATAATCTTGGGTGTGACTGACATAACAGATATAAAGGAATGGGCTACCGCATCCTGGTGACCCAATTCTTTCCACTTCGCTCTCCATACTTCCGCTATGTCACCTACCGGTCTTTAACTTAATGCATCTGCAGCCACGTTAGCTTTCCCCAAATGGCATTGTATCTCGAACTGACAGTCCTTTACAAACTCCAGCCACCTGCACTGACGCATGTTCAACTCTCGCTGAGTGAACAAGTATTGTAGCGACTTGTGGTCTGTGAACAAGCGAAACTTCTCCCCCAACAAGTAATGCCTCCAAATCAGCAATGCAAATACGATCGTTGCTAGCTCTAAGTCATGGGTGGGGTAATTCCTTTCGTAAGGCTTAAGCTTGTGGGAGGCAAAGTTTATAGCCTACTCCTCCTGCTGAAGTAATTCCCCTAGTCCCTGTAAAGAGGCATCAGTGTACACCAGGTACTCCACTCCCGACTTGGGAAAAGCAAGAAATGGTGTCGAAGTCAACTTATCTTTCATCTCATCAAAAGCCAATTGATATGCATCATCCCATACATACGATACTCCCTTGCGAGTCAGATTCGTCAGTGGACCCACTATCTTTGAAAAGCCTCGAATAAACCACCTGTAGTACTCATATAACTCCAAGAAACTACGTACCTTCATCGGCGTTGTGGGTTGTCCCCACTCCCTCACTACCGACACTTTGCTCAGGTCAATCGATATCCCCAATTCCGACACAACATGCCCCAAAAACTGTACCTCCCGTAACCAAAATCTGCCATTTTCATACTTAGCATACAACTGATGCTCTCGTAGAGTCTGAAGAACCCGTCTCAAGTGCTCGGCATGATCCTCCTCAGTTTGTGACTAAATCAGCATGTCATCTATGAAGACGATGACAAACTGATCCAAGAACTCTCTAAACACTCGGTTCATCAAATCCATGAATACAGCTGGAGCATTTGTCAGCCCAAACGGCATGACTCTGAACTCATAGGACCCATATCTCATTAAGAAAGCAGTCTTTGACATGTCCTTTTCCCTAATCTGTATCTGATGGTATCCGAATCTCAAATATATCTTCGAAAAGAAGGTTGCTCCTCTCAACTGGTTGAACGGGTCATTGATTCGAGGCAATGAATATTTATTTCGTATCGTGACCTTGTTTAACTCCTTTTAATCCATGCAACATCAGAGTGCCCCAAGGTGAGGTGCTCCTACGAATGGAGCCCTGGCCCAACAACTGCTCTATCTGATCCCGTAACTCCCTCAAATCCGCTAGAGCCATACGATACGGTGCGCGTGCTATTGGACGAGTGCCCGACATCAAGTCTATGAAAAAATCTATCTCTCAACTGGGGGTAGGCCTGGTATCTCTTGGAATACATATGAATACTCATGAACAACTGGAATTGAATCCATGGGAATCACAACCTCATTAGAGGTATCCTCCTCTATATAATACATAATGGGTGGAAGATCCTCCCTCTGGGAGAGGCGGCATCGCCACCAAAAACATCTCCTGACCCGGAATGGCAAAGATAATACTCCAACCGATACAATCTATCATGGCTCTATACGAAGTGAGCCAATCCATGTCAATAATGACATCGTGCTCATGCATCTCTAGAACTAGAATGTACGCAGGTAAAACCAAGCTACCAATATCTATACCTACACCCTAGCATATAAAGAAAATCAAGGACCCATTCCCCAGTGGTGAGTTTACGCATGTCAATGTACTCTTTGCTATGTCTAATAACCCTAAGGCCCATGCAAAGTGAGTAGCTATAAAACAGTGCGATGCCCAGTATCAAATAAAACCCGACCTATAGTGCCATGGATAGGAAATGTACCCTCAATCACGGATGGCGCCTGAGGTGTTGTACCCTGGTAGACGTTATAGACATGTCCAAACTATAATTGCCCCTATTGGACTAGAGCTACTAGGATGGTTGGTAGATCTGTCATCTGAGCTGGCGCTGGGAGGGCGGCTGGAAAAAGTGGCCTTTATGGCTCATTACGGGCACCCTGTTGCTATGGGAACTTATCCCCCTCTGGGCAATCCTGACGCCTATGGCCATTCTTGCCACATCCAAAACATATGCCCCTTAAGTTACCTTCCCTCTGCCCCTACTGACCATGTCCCTATTGGCCTTTACCACCATGCCATTGGCCCTGCTGGCCCTGCTAAAAATGTTGTTGGCTCTGATGGTGCTACTGCTGACCCTGTTGCTGATGGTGTTGGCCCTGTTGGCTATGCTGATTGGACTGGCCCTGCTGGCCCTGTCTAAATCCCCCAAATCCCTGCCTGGAATCACCTGATCGGAATCTCTTGGTAGGATCCCCCTGATGGGAGCTCTCCTCACTCTGACGGGTCTTCCCTTGGGCTACAGGTGCCCCACCAATACTACTGCCCCCTGTCCTGTCCTGCTGACTAGACCCCCTGCTCGTTTGCTCCCCTACTAATGGAAGCGGTGATCCTGATAGTGCAACAGAGCTGTGTTGAATACGTCAGTTTAAGTACCCAACGATATATTTCCCATGAGCTGCTGACGAATCCTCCAGGCCAATCCATCTAAAAACAACAATATCTTCTTCTCCTCAATGGGTGCCTCACCCGGCACTATAATGAGAAGTCTAGTGAACTCCTCCTCATACTCAGCAATGATCATACTCTCCTGTTTGAGATTCAGTAACCTCCGCCTCATCTCAGTCTGCACGGTGGATGGGAAATACTTACGGTTAAACCGCGCCCAAAATGACTGAATCGGTATGCTGTCACTCTCCTCCAAGGTGGTGGTGGATTACCACCACTGCAAAGCGGCCCCCACTAGCTTGAAGGAAGTCAATAACTGTCTATGCACGTCAGTGCACTCATCATGTGCAGATGCCTCTAGATTTCCTTCTTCCATTGGCTGGCGACTACGATGTCCGAACTACCCGAGAACTCTAGGGGATGCGCCTTCTGATAGGCATCCCTGACCCGCTCCCGTGTAGTGGGAAGATGTCCTGGTACTGGCGCTACTGCCTAAACCTGGTGTGGAGCCCGCTGCACCACCGCTAATGTGGGATTCACTGCCTGAGCAATAATGGTGGCTACTTTAGTTGCATTCATCATTCCCTGAGCCGGAGCTAGTGGTTTCTCGGGATGGGCATTCCAGTCTCGGGGTGCGCATCTCAGAGGAATCTGAAACGAGAAGGAGGTTTATCAATCTACAATTATCATCAAATCTCAAATAGATAAAGACGTAAGAGTAAACAACAGAATACAATAGTCCTAAAATAGGGCTCTACATCAAAGACGCTAAGCAGGAAGCGAAATAAGCCGTACAGATACTTAAGGACACTAAAACCTGATGCTCTTATACCACCTGAAACACCCCGCCTAATTAAATATCGGGTGATCATTACTTTATTAAATTAAAATCAAGGTGAACGGTTGGTTCATTCTTAGCATCACTGTCGCAAAATAAATATTTCCAATTTAAACACCCTAAATAATTAAGCTAAGTGTCAAAACAATTTAAAGTCTTATTCCAATTTTAAATTCCAACATGAAAACCTTTTTTAAATAATCATCAGTTTAAGAATCACATAAATGCTAAGGATGGCAATCAACACAAGATAATTAAGCCGTCTAGATTAACCAAACCAAGTTAAAGAACCATAAATGAAATCATCCTGACAGGAGTTAACTCCCAATGAGTACTAAATACAGGAAATATAAATAAATACAAATCTCTGACAAATCCAAACGGAATAGGAAATCGGACGACACATGCCCTAATTATGAACAACTAAAACAAGAACTGAATCAATGAAGAGGTCGTCTAAAGCAAGGGCCTGCAACTCCCACATAAGCTGCAGCAAGTCCAATCCAAAGAACCTATGTCTGATGCTCCTGTGGTTGGGCACCTGTAATACATACATATATATATAAGAGAGAGATAAATAACAAAAAATGGGTCAGAGCCTGAGTGTAAAAAAAATTAAAATAGTTTAGCAAGTATTTAAAATGCTTACCGGCTAATGTGACAGCCATGTTAGTATGCGACACTCTCTTGAGAATTCTCACCTCTCATCTAGTGTCAACGCCTACCATACTACTAAATCTCATAAGTCCATCTAACTTTCTCCCATAAGTTTTATTTTGAGAAATAATAAGGTTATGATATTTAGTTTAGAGGTCAATGTCTTCAAGATTTGTTGCGTTACTTAAAACAACTCACTACCGTTACAAAGTTCCCGAACACTTATTATAAAGTTAGAGCATTTATTCATTACTTAACTACTTATATGCACAGTAGAAAGTTTCCATATATATGTATATATATTAGTCACTCATATAATATATTTACTATCGGCACCCCATATAAAATCTATGGTGCTGGCATACTCTGCTATCAAGTCCCTGTATCTCTCGTACTAAGGGAAATACTAGTTCGGAATCACTCTCGAACTATATTCACAAAATACACACAAAATGGAGGCGAAGCATAGTTCCAAGTCACTAAGAGGTCATCACAAACCCCTCACGTCGCTTAGGACCGTCTGACTATCATTCTCAGATAGCCTGTACCAAGGAATCCTATGTTCTAGGGTACAAGTCAATATCCCCCATAAAGGTGCCATCAAAATAAGACTGTCCCGGAGCGACAACCTCCATGATAGCAAGTTGCATGAGTATGATTATTCACAAATATATTATATAATATATGTACACAGTCACACAGCCATATATAGAGATATTCACATTTTTCCAATTAGGTTCGCCCACGACCCATAATTATTATTAACCGTACTTAGTAAAATTTTGCCTAATTATTTCGTGTAAAGGATTCATCTCTTTTATTCTCACTTATATTCATTTCATACTTACTTCTCATCTCTCGAAGTATTCTCTCTTACTAAATATAATTTCAGTAGGTATACCCTCTCTAACCTCCTGGTCTAAGTCTTTCACGAGTCTCTCAATTCTTTAGTGAACGTACGCACAATTTTCAATGTGTGATGAAACCCCCCGTTAACCCAAAATTTCATCCCATATAAAATTTCACTCAACAGAGTTTACTTAGACCCTACTGGTCCTCTTTATGACCCATTATATTCTTTAAATGATATTCAGGGGTTCCTACGTATTTTATCTGGATTAGGGGAAAAATATGAAGTTTTTCGAGAGGGGTCGATCGATCGAGGAAAGGGGTCGATCGATCGATCGGTCAATCGATCGATACTCTTTGGTCGATCGATCGATCAAGAAGGTATTCTGAATTCTTCCATTGTTAACTGCGGGTTTTCTTCTCCAACCTTAACCAAAACTCCATTAACGATTCCCAAACTCCCAAACAAATTTACTACTAGTTTCATATACCTATATACATGATTTCCTACGTGAAGCATGTACAAATTCATCAAAAGTATTGAATCAAAGGGGTAATTCATCATAATTATCAAGAACCCTAATTTTACATTAAACTTCCATTCTTCTAATTATTTTTCCAGATTTCTCACTTCTAAACCAATATAATTTCATGGGTAATCCTCTTCATATGTTAAGATTTCCAGAATATATCTAATTCCTCTAAAACATGTGATTTCAATTCCCTAATCATCAAATTCTTCCATGAAACATATGTTTAACAATCATATTCTAACATGGGTGAAACATTAACTAAAATAATAGGAAGGTAGATACTTCTCTGGGATTCAAATGTCAATTTTACTGATGATAAGGATATGGCTGCATTCCTCGTTTTATGATATATGTTTTGGTGGTGGTGCAATCGAATTGGTTCTTGGCCTTGAATTTTTTTGGAAAGCTTTACCTTCCTTCCTCTCACTGCCGTTCTATCTTTTTGAGAGTATTAACCCTTGAAGACTCTTTTAATATCTGATAATAATGTCCCAATTTTCATCATTTAATTACGGCCTAATTTGGAAATGACTAAATTACCCCTTTGGGGTGCCGGTTAGGCCTAAAAATGTCCCGAGACCCAAACTAAACCCCCGGGTACACTTTTCTAACTATTTTGACCCTTTCGGACACGTTGGCACACTCAAAATGACCATACATGCGACTTATAATTTATTCACTTTTATAATAATAATTTAGTCCCGACACAACACAAGCGCGTCCCGACTTAATTTCCATAATTATCATATTATTCACTCGTGACGATTTTTATAAATTCAATTATACATATTACTTTACCCATTAAGTAATATTCAAAAAATTCCCAATAATTACTAGCTCTCATCACGCTAGTAAATATTTAATAATAATTTCCGGATTTATATTAAATTAATATCTCAATTTAAATTTAATAAAATCCCCAATTTTAAAAGCCATAAAAATACGGGGGTATTACACGGAGGCGCTGAGCTGATGACCTACTAGGGGGATATCAAATGTCTAGAAGGCAAGGTGGAGTGATCTTCGACATGACCATGAGGTCGCCAAAGTTTGTATTTCCGTGTTGTCTATCACTCTCGAGATTGTTATGCGTATGATGAAAATATGGGCAGGGGATCAGTCTGCCAGAATAAAGTATGCCAGTTATTAGCAGAGGGGGTGGAGTCATATTTGATTAGTTTCTACGGGAGGCTTGCACTTCAATAAGATACTCGTTGTTCCAAAGGATAAGGATTTGAGACACGCAGTGATGACAAAGTCTCACGAGTCGAGCTTTGCGGTACATCACGATGGGGATAAGACTTTAAATTGTTAGAGGATAAGACTTTGAGTATCGCATATCATTAACAGATGGATGGGAAGGCGGAGTGAGTTAATCAGATGCTAGAGGATATGCAGAGGATGTGTATACTCAACTTGGGGGGAGGATGGTAGCATTACCTTCCATTAGTGGAGTTTTCTTATAATAACTCCTATGAGTTCACCATCGACATGGAACCGTTTGAGTCACTGCATGGACGAACTTGTCGTTCGCCCTCTTGCTGGTTAGTGGTGGGGGACAACAAAATGTTAGGGCCATAGATGATTCGGGATAAGACTGTCAAGATTAATTTGATTCGGGACTGTATCCGTATAGCTCAGGACAGGCAGAAAAGTCATGGCGGTGCAGAATGGAGACACATAGAGCTAGAAATTGGTGACCAGGTTTTGGTATGGTTGTCTCCTACAAAGGGAGTCATAAGGTTCGAAAGGAATTTCAGCACCGAGATATGTGGAGCCTTTTCCAATTATAGAGTGAGTGGGACCAATTGCATATAGGTTGGGCTTACCAAAGCACTTGTAACGGACTCACGATGTGTTTCACGTGTCGTTGTTGAATAGGTACAAGAGGAGTGAGAGGGTTATTGTCACATTCCATTGGAGGAGATATACTTGCATCCCGATATCCCCTATGAGGAGAGATTAGTTGCCATACTTGATCGTAATGAGCGTAAGTTGCGGTCTAAGGTGATGCCCCTGGTTCGAGTTTAGTGGGGGCATCACAATGTAGATGAGTTGACATGGGAGTGGGAGGATGATATGTGCAAGATGTATCCAGAGTTATTTACAGTAGGTACGTTCAAATTTTCGAGGATGAAATTTCTTTGTAAGGGAGAAGTACGTAACACCCTGTATTTTTAAGCATTTAGGATTTAATTAATTCGGGTATTTTTTAATTACATGTGTACAGTAATTTAATTAAATAAAATATTACTGGTTTATTAAATATTGATCAGGAGAAGTTATGATTAATAATTATGGAATGAATTTACAAAGTTTGTAGTAAATAACAAGTGAGAATTATTATACGTCGTAGTGAGTAATATCAACAGGACTATGCTATATCTCAATCGGGAGTCGTGCGTAGGCCATGTTAAGGTTGATATAGAAAATTTAGTAGAAGATATAGATAGTGTGTATCTAAAATCACTTAAGTATGGGAAACTTAATTAATTGTGCAGTTGTGACAACCCGATTATAATTATGATAAATTCTATTTAAATCATGATTACCTTATGCGATATGGATAATGTTATTATTAACATATATAATGTTAGGTTATTATGTTTTGTCTAATCCTACCTTAATAAGGCATGAAATATCGAATTAGTTACAAACACAAAATTTTGAAGTTTTCGGTAGGAATGTTCATGTTGGAGACTAGTTTTGACCATCATAATATAACAATTGACTTGAGGTGAAAACTACATAGTTGTATATATATGAATTAGGTTAGTAACACAACAAACGGTGTGTTAAATAGAGCTCTGAGTAAGAAGTTATATCAAAATTACAAACTAGGGGCAAAGCTATCCATTCGTTAAGTTGTATTTTGTCTTATTAGTACAAAAAATGGTTTGTTTTGATTGATTGGGAAGGGAGGTGGGTTTTGGCCGAACTAGAACCCTTAAAATCATCTCCTTCCTTCATAAATCTCATCCTTGGTTCATTTTTGGAGAGTTTGTCTTGAGGGAAGAGAATCGTGAAGTTTAGGAAGAAGAAAGTGAGGAAAAAAATTCGTAGGAAATTACGTAAAAGTCCTTAAGGTAATTCTATCCATAAATCTTGTTATTTTCAGGTATTACTAATTGAGAGATAGAAATCATCATTTTTTTACTAAACTTTCAGTCTTTGGTGTATATGTATGGTTAGATGCATGTTTAAGCTAAGTTGAATGTGTAAACCCTTAAAATGGCTTCGTTTAGAAACCATATGTATTCCAACTTCTATATATTTTTGTATACTTAATCGAATTGAGTAATTCCTATTGGAAATTAAAATATACTCATATATGCAAAGCATAGCCAAAAATTATGTAAAAATACCAAGAACAGAATCTTGGGTGATAGCTTGAAGTTGAGGTGCAGAATCTGCCCCAAAAGGGTAAGTATGCATACCATGTATTTGATGTTTTGCTTCACATAGCAAATGAACTCATAAAATTATGAAACTTTAATCTTATATTATTCAATATGTATATTGAAACTGGGTGGAATATATTATAATGTTATGATGTAGAAAAATTATGAAAAGTCCTAGAAGTTGACTGAATGATAGAGGAGCCTATAGGGAAGATTTGCTATGTAGTAAAGAAATGGGCATATCTTGCTCTAGGAAACTTGAAATGATGTGTCGTCTTATGTACTGGAAACGTAAGGATTGGATTACCAGGAAGAAACCAAAGAATGTTTGGGATTTGATTTGGATATATTAAATATCTTAACATGAATTTAGATGAAACTTCATTTATGATAAATGATTTGAATGGAATCATATAATGCTTATGAATTGAGTTACGTTTGAGTTATTATTTGGGTTGTTAATATTCTTATGATGATACTAATATTGTAATAATGATAGGAAGAGAAGAGGAACCGGTTGAATAAGTGTCAGATAAAGGAAAAGGAAAAGCCTGATAAATTGCCAAGGTGAGTGTACTTATGATTGTTTCATACATAGATATGAAAATGATATATTGGATATGAATATAGATCTAAGAGCGGATTGGTTTGAATACTTAGGTATTCATGATTTGTTTGGATATTTAAATATTCAAGATTTATTTGGGTCTTATGATCCTGGATTTGTTTGGTTCTTATGGTCCAGGATTTGTTTGGGTCTTGTCATCTAGGATTTGAATTGGACAAAGATCCACTGAGTTATTTTGTCTTATGACAAGGATTTGTTGGAACTTATGTTCCAGGATTTGTTATTGCCATAACGGGCAGTATTGTTTGGATTTTATATCCACAAATTTGATATAGACTGTTTTTTAGTTACTGGGAAGGAGTACCTCACTAAGCATAATGCTTAATGTATATATTTTAACATTTTCAAGTTTTTACACTGTCAGCTAGGATACCATATGATCGGTGATTTTCAGAGTTACACCGTTAAGAAGAGCTGGGGTTTAAATATGGGGATTTTTTTATTGTCACACTGAGGATTTTACTACACTCACACATTGTACATATTGAGTTAGAGTGGTTTAACTTGATAACTGTAATAGTTAATCGTAGTATTGTATGATCGCTTAATTATGACTATGATGTTAATTATGTTATGATACAAAGAAGAGGATTGTGTTCATTATGTCCATTATGTATAAAAGTATTGTTAAATGAATTATATTTCAAATGGGCTAAAGATTATGATTTAATTAGTTTAAAAAATGATTAGAATGGATTTCGGTTTTAGGCGTGACAGCAATATAATATTCGATAAATATTGAGTAATGTTTTACGGTAGAGTATCGTGTGGGCGGTAGGGGTGAGCCAATCATCTTAGTGCTTAATAGATGCTTTGGGACTAGTTAGGATGGATAACATAACTAGGTGGGTAAAATAGGAGACGTTCGTTGTGCACTATAGTTGAGAGGTGAGTAACTCAAGAGAGTGCGTGCAAAACTAACATGAGTATAATAACTGCTCTTATTGCATTTTAAATACTTGCTAAATATTTTTCAAAGGTTTTGGGCTCTGAACCGTATCAAATCTATTTTCAAAAAAAATTAGGTGTCCAGCCACAGGGACGCCAAATGTGATGATTCATTCGAGGAATACATAGCTACAACACTTGTGGAGGCATGCAAGACTTGAGTAGACGCTTCAGTTATTTCATTTCTAGCATAGGACTCATATTCAGTTATTTTAGTTGGGCATGTGTCCCATTGAATTTAGAGATTTATTTGGATTTATTTTTTTAGTATTAGACTCTGTATTTAGATTCATTTATTTTCCTTTAGACTTACGAGATTTGGAGCTAATGGTTTATTCGGTATTTAATTATTTATTTAGTTTATCCTGCGATGTTTTAGACTTTAGTTGTTGTGAGAATGGTTTATATAAATTTTATTTTTGCATATTACTGTATGTTAATGAAAGATAAAACTTGTCTCTAGCTTATTTTAACTTAGGTGGTTAGTAATTTAACAAAGTTTTCGACATTAATGCTAAGAATGAACCAAATGAGATTTCTATTTATTTTAGTAAAAGACTGATCACCTGTGATTAGCATAGGCGGGGTGTCATAGGCCAAAGCTAAAGGGTGAGTGAAAGAGGGCCTATGATTCTTTCCTAAGCTTCATCTGGTTTTTTGGTGTCAATGATTTTGAGTACTTTTCTTTGAGTCACATCTCGGTGATACACTCAGAGTTACTGGCCAAAGCAAATATAGTAGAGATTATTCAATGAGTCACGCTTTTCAAAGAATGAGCAAAGTAAATGTATAAAACCCTCACAATGGGAATGGCTCAAAAACCTCACTAGGGTCATAATATCCACTATTTTCTCAAGACTTTTAGGTCACTTTAGCCAAACAACCTCAAAATTACATTTAGGTCGTGCATTGCGCTCAAAAGGTTCCAAAAATTTCAATAATATGAAATACTCATGATAAAACTAATAAATGAACTAATGAAAGCATATCACACTAACGGCATTAATTTTAAGGAATGTGCCTCACGAGCACAAAATGGGAAACTGGGATATACAATTCATCAAAATATTTTTAATTTTTAAGGATTTAAGAATCTTTTAAGATTTATAATTTTTTTATTTTTCAAATTTTTTGAAGTTTTATTTTTATTTTGTAAGAAACATGCTTTCACATTAAATGGAGAGCAAAGGCTATCCACATACCCTAACTAAATCTGAAACTATACCTAATGTCAATAAAAGGATATGGGGCTAGGCAAGTAACCATGGACAAGAGATGATAATCAGAATAGACAGCACCTCACTTTTAACAAGAATAATGAGAAGTAATGAAGCACAACTACAGTGATAGAGAACGAAAAACAAAATGAAACATAATAAAATATGACATTCAACAAAAATTAATGTGAATAACAAAGCACATGGAAGTGTAAAAATGAAACAACTTAATAATAAGTGCAAGCATGGAGACTGGCGATGTGGCGAATATGTTTGAATTTGTCATCTTAGTGACACAAATCAATTGTGAAACACAATATAACTTCTGCACCAACAAAGAATTCACTTTCCCACTTCAATGTATAGCATTTTACACTATTAACAACTCAAAGAGTATAACATTAAGTTTTCAAATTAATGGACAACTGTGATTAAGATGGGTGTTAGTGGTTATATATATCATAAGCAAAACAATTGTGAATGGGTAAAAGTGAAATTTCATAAAAGTGGGTGAAAAGTGTGGTCGAGGAAATTCAACAAACATCTAGTGGAAAAACTTTAAAGTGGATATCATGGTGATGTTTGTAAGGATTAAACCCTAGTTTTCAACAACAAATGCAATTGAATGCAAATGTTTTGTAAGATTTTGGTTGGGTGAATGCATGTGTGCTGAAATGTCAATCTGGTGTGTTATGTGTGACACCCCGCTTATTGAATAATGGGGAAGAAAATAGAAATATCAAATGTCTCATTCTTATCATCACTATCGAAAATCAATTAATTACTAACCACCTATTATTTAATAAAGCCACGTGTCAATTTTAAAGTTTAAATAAATTACCGTAAATAAAACCATTTACCATAACCATTCCAGATAAATAATTTAACTACACAATCACATAATCAAATCTGAATACCGGATTATAGTAAAAATCCATTAGTTGAATAAACCATCTATTTATAATCCAATACAAGTTAAGTAAATAAACTGAAATAAAAACTGACATTGGGCGAATGCCTAGATAATAATTGATTGAGTCCTATCAAAAATCTCAAAGATTGAAAATGTCTAAACAATCCCTACAACACTCCACAACTATTGTAGCTCTGATGACCTGGAAGTGATAATTATGTTTGGCGTCCCTGTGTCTCAACACATAAAAGTTTTTAAAAATATTTGACACCAGTCAGAGTCCAAAATATTTTGCAAGTAATTAAAATGCATAAAAATTATGAATACGTTCTTCCATATTTAAATTGGTGTCGCCCTCACATATAATATTCCTCCCAACTCAACTGCAGTGCGCACCTAACGTATGCATTTTAACACCTAGTTATGTTACCCACCCTAACAAGTCTCAATATACCCTAAAGCCCATACGATTCCCTATGTCACACGTATTTTATGAAATTAGTTATCATATCCGCTTAATAATTATAATTCTCAATTGTAATTAATCAATTCATTGCAAATAACTTTCAATAATTATAATTCTCAATTCTCAATTATTTATTCATTCCAAATAACTTGCAGTAATTATTAATTCAATGTTCACATATTTGTGGCATTACTCGTATATATTTTTCTGCACACACACACACACACACACACACACACGTATATATATATATATATATATATATATATATATATATATATATATATATATATATATATATATATATATATATATATATATATATATATATATATATATATATATATATATATATATATCTTGATGCAAAAAACTAAACTAATCTAATTAATTGATTAAAGATAAAAATAAGTAAAAGAGATAGGATGTTTAAAGTGGTCCGGCTTAAAGAAAGGCCTGCGTCCACCTTTGTGTATTGCTTTGTTTAATTGCCTCTTGTCCTGTTGTTCATGTCCCTTGGGTGTAGGGTCTACAATGTATTTTTATCCCTTTGAGGGTGTACAAGAGTTGGAATATTAAAGGATGGAATGACTTTATAATGCAAGTATTTACATCTGTACAATGTTAATAATGTATACAATTGTTGACGATTTACTGTCATTGTTGGGCGGTCTTCCTGGTATTGGTCGGGCTTCTTTAACCTATTGGTCGACATTCCTTCAATTGGTCGGTCACTCGCCCTTCCTTCATGGGTAGAACTAGAACATCCTAGTTCGCCCGTTGATCTTTTTTCTTTAGTTGTGGGTCAGTGGTGTTCCTCCATTTTTATTGTTGAATGTGGGTTTACCTTTCCCCCAAACCCATTTTGTCTTGAATTTTGCCAGTATTTTGATATCATTCCAGCTAGAGTAGCCCCCAATACTTGGAGGGTAGTTAATGTAGTATATAAATTAAACCAACTCCATGGGACTCATATAGGGATCCAA
Source organism: Sambucus nigra (assembly GCA_949130495.1). NCBI lineage: Eukaryota > Viridiplantae > Streptophyta > Magnoliopsida > Dipsacales > Adoxaceae > Sambucus > Sambucus nigra. The sequence goes on from OX422216.1 coordinate 108,188,812, forward strand.
AAATTATGTTATATTATAAGTGGGTAACTAGTGATACCACTTTCTATTTGAAAACTAGGGTTGTGAACAAAGCATTAGTAGTTAACCTTCTTGACTCTAATAGAGATTACTCTGAACATGGACTAGTTGTTAAAAATTGGAAACATTCTACTTTGACTGGGAATGCTGAGTACGAGGGGCCTAACTGCCCACTAAGTGGCAATGGAATAAGTTGCATTTGTTTACTTGTCTTTCTTTGCATAATATGAATACTGCTAATATTGATGTATACTTTGTTGACTTTTACTTGCAGTTGACTGAAAGAGAAAGTGTCCTAAGGAGAGTGACATCAACCTTAGAGAGTTTAAGTTCATCATGGGCATTCATCAGAAAGTTAGGGAAGAGCATACTAGATCAACTTCATACTTGTTGAAGTATAGAAATACCATAACCTCCTTTGTTGCTCGCCCAATTGTGGTTGCACCCACTCTTTTAATTAACTTTTACCTAGACCCCATATCCACATCCTCTGCCACTACATCTAGGAATGGTGAACCTACTTCTGTTTCTTCTTCTTAAGATTCAGATCTCCCTCTTGCTGCTGCTATGGGGAAGAGAAAGTTTCCCAATATTTTGGGTGACATAGCTGCTATTGGCTCCTCCAAACAAGCTTTTTATGTGCCAAAAATAAAGAGGATACTGGGAAGAAGCCCCCATCCAATAAGGAGGACCTTGGGAAGAAGAGCCCATCTAATAAGAGGGATGTTGGGAAGAAGCTTCCGGCTGAGAAAGCTGATGAAAGTCAACTCAAGAGGCTGAAAAGAGGGATCCCTTCTAGGCTGGAAGAAGGACCTTCAGCCAACACCGACCAACAAGAGTTGGTTGATTTATCTATTTTTGGTTCACTAGTGGCACTTAGTGAGGAGAGTGCGCCTGCGTTCAAATAGGAAGTTATTTAATTAAACACAGTTTTTACCACTTAAGTCCTAAACATGCATCTATATGTGATTAAATACGATGATGAAACATGCGAGGACACATATATGAGGAAAAATCGCCAACGGGGCAAAACCTTTTATTTTCACAATAATTTTTGTAAGAGAATGACTTACAATGGATTACAATGAAAATACAAGTGACACAAAAATACCCTCGGGTGTCGGTTCTGTTGTCGGCGGCTGGAACAATCCCTTTCCAGTAGGGCAGCAGTGACGAAGAGAGCGGCTTCCTCACAGAGTACTCCAGATGAGTAAATGATCTTTTTGAAGGTTTAAAGATTCACACACATATATGGGATAGATTTTGTGAATAAAAAAAGGTATAGAAAACCTTAAAAGGTGAAGTCTTATTCTGGAATGTTTTCGCAGAATATCGTGATTGCAGAAAGACTTGAAAAACATGTAGAAGGGGATCAGATATTTATACAAAAATCGAGGCGGTGGCTCGTTCGAACGAGATAGCATGTCGCTCGAAAGAAGGACATAAGTCATTTGAACGATATCGCGCGACATGATATCTCGCGCGAACGACTTACAAAGTCGCTCGAGCGATCTCATCGATCGAGGTCATTCGCTTATACACTTAGAAAAATTCTGCTTTTAATAAAAAATTAACCCAGACTTCAAAAATAATTTTCAAAAATATTTCCCAAATATTTATGCAAATATTTAAAACTCCAATATAACATTTTACTGATAGGGCGTAGTGGAGTAGTGGGAATGAGCTGAGCAACATGTTGCATGTAGCATGATGCACGTGAAGAAAGTGGTTGCATTGGATTCGGATAGAGGCCGTCGAGGATGATCGTGTTGACGTGTAGAATGTAGCGGTATCAGACATATGAATTGTGATCTAGGAGAAAATAAAAAATTCCTAGATTCTACCCCCGACATTTATAGAATTATGTCCTTACAAATCTCCCCCTATGTCTATGCCGGTACATATATAAAAAATCCGAATTATACAATCAAATGACATATAAGATAATATCCCCATTAAATCCTCAAACTGAGAATACTAAATGACATGTCTCCCAAATCTTCATCTCTTCAGAAACTTTCACAGCTTTTCTCATCAGGGTGTGCAATCCAAAAAAATGAATAATGATGTACCTACACACATGGGATAAAGCAAATACCCGTGACAAGCAACAATTTGAAATATAATGATATGCGAAATTTGATGATCAATTAAGCTTAAGCAAATCATTCATAAATTAACCAAACACCAAAACATAATTATCCCCCATAATTCTTCTCCCCCTTTTTATGATGTCCCCAAATAGACAAATATGAGAAGCAGAAATGAATGCGCATGGAGAATGACACACGGGAATAAACTGCTATTTTTATATTTTTCAATTTTTTTTTTACACATAGTATACAACAAAGAATCACACCATGAAAGACCACAAAAATAACCAAGTCAATGATAGCTAAATGAAGGGGTGTGATCAGATTCGATAGGAAAATCAATGCATACAAACATGACATATGTGCACGACGAATATCGGATACTCCTAATGAATGAACTCAAAGTCTTCCTTTGGTGAAAAAAAAGATGGAAATATAAGATATTGACTCAATCAAATCAACAAATCAAAGCTCAAAGTGATTTCCACACCAATAACGTCCAAAACTATTTCATGCTTTTTCAGGACTTTCAAGGAAGCGCAAACCCATTTATATTCTCCAACCAAACTCCCTCAGATTTTTATTTTGAATAGAGGCTTTTCTAAATTCTCAAACTTTGGAGAATTGATGGTGAAACCTAAGTGGCCCATATTTGGCATGAATTGCTTTTTATTGCCTTTAAATTTTTTTCGGGCTCTTTTAACCTCTTTGGACCCCGGATAATAAAAATCCTCCATTTTTTAGGTCCTTTTGAACGGTGGCTTTTGCGCAAAGATGTGATAATTACCTTTCCCATTCTTAAACAAACACTCAGTCTCACAAGAAAAATGGTTTTTACATGCAATCCAATCTTGTCAAGTTTTATCGCATATTGTTAGTTGTATAGACAGAATTGAGATGGAAACACTCAAGCCAACATATGATACACAAGTGCAATAATCAAATAAAGCCGTGCATGTGTGCAATAAAGGAGATAGGAGTCAAACATGTAGAAAGATATCACTAATCACATCTCAAAGACTCCAATCAATGTAAAGCACATGGATGAAATGATGTAGCGTCTCAAATCTCTATCAAACAGTCACATGGACAAATGGAATGAAGGTGTGACTTGGCTATCTTAAATGTTCATCCATAAAAGGTGCATAAAAAATACAAAAACCTTTTTCGGCTTTTCTGAAATTTTTATATATAAAAACAAAAATCTTTTTGGATTTTTCAAAGGAATAATACAAATTAATGGTACACGCTAGAAATAGGCAAAAGAGATATGATGAAAACCACCCTATGCTAGCAGACATGTCAAGACCTCAACCGGGAAGAACGGTGGAGTTTTTCAAAGATGGTGACATCATTTGAACCAACTCCGTAAGATCATGTGTGGTATTGATAAAAAACTTTCCTTGCTCGCGAATGTGTGCAAACTTTCTATTATTATGTGCAAGCAAGGTATCATGAGTGGGTGCATGTGCATAAATGTGTGAAGTGGAATGATGTGACACAAAACCCAACTTAGAACAAAGCTCCCTAAGATGTCCTCGCTTCTTGCAGTGGGAGCAAACATAAATTGGTCTAGGAAGTAATTTGTTAACAATTCTGGGATGAATTTTCCTAGATGGTCTCCCATGGGACTCACTCACCAAGGTGGATATAGGCTCGGGTGCATTAAAAGTAGAGAATGTACCGTCATTACCTTTTCCAACATCATTCAAAACGGGATAGGGAATCATCTTATCAACCATCTCGGATGCATTCTCTAATGTGACTTGGACCTCTCGTGCTTGTTTGAGATCATCCACGAGATGGGATACACGTGTCATCAGACTAGACACCGTGTTGGTCAAGTCACCTTTTTCCCTTTTTAGCACATCATTCTCTTCCTTTAACTCACAAATCCGAAGACCTAGGATCCTATATGACCTTTTTGTTTCCATGGTTCCGATAAACAACTTTCTAAATGCTTTTCGAATTACACTTTCATCACCATCCTCATCCTCACTATCACTTAGAGGAGTGGGCATGGCATTTTTCTTATGCTCTCTCCTAAGTTTAGTGGGACACTCAAATTTCTTATATCCTATCCCATCGCACTCAAAACATCTTATCTTCTCAAGTTCTTTCTTTCTTTCTTTTCCACTCTCATCACAACTCTCTCTTTCTCCAAACAATCTTAAATATCTCTCTAAAGCGGTGATCCTAAGAACTAACGCTTTATTACGCTTCTTGGTTTCAAATGACTCAGAATATAACTCGGCGTAGGTGTGTTGGAGATCACTCTCGCTCTCACTTGTGTCATCCTCCCCCTCACTCACATCGATCTCACTGTCGAGGTGTCCCTGTGAAGTAGCATTCTCATCGTCGTGAGAAGCATTTGAGGTACTCACATGACTTGCCATGAGTGCGGTGACATTATGCTCATGCGATGAATCATCTCCACAGTCCATCGACTCGACCTCACTATCATCACTAAGGGTAGCATTAAGGACAGCTTTTCCCTTTTCTTTATTTAGACGAGTGGCACACTCAAACGCCCTATGACCCTTACCATCGCATTCAAAGAATCTCTCACTGTCTTTCTTAGGAGGATCTTTAAAATCTTTTTCATTTTTCTTTTCAAAATTATTTTTCTCAAAATTCCTTTTATCATTGAAGTTTCCTCTTTTCTTGAATTTGAGAATTCTTTTGAAATTTTTTGCAAACAGGGCCAAGTCATCTAAGTCAAAATCACACTCAGAATCAGACTCAAATTTTTTTTCTTTCTTTTTCTTAAAATGAGTCTTTAAAGCAATGCCATTATCCTTAGCCTTAATGGTTTTGGGAAACATGTCAATCTCATAGGTTTGAAGATCTCCTACAAGTTCTTCCAACTTAAATGATTTAAAATTTCCCAAAGAGTTCAAAACAGTGACTTTAGGAATAAAGCGTTTTGGGAGAGATCTCAAAATCTTTTTAACGACACGCGTGTTATCAATCACCTCACCCAAATTAAAGCTAGTGTTAACGATGTCTGACAAACGAGCATAAAAAACATCAAAGCATTCAGACTCAGACATGGTAATAGTCTCAAATTGGGTGGCCAAATTTTGTAATTTTGATTCTTTAACCGTGTTCGTACCCTCATGTGTCAGTTTCAAAATATCCCAAGCCTCTTTAGACGTGGTGCACGTCATAATTCGACGAAACTCATCAGGGGTGATGGATCCGAAAATAGCACTCAAACCCTTAGAATTAAAAGAAGACCATTTAAATTCATCTTCAGTCCAGGAAGTGATAGGTTTCAAATTGGTCATGTTTTCCACAGTGACTGAGGGAGGTGTCCACCCTCTTTCAACTAAAATCCAAACCCTTTCATCTATGGCCTTTAAAGCCAACCTCATGTGGGCTTTCCAATATGCAAAATTTGTCCCTTCAAAAACTGGCATTTTATTATATAACTTCTCCATAATGAACACACTCGTTTTCAAAAATCAAATTTTCAGAAAATTGATATCTTAGAAAAATTTTGCGGAAAATTACGCGATAAAATTGTGTAACTGGCTCTGATACCAATTTGAGGAGAGTGCGCTTGCGTTCAAATAGGAAGTTATTTAATTAAACACATTTTTTACCACTTAAGTCCTAAACATGCATCTATATGTGATTAAATACGATGATGAAACATGCAAGGACACATATATGAGGAAAAATCCCCAACGGGGCAAAACCATTTATTTTCACAATAATTTTTGTAAGAGAACGACTTACAACGAATTACAATGAAAATACAAGTGACACAAAAATACCCTCGGGTGTCGGTTCTGTTGTCAGCGGCTGGAACAATCCCTTTCCAGTAGGGCAGAAGTGACGAAGAGAGCGACTTCCTCATAGAGTACTCCAGATGAGTAAATGATCTTTTTGAAGGTTTAAAGATTCACACACATATATGGGATCGATTTTGTGAATCAAAAAAGGTTAAGAAAACCTTAAAAGGTGAAGTCTTATTCTGGGATGTTTTCTCAGAATATCGTGATTGTAAAAAGACTTGAAAAACATGTAGAAGGGGATCAGATATTTATACAAAAATCGAGGCGGTGGCTCGTTCGAACGAGATAGCATGTTGCTCAAACGAGATAGCATGTCGCTCGAACGAAGGACAGAAGTCGTTCGAACGATATGCGCGACATGATATCTCACGCGAACGACTTGCAAAGTCGCTCGAGCAATCTCGTCGATCGAGGCCATTCACTTCTACACTTAGAAAAATTCTGCTTTTGATAAAAAAATTAACCCAGACTTCAAAAATAATTTTCAAAAATATTTACCAAATATTTATGCAAATATTTAAAACTCCAATATAACATTTTACTGATAGGGCATAGTGGAGTAGTGGGAATGAGCTAAGCAGCACGTTGCATGTAGCATGATGCACGTGAAGAAAGTGGTTGCATTGAATTCGGATACAGGCCATCGAGGATGATCGTGTTGACGTGACGAATGTAGCGGTATCAGACATATGAACTGTGATCTAGGAAAAAACAAAAAATTCCTTGATTCTACCCCGGACATTTATAGAATTATGTCCTTACACTTAGCCCTGGTTTTTCCAAATAATTAATAATGTCTAGTACTTTTCCAGACCATAGGGGTGCTACAGCTGCATTACCCCGATCAAGGAGTTCTAAAAGGGCTGCTCAAAGCCTAGCTCTGGTATTTTTCTTTTCCTTCTTTATCTCTTTGTTTGATATTTTTTATATTAACTTGCCTTATTTTCTTTTTGCAGTTTCTTATTGACTTCAACAATATGTTGGAGAAGGAATGCTTTGCATTCTTCTCTTCAGGAGGTTGAAGAAGCTTTTGATGAGCTTAAGAAGTCATTGCTTGACTCCCAACAAGCACTGGCCAATGAGTAGAAAAAATGGGAGGAAAAAATAAAAGTTATAGAAGAAGATGTAGTGGCTACTTAGGGACAGGTTACTGATCTTCAAAAGGACTTGGTGTAATACCCCGTATTTTTATGCTATATTAATTTGGGGATTTATTAAATTTAATGTGAGTTAATTATTTAATAAAAATCCGGAAATTAATTATGTTATAATTATTAACGTGACGAGAGTTAGTAATTATGGGAAATTTGTTGAATATTACTAATGATCAAAGTAATATGTAATATTGGTTATATTGAATGTCACGAGTGAATAAAATGACAATTTTTGAAATTTGAGTCGGGACGCGCCCGTGTCGCGTCGGGACTAAACATTGATAAATAAAAGTGAATATTTTATAAGTCACTCGTATGGTCATTTTGAGTACGCCAACGCGCCCGAAAGGGTCGATATAGTCAGAAAAGTGTACCCGGGGGTTTAGTTTGGGTCTCGGGGCGTTTTTAGGCCTAATTAGTACCCCGGGAGGGCGTTTTGGACATTTCGCAATTATGGGTAATTAAACCCACGAAATTCTAAGGGTTATATCAGATGTCTAAGGTTATCTTCTAGGGTTAGAACAACCAAAGACAAGTGACGGCCATAGGAGAGGGAAGGAGAGAGCTTCCAAGGCAATCCAAGGCCCAAAATCCATCCGTTTGCACCGCCACCACCGCCACCACCACCACCACCAACGCGTAGATCGTGCGACGGGGAACGCAACCACACCAAAATCATCTGCAAATCAGAACACCAAAAACCCCAGGCAAGTGTTTATCTTGCTTATTTCGTTGGTGCATTTTTCATATTAGTTTAGGAGTAATTAGAATGAGTTTTTATGGAAGAAAACCAAAGATTTGAGATAGGAATCGCATGTAGAGATGGATAAATTGATAATTCTGGAAACCCTTGCCATGTGAAGGAATTACCCATGAAATTATGATGTTTATAAGAAGAAATTTCTGGAAATACTTGTTAGAACCATGTTTAAGAGAATTCTAGGGTTCTTGATAATTATGATAATTTTTGGGTTGTTAATCCATGTATAATGATAGAAATCCACATGCTTTACGTTGGAAATACCTAATATGGAGATATAATGTTAGTAGTATGAATCTTTGGATGTGTGGGAATGTAAAACTTTAATTTGGATAAAGATATATGTTAGAACCCGTAACTGCAAAACTGCAGAAATCGCAATACCTACTTGATCGATCGATCGAGCCCAGAGCTTCGATCGATCGAAGGTTCGATCGATCGAGCCCCATACCTCGATCGATCGACCCCTCCTGGCAGACTCCTATTTCCCTTTCTAAATTAGTTAAGTTCAATTTATTGTGAAATAATTCTTGGGCATCCTTAATAACTTGTTTTGGGAGATAGGGAAGACCAGTAGGACATGTGAATAAATTTTAGGACCCTTGATGTCGGGCAAAGATTGTATTTTGGGATAATTACATAAGGGTCGGTGAATTTATGATTTAAAGAAAGAGACACGTAAGAGAGTTACTTTGGGACAAATGTGTATACCTACTGAATTTTATAATTTGGAGAATAAAGCCATGAGAGTTGTGTGGTACGTTGGAATAATACCGAATCAAGGTTAGAAACGAACCGTTATAAGTGTTTACTAAAATATGATAATATGGATAAAAGTCGTAACTATGGGATTTGAGAATATACCCATCATTGATATGGTAAAATTAGTATAGTTATATGATTGTGTATGCATATACTATCTATGTGTGAAAATCATGCCCACGCCACTTGCTATCCCTGAGGTTTCCGCGCTGGGACAGTCTTATCTCGATGGGACCTTTATGGGGGATATTGACTTGTACCCTAGAAGATAGATATCCTTTATACAGGCTATCGATGTGATAGTTCAGACGGTCCTAAGAGACGCGGGCATGTGCCATCCTCTTAGAGACTTGGAATCTATGCTTCGCCTCATATTGTTTGTGTATAGATATCCTTGGTACAGGCTATCGCAGTGGTAGTTCAGACGGTCCTAAGAGACGCAGACATATGCCATCCTCTTAGAGACTTGGAATCTATGCTTCGCCTCAATATTGTTTGAGTATGTGTTAATACAGTTCGAGAGTGATTTCGAATTTGTAATTCCCTTAGTACGAGTGATACGGGGATTGGATAGTAGAGTATGACCGCACCATAGTTTATATTTGGGGTGTTGTTATGATATATATATATTTTACGAGTAGTTAATATATATATGAAATTCCGAAATCTGGAACTGCCTACTATGATTTGATATGTAGGACATGGTTGATGACTCAAATTGTAAATACTCGTTTTGAGAAAGTATAATATGACACTGGAAAACTTTATTGATTAATAAAGTTAAAATGAGAACTTTGGTTACTAATTGAAATATTCTTTTCAAACAATTGAATCGTTAAATTTTGAATCCTGCGAATAACCTAAGATAAGTTAAACCATTGGGAAAGGATAGTGTGATATATGATGAGATACACCACTGGTAAGGTTAGTGCGATAGGTGTGCACATTAGAAGGGAGGTGATAATTTCTCAAGAGAGTGTCGCACTAATATGTTGTTGCATTGGCCTGTATCAATTTAAATACTTGCTAAACAATTTTTAAATCATATACACTATCAGGCTCTGACCCGTTTTTCTCTCTCTCTCTCTCTTTTGTATATATGTATGTACTACAGGTGCCCAGCCACAGGGGCGTCTTGCTTAGGATCCCTTGGAAGGAACGTGCTGCAGCTTAGGTGGGAGTTGCAGGCCACTTGCTTAGACGATTTCATTTACTTGATTCCACTTCTATCATTCTCCTCATTGGGCATGTGTCGCCCTTTCCACTATTTATCTGATTTGTTGGGACATTTGTATTTCAGTTATTTCTAGTACTGTTACGTTGGGATTTATTCAGCATGTATGTTTTACATTAAGTTTTAAATGTTGGGATTTTGGATGTTGAATGTTTAAAGTAATTGGATTATGTTCCAGGATAATTGTTGTATGATTCTTACTTATTAAAAATGTTGTTACTAATTAAATAAATAATTTTCCTTTAAAAATAAAATTGGTCAGAAATGTTGAAAAATGGTTTTGACACTTAGCTTAATTAAGTAGGGTGTTAATTTGGAAAAATTTATTTTCACGACAGTGATGCTAAGAATGAACCAACTGTTCACCTTGATTTTAATTTAATAAAGGAGTGATCGCCCGGTATTTAATTAGGCGGGGTGTCACAGGTGGTATCAGAGCATCAGGTTCTAGTGTCCATAGGATCTGTACGGCTTATTTCGCTTTCAGCTTAACGTTTTTGCTATAGAGCCCTATTATAGGATGGTTGTATTCTTGCTTTCAAGTTTACGTCTTCAGCTATTTGAGATTTGTTAATGACTGTAGACTAATAAAATTCTTCACATTTCAGATGCCTCCGAGACGTGCACCGAAGGATAGGCGTGCCCAGGCCGAGCAGCCAGCAGCTCCGGCACAAGGCACTATGAATTCTAATGAAGTAGCCGCCATTATTGCTCAGGCGGTGAATTCCGCGCTAGCGGTGGTTCAGTAGGATCCACCCCAGATTCGGGCAGTGGCACCAGTACCAGCACAGCTTCCATCTGCATGGGAGAGGGTTAGGGATGCTTTTCAGAAGGCGCATCCCCCTGAGTTCTCTGGTAGCTCAGATATCGTCACAGTCAGCCAATGGAAGAAAAACATCCAGCGGCATCTTCGTATGTATGAGTGCACCGACGTGAAAAAATGGTTGTTGGATTCCTTTAAGCTGGTGGGGGCCGCTTTGCAGTGGTGGGAGTCCACTACCACATTGGAGGAGAGGGACACGATCCCTATTCAGTTGTTCTGGGAGCGGTTTGACCGCAAGTATTTTCCACCCGCCGTGCAGACTGAGATGAGGCATAAATTACTGAATTTGAAACAGGAGAATTCTACCGTAGCTGAGTATGAGGAGGAGTTCACGAGACTTCTCACCATCGTGCCAGATGAGGCACCCACTGAGGGCAAGAAGATTATGTTGTTTGTGGACGGGTTAGCTTGGAGGATCCGTCAGCATCTTATAGGGAATCTATCTCTGAGTACTTTTACTGATGTACTCAATGCTGCGTTGCTACATTGCCAGGATAACCACTTCCATTTGCAGGGAAGCAAGAGAGCAGGAGAGTCCAGCCAGCAGGGCAGGACCAGGGGTAATAGTGCTAATGGGGCACCATCTCATGGACAGACTCGTCAGCACGAGCAGAGTTCCCATCAGGGGGACCCTGCTAAGCGATTCCATTCAGGTGATTCCAGGTAGGGATTTGGGGGTTATAGGCAGGGTCAGCAGGGCCAGCCTAATCATCAGGGCCAGCAAGGCCAACACCGATAGCAGGGTCAGCAGTAGGGCCAACAGGGCCAACAACGTGTTCATCAGGGCCAGCAGGGCCAGTGGCGGGGAGGTAACGGCCAGCAGGGCCATGGTCAACAGGGTAAGAGGGGAGGCAACTTCAAAGGCCGATGTTTTGGGTGTGGTAGACACGGCCATAGGCGCCAGGATTGTCCGGAGGGAGATAGGGCCCCACAGCAGCAGGGTGCCCGTAATGAGCCACAGAGACCACTTTTTCCGGCTACTCTCCCATCTCCAGCCCAGGTACCAGCCCTACCAGCCGTTCCAGCAGCTCCAGTGCAGCAGGGGCAGTTACAGTACGGACGTGTCTATAACGTCCACCAGGCAGCAACTCCATAGGCACCACCCGCGATTGAGGGTATGTTTCCTATCCATGGTACTATGGGTCGGGTCTTGTTTGATACTGGGGCGACACATTATTTTATAGCTAGGCATTTTGCGAAGGCCTTAGGGTTGTTAGCCACAGCAGAGAGCACAGTGACGTGTGTAGACTCACCATTGGGGAGTGGGTCGCTTATCTTCTTTATATGCCGGGGAGTGGGGGTAGAGATTGGTAGTTTGGTATTACCTGCAGACATGTTAGTCTTAGATATGCATGAGCATGATGTTATTATCGGTATGGATTGGCTCGCAGCTTATAGAGCTATGATTGATTGCTTCGGTGGGAGCATTATTTTTGCCATTCCGGGGTAAGAGATGTTTGTAGTGGCGATGCCTCGCCCAGAGGGAGGTTCGACCACTCATTTGTATTATATAGAGGATGATACCTCTAAGGAGGTTGTGATTACGTTAGACTCGATTCCAGTTGTTCGAGAATATTTCGATGTGTTTTAGGAAATACCAGGCCTACCCCCCAGTCGAGAGATAGACTTTGTTATAGATTTATTGCCAGATACTAGACCTATAGCACGCGCTCCATATCGTATGGCTCCGGTGGAGATGCGAGAGTTACGAGATCAGATAGAGCAGCTGTTAGGCCAGGGCTTCATTCGCAGGAGTACCTCACCTTGGGGTGCTCCAGTTCTGTTTGTGAAGAAGAGAGATGGTTCACTGAGGTTGTGTGTGGACTACCGGGAGTTGATCAAGGTCACGATACTGAATAAGTATTCGTTGCCTCGAATCGATGATCTGTTCAACCAACTGAGGGGAGCAACTTTCTTTTCGAAGATAGATCTGAGGTCGGGGTACCATCAGCTACGTATTAGAGAGCATGATGTTTCAAAGACTGCCTTCTTGACGAGATATGGGTCTTACGAGTTCAGAGTGATGCCATTTGGTCTCACAAATGCTCTAGCCGTATTCATGGACTTAATAAATCGAGTATTCAGAGAGTTCTTGGATCAGTTTGTCATCGTCTTTATAGATGACATTTTGATATATTCATACTCCGAGGAGGAGCACGCCGAGCATTTGAGGCAGGTTCTTCAGACTCTACGAGAGCATCAGTTGTATGCTAAGTACGAGAAGTGTGGATTCTGGTTGCGAGAAGTACAGTTCTTGGGCCATGTTGTTTCTGAGCAGGGGATTGCAGTTGACCCGAGTAAAGTGTCAGCGGTGAGGGAATGGGGAAAGCCCATGACACCGACGGAAGTGCGTAGTTTCTTGGGGTTAGCCGGATACTGCAGGAGATTCATTCGGGGATTCTCCAAAATAGCGGGTCCATTGACGAACCTGACTCGAAAAGGGGTACCATATGTTTGGGATGATGCTTATCAATTGGCTTTCGATGAGCTGAAAGACAAGCTTACTTTAGCACCAGTTCTTGCCTTACCAAAGCCGGGTGTGGAGTACCTATTTTACACCGATGCCTCTTTACGGGGACTTGGGGGAGTACTTCAGTAGGAGGAGAAGGCTATAGCTTTTGCCTCCCGCAAGCTTAAGCCGCATGAGAAGAATTACCCCACCCACGACCTGGAGTTAGCAGCGGTCATTTTTGCATTGAGGATATGGAGGCACTACTTATTGGGGGAGAAATTCTGCTTGTTCACAGACCACAAGTCACTACAGTATCTAATCACTCAGCGAGAGCTGAATATGCGACAGCACAGATGGTTAGAGTTTGTGAAGGACTATCAGTTTGACATACAGTATCATCCGGGGAAGGCCAACGTAGTTGCTGATGCGTTGAGTCGTAGACCGGTAGACGAGGTAGCGGACGTCTGGAAAGCAAAGTGGAAGGAGTTAGGCCACCAGGACGCAGTAGCCCGTTCCTTCACATCTGTTATGACAGTCACACCCGAGATTGTTACAAGGGTGATACAGGCACATACCACATACCCGTTTTGCCAGGAGCAGATTGTACGACTTTTAGCTGAGGGTGCTGAGTCCTACTCTGTTAGTTCTGATGGGGGTTTGAGGTTTAATGGGAGATTGGTGGTTCCAGAAGGAGCAGAATTACGTCATGCAGTGATGACCCAGTCTCACGGGTCCCGATTCGCATTACATCCTGGAGGAGATAAGATGTACTAGGATATGAGGAGGCAATACTGGTGGAGTGGGATGAAGAAGGACATTGCTGAGTTCGTGTCCAAGTGTTCAACCTGCCAGCTGGTGAAGGTGGACCATCAGAAACCGTCAGGATTGCTTCAGCCATTGGAAGTACCCGTGTGGAAGTGGGAGAGTATTTCCATGGATTTTATTACAGGGTTGCCTACATCACAGCGGGACCACGATTCTATCTGGGTGATTGTAGACCGTTTGACCAAGGTGGCTCATTTTCTACCGGTGCGGGCAGACTATACCACGGGTCAGTATGCTCAGTTGTTCATTGCTGAGGTTGTCAGATTACATGGGGTGCCCCTGAATATTGTGTCAGATAGGGACAAGATTTTCGTGTCGCGTTTCTGGGAAAGCTTTCAGGAGGCTATGGGTACTGAGTTGAGGTTGAGTTCAGCTTATCACCCACAGACAGATGGACAGACAGAGCGTACTAATCAGATGTTGGAGGATATGCTACGCATGTGTGTTCTTGATTTTGGAGGAGGTTGGGAGCCACATCTTCCACTGGTAGAGTTTGCTTATAATAACTCTTATCAGTTTACGATTGGTATGGCTCCATTTGAGGCTTTGTATGGCAGACCTTGTCGTTCTCCAACTTGTTGGCTCGAGGTGGGGGATAACAAGTTGCTAGGACCGGAGGTAATTTAGGAAACCTCCGCGAGGATTGAGATGATCAGGAGTCGCATTCGAGTATCCCAGGATAGGCAGAAGAGCTACGCCGATGCGAAACGGTTCTTCCGGGAGTTTAATGTGGGGGACCAAGTGTTACTCCGCGTATCTCCTATGAAAGGAGTGATGAGGTTCGGGAAGAAAGGGAAATTGGCCCCGAGGTACGTGGGACCATTTCCCATCATCGAGAGGATTGGGCCGGTAGCATACAGATTGGAACTGCCAGAACATTTGCATCGCATTCACAATGTATTCCACATCTCGTCGTTGAGACGGTATCTTCGGGATGATATGGCCCATACTCACATTACGATAGATGAGATAGACTTACAGCCTGACAGCTCTTACGAGGAGAGACCAGTGGCTATCCTAGACTATAGTGAGAGGAGATTGAGGTCGAAGATAGTTCCACTTGTGCGAGTCCAGTGGGAGCATCATAATATGGAGGAATCCACTTGGGAGCGCGAGGCCGATATGCGCGAGAGATTTCTAGATTTGTTCTTACCAGGTATGCCTTGTTTTCTGAATTTCGGGAAAAAATTCCGTTATTAGGGGGAAAGTATGTAATACCCCGTATTTTTATGCTATATTAATTTGGGGATTTATTAAATTTAATGTGAGTTAATTATTTCATAAAAATCCGGAAATTAATTATGTTATAATTATTAACGTGACGAGAGTTAGTAATTATGGGAAATTTGTTGAATATTACTAATGAGCAAAGTAATATGTAATATTGGTTATATTGAATGTCACGAGTGAATAAAATGACAATTTTGGATATTTGAGTCGGGACGCGCCCGTGTCGCGTCGGAACTAAACATTGATAAATAAAAGTGAATATTTTATAAGTCGTTTGTATGGTCATTTTGAGTGAGCCAATGCACCCGAAAGGGTTGAGATAGTTAGAAAAGTGTACCCGGGGGTTTAGTTTGGGTCTCGGGGCGTTTTTAGGCCTAATTAGTACCCCGGGAGGGCGTTTTGGACATTTCACAATTATGGGTAATTAAACCCACGAAATTCTAAGGGTTATATCAGATGTCTAAGGTTGTCTTCTAGGGTTAGAACAACCAAAGACAAGTGACGGCCATAGGAGAGGGAAGGAGAGAGCTTCCAAGGCAATCCAAGGCCCAAAATCCATCCGTTTGCACCGCCGCCACCACCACCACCAACGCGTAGATCGCGCGACGGGGAACGCAACCACACCAAAATCATCTGCAAATAAGAACACCAAAAACCCTAGGCAAGTGTTTATCTTTCTTATTTCGTTGGTGCATCTTTCATATTAGTTTAGGAGTAATTAGAATGAGTTTTTATGGAAGAAACCCAAAGATTTGAGATAGGAATCGCATGTAGAGATGGATAAATTGATAATTCTGGAAACCCTTGCCGTGTAGAGGAATTACCCACGAAATTATGATGTTTATAAGAAGAAATTTTTGGAAATACTTGTTAGAACCATGTTTAAGAGAATTCTAGGGTTCTTAAAAATTATGATAATTTTTGGGCTGTTAATCCATGTATAATGATAGAAATCCACATGCTTTACGTTGGAAATACCTAATATGGAGATATAATGTTAGTAGTATGAATCTTTGGACGTTTGGGAATGTAAAACATGAATTTGGATGAAGATATGTGTTAGAACCCGTAACTGCAAAACTGCAGAAATCGCAATACCTGCTTGATCGATCGATCGAGCCCAGAGCTTCGATCGATCGAAGGTTCGATCGATTGAGCCCCATACCTCGATCGATCGACCCCTCCAGGCAGACTCCTATTTCCCTTTCTAAATTAGTTAAGTTCAATTTATTGTGAAATAATTCTTGGGCATCCTTAATAACATGTTTTGGGAGATAGGGAAGACCAGTAGGACATGTGAATAAATTTTGGGACCCTTGATGTCGGGCAAAGATTGTATTTTGGGATAATTACATAAGGGTCGGTGAATTTATGATTTAAAGAAAGAGACACGTAAGAGAGTTACTTTGGGACAAATGTGTATACCTACTGAATTTTATAATTTGGAGAATAAAGCCATGAGAGTTGTGTGGTACGTTGGAATAATACCGAATCAAGGTTAGAAACGAACCGTTATAAGTGTTTACTAAAATATGATAATATGGATAAAAGTCGTAACTATGGGATTTGAGAATATACCCATCATTGATATGGTAATATTAGTATAGTTATATGATTGTGTATGCATATACTATCTATGTGTGAAAATCATGCCCACGCTACTTGCTATCCCTGAGGTTTCCGCGCTGGGACAGTCTTATCTCGATGGGACCTTTATGGGGGATATTGACTTGTACCCTAGAAGATAGATATCCTTTGTACAGGCTATCGATCTGATAGTTCAGACGGTCCTAAGAGACGCGGGCATGTTCCATCCTCTTAGAGACTTGGAATCTATGCTTCGCCTCATATTGTTTGTGTATATATATCCTTGGTACAGGCTATCGCAGTGATAGTTCAGACGGTCCTAAGAGACGCAGACATATGCCATCCTCTTAGAGACTTGGAATCTATGCTTCGCTTCAATATTGTTTGAGTATGTGTTAATACAGTTCGAGAGTGATTCCGAATTTGTATTTCCCTTAGTACGAGTGATACGGGGATTGGATAGTAGAGTATGCCCGCACCATAGTTTTTATTTGGGGTGCTGTTATGATATATATATATTTTACGAGTAGTTAATATATATATGAAATTCTGAAATCTGGAACTGCCTACTGTGATTTGATATGTAGGACATGGTTGATGACTCAAATTGTAAATAATTGTTTTGAGAAAGTATAATATGACACTGGAAAACTTTATTGATTAATAAAGTTAAAATGAGAACTTTGGTTACTAATTGAAATATTCTTTTCAAACAATTGAATCGTTAAATTTGGAATCCTGCGAATAACCTAAGATAAGTTAAACCATTGGGAAATGATTGCGTGATATATGATGAGATAGACCACTGGGAAGGTTAGTGCGATAGGTGTGCACATTAGAAGAGAGGTGAGAATTTCTCAAGAGAGTGTCGCACTAATATGTTGTTGCATTGGCCTGTATCAATTTAAATACTTGCTAAACAATTTTTAAATCATATACACTATTTATCTGATTTGTTGGGACATTTGTATTTCAGTTATTTCTAGTACTGTTACTTTGGGATTTATTTAGCATGTATGTTTTACATTAAGTTTTAAATGTTGGGATTTTGGATGTTGAATGTTTAAAGTAATTGGATTATGTTCCAAGATAATTGTTGTATGATTCTTACTTATTAAAAATGTTGTTACTAATTAAAGAAATAATTTTCCTTTAAAAGTAAAATTGGTCAGACATGTTGAAAAATGGTTTTGACACTTAGCTTAATTAAGTAGGGTGTTAATTTGGAAAAATTTATTTTCACGACAGTGATGCTAAGAATGAACCAACTGTTCACCTTGATTTTAATTTAATAAAGGAGTGATCGTTCGGTATTTAATTAGGCGGGGTGTCACACTTGGATGCTGAAAAATCTAAGATCACTAAGCTGTAGAAGGATCTGGATGCCGAAAAGGCCAAAAGGGCTAAGGTTGGGGAGGTTGTCTTCAACAAGGGCTGGGACAAAGCCATTGGGGCTGATTCTTTACAAATTAAATTTGCGAAGAAGAAATACTTCAAGGATGGTTGGTCGGCACCCTCAGTGGAGGTCGACACCCCTCAAGATTCTGAACTCTTCCTCAGACATGATCCAGGAGCTCCTCCTAACATGGATGAGGAGATTAAAGATGATGGGGATTTATTTGAATCCCTATTTCTGTTGGATTCTACCGATCAACACCAAGATGTTGACTCTTCTTCTCCTTTATCTGATAACCATCCATCTCTGCCTACTCCCGCTTCTACTTCTGCTAAGCCTATACTAGACATAAAGAAGGTGTAGATCTGTCCGAGAAGCTTTTATTTTTATTTTCTTCTGCACATGTAAATTTTTCTTTTCTTTTTGCTGATGTATATGTACTTAACAATTTATCAATGAAAATAAATTTCCTTCCTCTTTTTCTTGTCTTTTCTCCATACTTTATACTCTGTTGTTGATTGGATATTATTCTTGCTTTGAATAGTTCATGGATAAACAGGAACACTTATCCTCTACTGACTCCGAGCTACTCCATATATGCAACAAACCTTTTAAAGCTGGTCATTTATCTCTAACTGAGGAAGATCTTCTAAAGTTGCTTGGGGAAGGTGTGTCTGAGCAGGCCAAGGAAGCCTATCTTTATCTAAAATGCCTTCTTGATTGGGCAGTGACCAATAATGTTGCATACTATGAAATGATTGAAGAGCTACTGGAGGACCATAAAGAAGTTAAAGCTATTTTTTACGCTAATTATGAGAAGAATTACAAGGCTTTGAGTGAAGGTTGGGGCTTTGAATAGAAGTTGGAAAAATTTGCTTCTCATTTTCGAAGGTAAGAATTTCTTCTCAACCGTGAAGTAGAGGAAACCAGAGCCATTGCCAAGTTGTTGGAGGAGGAGAATAACAATTTAAGAGATGAGCTAAATGCTTTGAATTCTTTTTCTACTTTTATTTCTACTATCGACGAAGATCATTCTTTCTTGGACGCTAAAAATTCTCGGTTAATGGAAGAATTGGAGGCATTGAAAAGATTAAGTTTGCTTCTTCTTCCTGAGTAAGAATTACACCTGGTCGAGGAACCACAGATGAGGCTAGGACTCAACAAACTCTTGCCAACCAAGCTTCCCAACTAAAGGCCAAAAACCAAGACATTGATGATATTTCCCAGAAGCTTCAAACTCAATTCGAGTAACTCGCCACTCAGTCTTCTCAACTACAAGCCAAGGATGGAGTGCTGAAGAATTACATCGTCAAGTTAAGAGGATGACCTTCCAGTTTAATAAGTAACCTAGAGAGATCTGGATGGAAGGGTATAATAAAACTTTAGGGAATTTTGATGTTAGGTTTAAGTAGGCCCAGAATGAAGGCTACAAATGGGGTTGGACCAATTATCTGATAGTACTGAAGGTAGAAGAAAATAGTCCTTTTTGGAAATTGTATGATCCTCGGTTGTTAGACCTTGAAGATCCTCCCTTTAGACTGGATATTAACTGGATTACTGTTAACGCCATTCCCCAGGCCCTGATTTTTAAATATCTGGGAGACTATGGGCTACATGACGAGCTAGAAATTATCTGACCTCCTCATCTGTTAGATCGGCCAAGTAGCAGCAATAGGATAATGCTTCAAGAATTTAATTTTATCAATTCTCCTTATACTTTAGATGATCCTCCAGCTGGCATGGATCCAGTTTCCAAAGATGAGGGGAAACGCCCTTTAGAATAATGTCTTATATTTCTTTTGTAAACACAGTTATGTAATCATTATTCAATTGAATGAAAAAAAATTTAATTAACTTATCTTGTTGATCTCTGAATGCGATTGTTTTCTGGATGTGAATGATTTCTTCTTTTTCATTAGTTTTACTGACACACTTAGATTAAAATCTATTTTTTTTATAAATTACCAATGAATACATAGGTTCTACTAGCATACTTAGATTAAAATCTAAATTTGGATCCAGTTACCCATGTGTCTCCAAATATTTTATTAACATACCTAAGTACTTAGGTTTTCTGTATTAGTTAGCAATGGTGTGACCAGACATATGTGGAACATGTTCCTACATTCCTCTTGAGGAATCTTCATAACGTTCTTCCTGCACTTTTCCCAGTAGGATAAAGATCTGGTTTTATCCTTACACTTTTTAACCATTTCAGGTTATAATAACCTATTTGGTTATGATGTCGATCAAGTTTTGCTTATGCCGAGAAACTTATTGCTTATGTCGACCAACCTTAGTCCTGTTCTTTGGAAAAGACTACTCTTGTGCCAAGAAACATTTTGAAGTTTTTTTGGCAACTTTTAAGCTTATTCGAGATGAAGTACATAGTATATAGGTAGAGCATAGCACTAGTACTCCCAAAAAAATTGGAAAAATAGAAATTGGAGGAAAGATCATTTTATTGATACTAGAAATTGATATTGAACTGAGCACACTTGATTACATTACTGGTAATATTTTCTAAGATGCTTAGCGTGCCATGGATTCTTGAATTCTTCCCCCTCCAAAGTCTCAATCCTGTAAGTTCCAGGTCAGATGAGTGCAGAAATACGATAGGGCCCATGCCAGTTGGCTTCAAGCTTATTATTTTTTTGGAGCACCTTCTTTAGTACGTAATCTCCCTCCTCTAAGTTGGTCGACTTCATCCTTTTACTATAAAACCGAGTTGTTCGCTCTTGGTAAGCTGTATTTCTCAGAGCAACATCTTATCGCACCTCTTATAGCATATCCAAATCCAACTATCGTATTATATCACTCAAAATAGAGTTAAAATTCAAAACTCTATGGGATGGATGACCCGGCTTAGCAGGTATGACTGCTTCAGTCCCAAATGCTAGCATGTATGTGGATTCTCCAGTTGTAGTCCTTGGGGTTATTCGACATGCCCATAAAACAGAGTGTAGCTCGTTGATCCAATTTACCTTTGAATCATCAAACCTTTTCTTCAACCCATTTAGTAGGGTTCTATTTGTAACTTCAGTTTGCCCATTACTCCCAGGGTGACCTAGATGAGAGTGTAATTTTTGGATATTGGATAGAGCATAATAAGCTACAAATTCCTCATTGTCAAACTGGGTTCCATGGTCGGTGATAAAGGCATAAGGCAACCCATATCTGCAAATGATGTTCTTCCAAATGAATTAGTAGACCTTCTCATAAGGCATGTCTATCAATGACTCTGCTTCAACCCACTTTATAAAGTAATCCACTGTAACAACCAAGGACTTGAATCTTCCTCGGGTGGTTGGCAATGGTCCGACCAAGTCTATTCCCCACATGGAAAATGGTCAAGGTGAAGTGATTAGGGTGAGAACATCCTGTGGAGTCTTGCGAATGTTGGAATACCTTTGGCATTTGTCACATTTTTAGAAAAAGCTGCACAATTCGCTTGCATAATTGGCTAGTAGTATCCTTGCGCACTTATTCGCTGAAGAAGTGTTCTTCCTGTAATGTGAGCTCCACAAGATCCTTCATGTAATTCTTAAATTAGGTCTGGAACCTCTGTTAGAGAACGCAACACTACAAATTGACTATCAATCCTCTCTTGTACAAAACTCCTTTATCTAGCACATATCTAGCAGCTTTATACTTTAACTTTTTAGCTTCAACTATATCTGCTTGCAAAGTTCCTTCTTCAATGTATGCTCTGATGGGATCCATCCAAGATGGCCCCATATCTACAATGATAAAATTGGTCATCAAGTCTTTACCTATACTCCTGTTGGCCAAAATCTCAATAGGAATAGTTCATCAAAGTTCAACTCTGGTTATTGAAGCTAGCCGAGCAAGTGCATCTACTCGGGCATTTTCCACTCTTAGAATTATATTCATCCAAGTAACTGGTAATGTTGCTATGACCTCCATTGCTTTGAATAAGTATATGTCTATCAGTTTGCCTTTATCTCCATACAAGATGAAGATTTGATTTACTACTAATTGGGAATCATTATGTGCTACAACTTGCTCAACATTTAGTGATTGGGATAGACTCAAGCTTACAATGAGAGCTTTATATTTTGATTTGTTATTTGAGGCTTGGAATTGAAATCATATAGCATATTCAATATAAATAGTTTCAGGAGTATTAAGTATTATACCTGCTCCACTGCCTATTGCACAAGATGACCCATTAACGTACAAGTTCCATATTGGGAGATCATCGGCAAATGCTTGATCTGTCAAAATCCCATAGTGGAATGTTTTTCTCCCTGCTTCATCACACTCACTTAACATATCATTTATTCGAGAAGATGGATCTAGTAGATCGACAACGTCCTCTTCTGGTAAAAGTACCTATGGAGCTTGACTCTCAATAACCTCTTTCACTTTATTTTTTCTTGATCCTTGCTCAGATTACTGATTTTGTTGCTTAGTCACCTCGGGGTAAGTGAATTGAGCTATGAAATCTGCTACTGCTTGGTCTTTTAGAGAAGACCTTGGTTCATAGATAATGTCATACTCCCCCAAATCCACTACCCAATACATTAGTCTGCCTGATTTCTCTCGCTTGGGTAAAGCCTTCTTTAGTGGTATATCAGTGTATACTACTATCGTATGGGCTTGAAAATAGGGCTTCATGCATCTAGATGCTTCAATCAACACCAGTGCCAACTTTTTCAGGTGAGTGTACCTGATTTCTACTCCTTGAAAAGCTTTACTGGTGTAGTAAATAGGATTTTGAACTCCATTCTCTTCTCTGATCAAAGCAGAGCTCATGGATGAGTAAAAAACAGTTAAATATAGTTACAATTTCCCCCCATAATTGGTAGATAAAGCAGTGGGGGTGACCCCAAATACTTCTTTAATTCCAGAAAATCTTTCTCACATTCTTCATTCCATTAAAAATTCTTTCTAAGTACTTTAAAAAAGGTAGGCACCTATCTGTAGCTCGGGACACAAACTTGTTCAGAGCTGCTACTCGCCTATTTAGCCTTTTCACATCCTTCTTGCAAGTTGGGGACTGCATCTCAAGTAATGCCTTGATCTTGTCTATGTTTGCTTCAATTCCCCTCTGATTTACTAAATACCTAAGGAACATTCCTTCTTGTACTCCAAAAACACACTTGGTGAGGTTTAATCTCATCTGGTGCTTCTCAAGTTGATCAATAGTCTTGCTGAGGTTGGTAATATGGTCAGACGCTTTTTTGCTATTTGTAAGCATATCATCCACGTATACTTCCATATTTTTTCCTATTTTATCCTCAAAGACCTTGTTCACCATCCTTTGATATGTATCACCTGCATTTTTCAAACCAAAGGTAACAACATTATAACAGTAAGTTCCTCGGGGAGTAATGAAAGAAGTTCTTTCCTTGTCTTTCGGCTTCATTTTGATCTAATTGTAACCAGAGTAAGCATCCATAAAACTAAGTAACTCATGCCCTAAGGTAGCATCCACGAGCTGATCTATTCGGGGTAAAGGAAAGTGATCCTTTGGGCATGATTTGTTAAGATCTGTTAAGTCTACTCACATTCTCCACTTGTTATTTTTCCTTTTGACCATAACTACATTGTCCAGCCAATGTTGATATTTCACCTCGTCAATAAATGTTTCTTTCTGAAGCTTTTCACCTTCCTCCTGTATGGCTTGGTTCTTCTCGGGGCTGAACACTCTTTGCCTTTGCTCCATTGGCTTGATTTCTTTATTAACATTGAGCTCATGGCAAAGGAAGTTAGGATCAATCCCTGGCATATCTTTAAGACTCCAGGCGGACACGTGTTTTCTCTGTCTAAGGAAGCTCACTAGTTCCTGTTTAAGAACAGGATCCAACGTTGTTCTAACTTGAGTAGTGCATTTTGGTTTGTCGTCATCTAACACAATGCTTTCTGTAAAACACCCTAAATCTTTGACTTAGTTTAGTCTATTTTATTTAGGCGTTTTAACTAATTTGGATATTATGTCAAAAAATATTTTTAGTACGAGCCATCTCCTTGGTACATCAAACAACGTTACTCGATGACTCAACATGCCTCGACTCTACTCAACGACATATCCGAGTAAAGGTATTCACTTGTGGTTGCACAATTGCACTTGACGGCACTCATGCATATATTGATTGAGATTATGTGATTGGTTGTCAAAATATTTTTTTAAAAATGGAATTAGATTATTTTTCCTTAAAATATTTTTTTTGAAAATCAATTACACATTAAACAATTTTTTGTTTAATTAATTTTTTATGAACATTTCATATTCTTTTACCTTATATTTGTTTTGGCCGAGATTTCTTAGTCCTTAGTACATGTTAGTTATTTTGATTTAGCCTTAACTTTATCACCCATAATAATTCTCTTAATTGTTAGAATCATTAAACCTTATAAGCCTTAATACATTTCGTCATTTAGTGTGACTAGCCTTGACCACTAGTGCAATTAGCTTAGTAGTAATTTTGGCCATATATGTTACATAGGGGTTTAACGGCTTATTGCATACGCTAAATGCAATCGAATCGCCCGCGAAAGTGGCCTTATTCTTTTATACCATACATTTTGTACTTGTATCCTGTTTCTGATTTTCTTGTAGCTCTTGTTGTTTCCTATTTCATTTCTAGGGACTAGCAATGTGTAAGTTAAGGGGTGTGATACGACGCAAATATTGCGTATTTCACCCGTTAACCTACGCCTTATTAGCCCACTTGGGTATCTTAATCCCTATACTTATGCTCGTTAACCAGACAACCTCGGATTTCTATTTTAACATGTTTTTCAGGGGTTAATTGAGCTTTTGTAGGTATTTGGATGCTTAGTATGAAGTTCGGACGCTTTCCGAAAATGTTTCGTCGACTTTTGCAGCTTCGGGGGCATTTTAGTAATTTCAGCATTCGGGTTTGAATCCCGAGCTCTTCACGGAAGTTGAAGCCCTCTGATTTCTCTTCGCGTGACCGCTGACGGTGCATGATTCTGAGTTGTATCGAAAGAGTTATGGCATTTGTAGGATGGTTTTTACTTCAAAAGTACACTCAAGGTCACATTCAAGGGCATTTTAGTCATTTCATATTTTGGTTTTTTGGCCCAATGTCTTCTTGGATGTTGTAGTCCTCTGAGTTATCTTCGCGTAGCCTCCGACCGTGCCTCATTCCGAGCTATAAC
Source organism: Sambucus nigra (assembly GCA_949130495.1). Taxonomy (NCBI): domain Eukaryota; kingdom Viridiplantae; phylum Streptophyta; class Magnoliopsida; order Dipsacales; family Adoxaceae; genus Sambucus; species Sambucus nigra. The sequence goes on from OX422216.1 coordinate 108,214,101, forward strand.
GAAGAAATGGCGGTATTTTCCGTAAAACAAGACAAAGCTGCAGAATTCAGACCTGTAGCTTGCGAATCGATTCGGCCCAAAACCGAATCGATTCGGAATGCTGCAGAATTGCAGAAATGAACTTCCCCTGTTTCCGAATCGATTCGGACCATTTCCGAATCGATTCGGCCCTCCAGATTTTTGGTTTTCTTCCCTTTTATTACAAGTTTGCCATGGGATATTTTGTTTATAACACTTTCTCTTCATTTTGAAGAGAAATATCTTCATTTTTAGGAGAGTTTTAGCTTAGGTTTTGTGGGTTTTGAGAGCTTGGCTTCATTTCTCTTTTGGTTGACAACCATTTGTGTATGTATGTTGAACTTTTCTTCACCCAATCCATTAATCTAGTTGTTCTTGCTTACTTTCTTGCTTTGTAGAGTAGATTTCATGCTTTATTAATTAGTTTACTTGTCTTATTTCTTGCTTTCCTAGTTTAATTAGTTGTAATTTAGTTTAATTCATGTATTACCCTTAGATAAATAGGGTTGGGATTGTGTTTCCGCCATTTTCGGGGTTGGACCTCGAAAGTTAGGGTTTCGTGTAAAATTGCATTTAATTGAAACCGCGTGTATTAAAGTTGGATTGTTATGCGTTTAACTTTAGTTGTCACGCAACTTTAGTGTTTATAGCGATAATTCGAATTTAATCCACGTGTGACCATTTTTCAGTTAAATGTTTTATCTCGCAACTTTGGGTTAAATTTCTTCTTGTGTGATGTTTATGCTTAATTAAAAATGCTCGATTAAATGTTTTCGAACCGAAATTCTAATTAGTAGTTGTTTAGCCCGTGAATGCGTGTATGCGATCCCGATCCTCGCTTTACTTTAATTTAGCGTAACTTATCTTTTTATTTATTCACGACAACCAACCATCACCTTCTTTTATTTATTTTACACTTTTATTCCAGAAGTTCTAAAACAATTAAAATCTAAAATTTAATCACTCCCTGTGGATTTCTTACGACACCCGACTTACCGCTGTGCTTGCTTGTCAAGTGTAGTTGTGGCTTAGGTTTTCTTTGTATCGCGGCGGCGAAACACACGACGATTGTGTCCTCACACGAACACACTTTTTCCGCCCGGTCACAAAATGGCGCCGTTGCCGGGGAGTGTGTTTTAGATTGTAATTGTTTTATTATTTCGTTGTATTTTTCCTTTTGTATTTGTATTCTTTATTTAAACTTTTTTTCAGGATAGCATATTTGAGCGCTAAGAAACTTTGATTCGCGGTTGCTCACTTTCTTGCTCGGATTCTCCATCTGCAAACAACGAGGTAATCATGTCCTACTATTATAGTTATAGCGGTCATTCTAATGGTTCTTACTTTTGGGATAGTTTTCCATTTTCAAGATTTTCTCGAAAATGAAAGACTTGAAAACATTTATCGGAATGAAAATCGTTATTGGGAGCTTGAGTTGGATTCATTATTCGAATCCAATGACGATTCTTATTTCATTACTTTCGAAGACGAGTTTCAACCAAATGAGGAGTCCGAGGCTCTTGAGCCGAGGAAGCCTACTTTGGAAGAAACTTTGCTTCTTTACTCCCAAGGTTTGGAAAGCTTAAATGATGCTGGAATGAGACTAGGAGCACTTTGCGATTGGATGAATTCTTATGCACAAAACAACGAGGAGGTGGAAACTTGTGTTTCACCTCAATTTTTCAAAGAATTTCTCATCGAATGTGAATATCTCTCCCTTGAATTCAATCTCCTTCCGACGATGAGTCGATTGAGATTGAATTTGTTTCATCACCATATTCGTTTTCCGTCATCGAACCATTAGAATTACCGGTTGATTCCTGTGAGTCGGTAGAAATTAAAACTTCTACACTTTTTGCCGACGAGGACTCTTTGCCGACTTTGTTTGCTACGATGGAACCTATCCACGTGTGTGCACTATCTCCCATTACATTTGAAAAACCTTTGGGAGATGAGTCGAATTTTCTTGGATCACTAGTGTACCTTTCCCCCTTATTATCCAAATCCCCCATCGTCCGCCCAAAATTTCAAATTGGCGATGGTTCACTTTTTTCACCACCCATATGCCTTCCGTTGTTCAAACGGAATTCATATCTTTCGGGAGGCATGTTCACTTTGGAGGGTCCACCGTTGATCTTTCAAAGTCAAATACCTTTTTGGGTGGACCCTCAACTATTTAGACTTCTAGTGTATAGTTAGTGTGAAGCCTAAATAGTAGGTTGTAAATAATTAGCTTTTTAATTTTCTTTATTTCCTATTTTTCTTTCCTTTTAATTTAGTCTAGTGTAATTAGTTAACTTTTTGTTATTTGTTTTTGCTATGCTCGGTACTAACTTGTTTTGTAGATTTCATTGGACTCGTGCTTATGGAGATCGCTCCAATTTTGGGTAATATCGTTCTTTTCCTCTCTTTGTCTTGTGTTCTTAATGCGCATTGAGGACAATGCAACATTTAAGTTAGGGGGTGTAGGATATTCTATCCATTTCATGTGTAGTCCATGGATTTGCTCACATTAGTTACTAAGTATGCCTTTTTGTGAAAAATTTGAAAAATTTCAAAAATATTTTCTTTCTTTTTTCTCCTTTGTTGGGCATTTTGCCTTGTTTCTAGTGATAAATTTTAATAATTTCCCGATCCGATTGACAACTCAATGATGCATGTTCTCGATTTGAGAAGTTATTAGACTTTAGTCCTCAAATCATTGATTTTGTGAATAACTTCATGAATTAAACTTTATCCCATGAGCATATGCACTTTCCTTGTTATATTGATTTGGTTTAAGATTTGTATAACTCGGTAATCTTTTGTTGCATTGTATATACTTACACCGAGTAAGCTTTGTACCTTTCGTCGTTTGTGAGTGTTATACACTATTCTTTTCTCATTAAAAACGTTGAATTCGTTGGTAATCTCTCTATTCTTTCATTTGACTGTTCATTAATTGAGTTCATACTTGAAATGTGTTACTTGATCATGATTTTCGTATATTGTTTTGACTCGATAATTGCGTAAACATTTGGAAATGATCATAGGCCCCCCTCTTTGTTATATCACCAATATTAGCCTTGACCTCACCCTTATATGTTTACCCTCGTTAACCCCTTTGAGCCTAAATATAGTCTTTCGTTTCATAACCCCATTCCCATAACCAACTCCGCATTGGAGTTTTATCCCATATATACACTTTCCATACCTTTGTTTGGAATGTTACTTGGGATTGAATGTTGTTGTTGTATTGCGGTTGCAATTTTAGGCATATGAGAGTTTGAAAAGTAAAGAAAAGAAAGTAGTGAAAAAGTGAAGAAAAAGAGAAAGCAAAAAGCAAAAGAAAACAAAAGAGAAAATGAGAAAAAGAAGAAAAGAAAAAGAAAGAAAAAGTTGAGTGTTGTGTTGTGTTTAATAAGCTTTGATTACTCTCCCGATGATATATCTAATGCTTGTTTTGGAACTTGTTTTTCCAATTTTGTTATTGCACGCATTCTCCCATTATCCCGAGTTTTCATTCCGAACACTTTGAATCCGTACATATACCTTTCGTTTCGCACCCTACCCAAACCTACATTATAACCCTATTAAAGTCCTATGTGATCTTAGGGTGCATTTAATTTAAAAGTCATAATAGTTTTGATAATCTGTGAAAATACATTTCGCCTCTTTTAGTGTGCGGTATCCTTTCATTGAGATTACAGTTTTTCATTTTATATATAGCGTTCTTCATTTGTGACATGTGTGCGGCCTAGTTTCTATTTACATTCACTCTTTAGCCCGCATGTTCCGTGTATTACCTCCCTTTTCATAGTGAATTCATTTGTTGAGCGTAATACCCGTGAGGATTGAATGTATGCTTGCTTTGATTAGTATCCGGTTTATATAAGTTTTTTGCCAAATCATACTATGCATATGCTCTCCCCCTCCCACTTTTAAGTTTCAATTCTATGAGGTGCATTCAACTTGTTAATAACAACGGACTTTAGCTTGAATTCGTTCAATATGCTAATAACATGTTTGAAATCTTTTTCGTTGTTGTTGAGTTTGTCGCATGTTGGGTTGGGCATATTTTGAGGAAACCATATGATGTTTGTGGGTTTCATCCCTGAAAACCCTCACGAGACGACACTCGTCCACTAGGGTAACCTAGGGGTTTAACGGCTTATTGCATACGCTAAATGCAATCGAATCGCCCGTGAAAGTGGCCTTATTCTTTTATACCATACATTTTGTACTTGAATCCTGTTTCTGATTTTCTTGTAGCTCTTGTTGTTTCCTATTTCATTGCTAGGGACTAGCAATGTGTAAGTTAGGGGGTGTGATACGACGCAAATATTGCGTATTTCACCCGTTAACCTACGCCTTATTAGCCCCCTTGGGTATCTTAATCCCTATACTTATGCTCGTTAACCAGACAACCTCGGATTTCTATTTTAACATGTTTTTCAGGGGTTAATTGAGCTTTTGTAGGTATTTGGATGCTAAGTATGAAGTTCGGACGCTTTCCGGAAATGTTTCGTCGACTTTTGCAGCTTCGGGGGCATTTTAGTAATTTCAGCATTCGGGTTTGAATCCCAAGCTCTTCACGGAAGTTGAAGCCCTCTGATTTCTCTTCGCGTGGCCGCCGACGGTGCATGATTCTGAGTTGTATCGAAAGAGTTATGGCATTTTTAGGATGGTTTTTACTTCAAAAGTACACTCAAGGTCACATTCAAGGGCATTTTAGTCATTTCATATTTTGTCTTTTTGGCCCAATGTCTTCTTGGATGTTGTAGTCCTCTGAGTTATCTTCGCGTAGCCTCCGACCGTACCTCATTCCGAGCTATAACGAAGAAATGGCGGCATTTTCCGTAAAACAGGACAAAGCTGCAGAATTCAGACCTGTAGCTTGCGAATCGATTCGGCCCAAAACCGAATCGATTCGGAATGCTGCAGAATTGCAGAAATGAACTTCCCCTGTTTCCGAATCGATTCGGACCATTTCCAAATCGATTCGGCCCTCCAGATTTTTGGTTTTCTTCCCTTTTATTACAAGTTTTCCATGGGATATTTTGTATAAAACCAATTATCTCTCATTTGAGAGCAAATATATCAGTTTATACACGATTTTTAGGTTAGTTTAGCTTAGGTTTTGTGGGTTTTGAGAGCTTGGCTTCATTTCTCTTTTGGTTGACAACCATTTGTGTATGTATGTTGAACTTTTCTTCACCCAATCCATTAATCTAGTTGTTCTTGCTTACTTTCTTGCTTTGTAGAGTAGATTTCATGCTTTATTAATTAGTTTACTTGTCTTATTTCTTGCTTTCCTAGTTTAATTAGTTGTAATTTAGTTTAATTCATGTATTACCCTTAGATAAATAGGGTCGGGATTGTGTTTCCGCCATTTTCGGGGTTGGACCTCGAAAGTTAGGGTTTCGTGTAAAATTGCATTTAATTGAAACCGCGTGTATTAAAGTTGGATTGTTATGCGTTTAACTTTAGTTGTCACGCAACTTTAGTGTTTATAGCGATAATCCGAATTTAATCCGCGTGTGACCATTTTTCAGTTAAATGTTTTATCTCGCAACTTTGGGTTAAATTCCTTCTTGTGTGATGTTTATGCTTAATTAAAAATGCTCGATTAAATGTTTTCGAACCGAAATTCTAATTAGTAGTTGTTTAGCCCGTGAATGCGTGTATGCGATCCCGATCCTCGCTTTACTTTAATTTAGCGTAACTTCTCTTTTTATTTATTCACGACAACCAACCATCACCTTCTTTTATTTATTTTACACTTTTATTCCAGAAGTTCTAAAACAATTAAAATCTAAAATTTAATCACTCCCTGTGGATTTCTTACGACACCCGACTTACCGCTGTGCTTGCTTGTCAAGTGTAGTTGTAGCTTAGGTTTTCTTTGTATCGCGGCGGCGAAACACACGACGATTGTGTCCTCACACGAACACACTTTTTCCGCCCGGTCAGTTTTATTCATTTTTCTACCATATTTACATATTTTTCTATCATAATCATGGTAATTATATGTCCTCTGATATTTTAGGGTATGGATGTTTATTAATGCAGAAGACACCTCTTAAAATCATGCCAATGTAGGAATGACACTTGATTAGAACCGTTAATATGTTTATTGTGGTAATTATATTTTTTTTCTTCCTCATGTTATCATTGTTTTTATCCTTTGTCTATTTGAGACAAAAATGGGGAGAAGAGTACATCATTTTATTAGTCTTGATTCTTGAAATATATTCATGATATCTTGTTTTTAATGATTTATTAATTTCTATGTTATCTTACACTTGTTCTTATGAGTTTGGTTTTAATGTTTTAATGTAGGAAATAACAAGAAGGTGTTAGGGTAATTGATGTATAGTTGACTCATGTAATTTTTTATTTTCTAGGATTATTTTATGGATTGGGTAGAATTGTAATTGTTGTACAGGACATGGGTTATTTTATTTTTTCCTAAGACTACCATGATGTACTCGAAGGGTTTTGTCACAAATATCCAAAGGGGGAGATATAACACCCTAAATCTTTGACTTACGTGAGTTTATATTATTTAGGCGTTTCAACTAATTTGAATATTGTGTCAAAATATATATTTAGTACGAGCCTTCTCCTTGGTACTTCAAACAACGTTTCTCGATGACTCCACATGCCTCGACTCTACTCAATGACATATCCGAGTAAAGGTATTCACGTGTGGTTGCACATTTGCACTTGACACATTAGGCACTCATGTATATATTGATTGAGATTATGTGATTGGTTGTCAAAATATTTTTCTAAAAATGGAATTAAATTAATTTTGCTTAAAATATTTTTTTTTTCGAAAATCAATTACACGTTAAACAAATTTTTATTTAATTAATTTTTTATGAACATTTCATATTCATTTACCTTATATTTGTTTTGGCCGAGATTTCTTAGTCCTTAGTACATGTTAGTTATTTTGATTTAGCCTTAACTTTATCACCCATAATAATTCTCTTAACTGTTAGAATCATTAAACCTTATAAGACTTAATACATTTCGTCATTTAGTGTGACTAGCCTTGACCACTAGTGCTATTAACTTAGTAGTCTACTGTTTTGGCCATACCTGTTACATAGCTATGATAGCTTTCATAGTTTTCCTAGTGGTAGGTTTAGATTTTATAAACCATAAGGTCTTAAAAGCTCTCGTCCCTGAGTTGGTTTAAACCTTACGACTATACCTGCTTCGTTCGACTACTTGTCAATTTTGATTTGACATTAAGTTTTCGTCCTCTTGTCAGTTATTGTACCCAGATTTGGCATTGATTTTATAGGTTTTTTAAAACCATTTGGCCTTACTTGATGTGACCTTATGTTTTAGACCTTCTATATGGTTTCGGCCATAGGTAATATAGTTTTATTTTTTAAACCTTAGATTTTAAAGTCTAGAATACTTGTTCAAATAAGATATAGGTTGCGATAGCACATTGTTAGGTGTCTTTACCCAATAAGACTTTCGGTTTTATCCATTATATCATTCACGTCACTTAGGTTTACTCCATTTAAACCATTAGTTAAAATTAGTGACCAAACAGTAACTTGTGACTTAGCTTTCGGCTCTTAGCTGTCAACTGTCATCTTTGGTTTTAACCGTTGGAGTTTTGTTAAGGAGATATGGGATATTAGATTTTCGTGCCAGCAGTCCTAAATATATCCGTTGAGAGGTTGTAACCAAAAACCCTATATCAGAATAGTTTTCAAGATAATGGTTTTAGGTTTTATAACCGACTTAATCAGTTAGACAATTTAAGTTGTTTATGATTTGTTAATTAGTTTTAACTTGAATTAATCACATCCTTAGATTAATAATTTTTAATCTGAACCCTTGATTTTAGTGTTTCTAGAATAATATTTTTCTCACCTATATTAACCTCATTAAAGAGTTTATTGGAGTTAGATGTTCAGATATCTAGAGTGAGAAATACAAGAGGGTTAGAATTTGTAGAGAGAAAAATATAGAGGATTAGACAGAATATCTAAGAGAGAGATTGAATGTTATTTTACACACATTGTATTTATTTCTACTTCATCTCTTTTCTGTTTTTGTTTTTAAATTCTCAATGATCTTGCACATCATCTCATATTTTAGAGATTGAAATATTGTGTTATTGTAGAGAGAATTTATGTGCTTTCATGATGAAATAATTTTTTACACAAACTAAAATTCCTTAGATTTTTAGATCCAATTTTTTTTTAAATATTTTTATGATCTAAATATTCTGAATTTTGTGTTAGATGCTATATGATGTTAAAATCATAATTTCTCCTGATCTTGCATATTTATTGAAAATCTTTTTAAAGATCTGTTTTCTCATATTTGTGAAATTATTTGTAAAACACTTTTCTCTTAAAATCTGATTTTATACTTCTGAGAAATTAAGAACACATGTTAGAGTGATTATTTTATGTCTACATGAATGTGTTTATATGAGTGTTATTACATATTGATTAGAAATAATGCTTAAAGAATTGATGATGATAATTTTGAAATCTTTCTAAAAATTGATTATGTGAAGACTTATGATTGAAAATTTATTTTGTAAGTTTTTATAGAAAACTTAAATTGATTGCTAATTGAAAATGAATTTTTCTTAAGTTTTTATAAAAAACTTATGTGCTTGATTACAAATGCATATTTGTTAAGTTTTTGAAAAAAAACTTATATGCTTATGCTATGAGTTAAGTTCTTGCATGGTTTGCATTTAGAACATATTCTCTTACACATTTTGCACAACTAGTGTGTTGTTGAGAGAGCAGTTTTGACTGAGTTGAAATTCGCTAAAACAAGATACAAGGAGTTAAAGCAAGGAAATTGCCAAAGAGATTAAAGTAATAGAATAAAAAATGTCGTGGAGGAAAGACCGAAGAGTTTTATGCTCGTGGAAAGAGATTGCTCGTATGGGTATATTTTTCTAACTATTTTACTTTGGATCTTGCATTCCATGTTTGGGTGCTTGTAACTCTTGTAAAATTATTGATAGTAGAATTTTCGTTTTGTGGCGTAAAGGTCACCGTGGATGTTTTCCCTAGTTGGGATTTTTAGCACGTTAAAAAATCATACTTGTTATTCTTTTTTTCCTCATTTTATTCTTTGTATGATTTAGAATTAAAATTGTTACATGATTTAATTACTTGAGTTAGAATAATTAATCATATTTGATATATTGTATTGTAACGTAATAAATCAGATTGTTATTAATTTGACTTTTGTTTAAATCAGATTTAACTGATTTTAATTTTTGCGTGTATTAAAATATGATTAGTTGTATAATAAAGTTTTTTTTTATTTAATTATATATATATTATTAGAAAAACTTGCATGAAATCAGAGTTTGTTCATTTGCGCGTATGGCATTGTTTCATGGGTGTATTCGGGAATTTTCATTTTGTTGTCCCTACAATCTGACCCTTTACCAACTCTGTCTCCTCCCTTGGATCTAAGGTTTCAACCTCGGATTCTTCATCAAGTTCAGAGGTATCCACTTGTTAAGTAGTGGTTTTACTCTTTATTTCTTTTAGATCCTCCTTCTCGGCAGATGAGTAGTAGTGAAAAACCGAATAGGTTCAGTGTGTGATAATTGATTAAATTAATTCGCAAGTTTCTAATTAAACCTTATTTAATTAGAGTCTATATAAACCAAAGTAAATCAACCCCTAAACATGCATCTATGTGTGTGCACGCGTGTCAACCCATAAATAGATGAAGCATGTGACACAAAGTTAAGGAAAAAACCCCTTTCGGGTAAAGCCATTTATTTATAGAACTTTAAAGAATTTACAAGACCATTGACTTACATACAACCTGATAATTGCCCACAAGTGTAATGCATGGTGTCTTCGTCAAACCTCCAAAGCAACGACTAGAAATACAGTGTGACATAGAAATACCCGCAGGTGTCGATTCCTATGTCGTCGGCTGGAACTTTCCCTTTCCAGGAGAGCATCAATGAAGAAGAGAATGACTTCTCCACAAGGGTTGAACAAACTCAAAGTTGTGTTCTTGGGTTACAAAAGGATTCAAAAATATTTGGCAAGGATGAGTGAATCAAAACATGAGTCTTGGGACTCAAAAATATAAAGACTTGAGGTGATAGAACTCTCAAAAACGTATTTGCATGTCTTGCAAAATAACTCCCCTGAAGTTGTCTTTTAAAGGAAACCAAAACGAATTTTAAAACTTTGGGACTCTTCCAGTGTCAGTTACCCCGAACCGGTTCTGGTGTACCTCGAACCGGTTCCCCCCGAACCGGTTCACCATGTAGTTTGCGGAACCTCATTGGTTTGGGGTTGAAAAAAGTCAGCATTCTTCTTGTAATACCCCATATTTTTATGCTATATTAATTTGGGGATTTATTAAATTTAATGTGAGCTAATTATTTAATATAAATTCGAAAATTAATTATGTTATAATTATTAACGTGATGTGAGTTAGTAATTATGGGAAACTTGTTGAATATTACTAATGAGTAAAGTAATATATGATAATGGTTCTATTAAATGTCAAGAGTGAATAAAATGATAATTTTGGAAATTTGAGTCGGGACGCGCCCGTGTCGCGTCAAAGACTAAATATTGATGAATAAAAGTGAATAAATTATAAGTCACCCGTATGGTCATTTCGAGTGCGTCATAGTGTCCGGAAGGGTCGAGATAGTCAGAAAAGTGTACCCGGGGGTTTAGTTTGGACCTCGGGGCGTTTTTAGGCTTAATTAGTACCCCAGGAGGGCATTTTGGTCATTTTGCATTTTTGGGTAATTAAACCCACGAAAATTATTAAACTATATCAGCCATTTGGAATAGCCCTTTAGGGTTAGCAGACTCAAAACATTAGAACGGCCATAGGAGAGGGAAGGAGAAAGCTCTCCAAGCAAACCAAGTCCAAAAAGTCACCCGATTGCACCGCCACCACCACCAACGCGTAGATCGCGCGACGGGGAATGCAACCACACCAAAATCGTCCACAAATCAGAATGCTGAAAATCCCAGGCAAGTATTTATCTTGCTTATTTTCATTAATGCATCGTTCATGTTAGTCTAGGGTGATTAGGACGAGTTTAGTAGAAGAAAATCCATGTTGGAGATAGGAAAATCGCATGTAGAATTGTTTTGAATGAAAATCTGGAAACCCCTTCATATGTAGAGGCTTAACCAAGAAATTATGATGAACTAGGAGTAGAAATTTCTGGAAAAAGACTGATTAGAACCATGTTAAAGAAATTCTAGGGTTCTTGAGATTTTTATGAAGTTTTGGCCTATTAATTCATGGTTATTGATGAAAAATTGCGTGCTTTACGTAAAAGATGAATAATATGGGTGTATACTGATTATAGTACGAATTTTAGGGAGATTGGGAATGAAAAATATGAATGTGGATGAGGTTGTATGATAGAACCCGCAACCGGTTTCCTGCAGAATTCGCCATACATGCTTGATCGATCGATCGAGCCAAGAGCTTCGATCGATCGAGCCCCTGCCCTCGATCGATCGACCCCCTTCTGGCAGACTTAAAATCCCCTTTTAAAATTGTTGAATTAATTCTAAATGAAGAATACTCCTTAGACATCCTTATTAAAATATTTTGGGAGATAAAGATGACCAGTAGGATTTATTAATGATTAAGAGACCTTTAATGTAAGGCGAGATTTACATTTTTTGGGTGTTTATATAAGGGACGATGGAATTTTGTATTAAAGGGAGAGGTACATAAAATAGTTACGATGGAATATAGATGAATACCTACTGAATTTTACACTTGGGAGGATAGAGTCCATGAGTGTTACGTAGTAAGTTGGAATAATCCCTCCAAATAAAGTTAGAGACAAACCGTTATACGTGATAACTAATAATGGGAAAATAGGGATAAATGTCGTGATTATGGGTTATGGGATAAACCTAATTTGATATGGTAAAAGTAGTATATTTATATGACTGTGTTTATGCATATATTATATACGTGTGAAAATCATGCCCGCGCTACTTGCTATCCCTGAGGTTACCGCGGTGGGAGAGTCTTATCTCGATGGGACCTTTATGGGCGATATTGACTCGTACCCTAGAAGATAGATATCATTGGTACAGGCTATCTGATCGATGGTCAGATGGTCCTAAGAGACGTGAGGGTATGTGCTGACCTCTTAGAGTCTTGGAATCTATGCTTTGCCTCAATATTATTTGTGTACGTGTTAATATAGTTCGAGAGTGATTCCGAACTTGTATTTCCTTTAGTACGAGTGATATGGGGATTGGATAGCAGAGTATGCCCGCACCAAAATTTTTATGTGGGGTGCTGTTAGAATATATATATATTATACGAGTATTTAATATATAAATGAAATTCTAAAATTTGGAACTGCCTACTGTGTTATGGTAAGTAAGAAATGAATAATGACTTCAAAATGGAAATACTTGTTTTGAAAAGTATAATATGCCACTGGGAAATTTTATTAAGAAATAAAGTTAAAAATGAGAGCTTTGTTACTGAATGAAATTTTCCTCTTAAACAATTATATTGTTCAGTTTTAAATCTTACGAGTAACCTAAGATAAGTTAAACCGTTGGGAAGATTAGTGCGATATAAGATAAGATAAACTGTTGGCAAGATTAGTACGATAGGCGTGCACATTAGAAGAAAGGTGAGAATTTCTCAAGAGAGTGCCGCACTAATATGTTGTTGCATTGGCCTGTAAACATTTTAAATACTTGCTAAACAAATTTTAAATCATTTACAGTATCGGGCTCTGACCCATTTCTATTTTCCTTTCTGTCTTGTATATATATATGTATATATTACAGGTGCCCAGCCAGAGGGGCATCTTGCGTAGGATCCTTTGGAAGGAACGCGCTGCAGCTTAGCTGGGAGTTGCAGGCCTCTTGCTTAGACGACTTCATTTATTTGATTCCACTCCTAGCTTATTTATTCAGTTGGGCCTGTGTCGCCCGTTTCCATTATCCAGTTGTTTTATTGGACATTGTGATTCATTTATTTCTAGTATTGTCACTTTGGGATTTATTACTGTCTGGATGTTTTACTTTATGTTTTAAATGTTGGGATTTAGTTGTTGAATGTTTAAATTATTTGGATTATATGTTCCAGGATAACTGTGGTGTGATTCGTTAATATTGAATTATAACAAATTTTAAATCATTGGTTATAAATAGAATTTGGAAAGTAATGTCTAAAAATGGTTTTGACACTTAGCTTAATTAATTAGGGTGTTTAAATTGGAAAAGTTATTTTTACGACAGTGATGCTAAGATTGAACCAACTGTTCACCTTGATTTTAATTTAATAAAGGAGTGATCGCCCGGTATTTAATTAGGCGGGGTGTCACAGGTGGTATCAGAGCATCAGGTTCTAGTGTCCTTTAGGATCTGTACGGCTTATCTCGTTTCCAGCTTAGCGTCTTTGAATTAGAGCCCTAATATTAGGAATGTTGTATTCATCTTTATGCGTTGAAAATTCGTGCTTCTGCGATTTGTCGATGTGAATATTGAACTTATTCAGATTAAATTTTAATTTTTAGATGGTCCGTCAGGACGAACAAGCTAAGGCTATGGGGGAGGTTAACGAGCAAGGACAACTCACACCTCAGGTGTCTCCGAAAAGGGTACCAATCGCCGAAATTGCAGGCATCGTGGCACAAGTAGTTACCACTGCAGTCTTACAATACCACGAACTCAACGTGCAGTTTAGAGGAGGAAAAAGACCTATAGAGGTTGATCAAATTCATGTGACTAAAGTTGACAATTGTGCAAAGGCACCGAAATTACAACAACAAAGTTGGGGTCAGAATGAAGCCACAAAGAGGTGTTTCGGTTGTGGAATGGATGGTCACAAACGTCAATCTTGCCCGAATCAGACTGGGGAGAAACTGCAGCCCGACCAGCAAAGAATGTCGGGACTCTGCTATAAATGCGTACAGCTGGGTCACAAGTGGAGGGATTGTCCTCACCCTGACATAGTTTTTCCGCAAATTTCTCATCAAGTCTAGCAAGACTAGGGAAAAAGCGAGACTAGTCAACAACGTAGTAAAGTGAGGCAATTTCGAGGGAGGTGCTTCCAATGTGGCAGAAATGGCCATAGGCTTCAGGATTGCCCAGAGAGGAATAGGTCCCCACGGAAGCAAGGTGCTAGTAATAAACCACAGGAATCAGCTCCACCAGCCATTCCAACAGTCTCAATTCAGCAGAGGCAGTTACAGTATGGACGTGTCTATAACGTCCACCAAATAGCAGCACCTCAGGCCTCAACCGAGATAAAAGGTACGTTCTCTATACCCGATGCTATGGGTTGAATTTTATTTGATAATGGTGCGACACACTGTTTTATAACTACCCATTTTGCGAAGGCCTTAGGGTTATTAGCCACAACAGAGAGCACTATGACGTGTGTAGACTCACCACTGGGAAATGGTTCGCTTATTTTCTTTATATGCCGGGGAGTGGGGGTAGAGATTGGTAGCTTAGTATTAACAGCGAACATGTTAGTCTTAGATATGCATGAGCACGACGTTATCATCGATATGGATTGGCTCGTAGCTTATATAGCCATGATCAATTGCTTCGGTGGGAGTATTGTTTTTGCCATTCCGGGTTAAGAGATGTTTGAAGTAGCGATGCCTCGCCCAGAGGGAGGCTCGATCGCTCATTTGTATTACATAGAGGAGGATACCTCTAAGGAGGTTGAGATTCCTTTAGACTCGATACCAGTTGTTTGTGAGTATTCCGATGTATTCCAGGAGATACCAGGCCTACCCCCTAGTCGAGAGATAGATTTTGTCATAGATTTTTACCGGGTACTAGACCTATAGCACGTGCTCCATACCATATGGCTCCGACGGAGATGCGAGAGTTACGAGATCAGATAGAGCAGCTGTTAGGTCAGAGCTTCATTCGCAGGGATACCTCACCTTGGGGCGCTCTGGTCTCGTTTGTGACGAAGAGAGATGGTTCACTGAGGCTAGGTGTTGACTACCGGGAGTTGAATAAGGTCACGATACGGAATAAGTATCCGTTGCCTCGAATCGATGATCTGTTCAACCAGTTGAGGGGAGAAACTTTCTTTTCGAAGATAGATCTGAGGTTCGGGTACCATCAGCTACGTATTAGGGAGCAGGATGTTTCAAAGATTGCTTTCTTGACGAGATATGGGTCCTATGAGTTCAGAGTGATGCCATTTGGCCTCACAAATGCTCCAGCCGTATTCATGGACTTAATGAATCGAGTGTTTAGAGAGTTATTGGATCAGTTTGTCATCATTTTCATAGATGACATTTTGATATATTCACACTCCGAGGAGGAGCACGCCGAGCACTTGAGGCAGGTTCTTCAGACTCTACGAGAGCATCAGTTGTATGCTAAGTACGAGAAGTGCGGATTCTGATTGCGAGAAGTACAGTTCTTGGGGCATGTTGTTTCTGAGCAGGGGATAGCAGTTGACCTGAGTAAAGTGTCAGCGGTGAGGGAGTGGGGACAGCACACGACACCGACGGAAGTGCGTAGTTTCTTAGGGTTAGCCAGATACTACAGGAGATTCATTTAGGGATTCTCCAAAATAGGGAGTCCATTGACGAACCTGACTCGCAAAGGGGTTCCATATGTTTGGGATGATGCTTGGCAATTGGCTTTCGACGAGCTGAAAGACAAGCTTACTTCAGCACCGGTCCTTGCTTTACCGAAGACGGGTGTGGAGTACCTGGTTTACACTGATGCCTCTTTACATGGACTTGGGGGAGTACTTTAGCAGGAGGATAAGGCTATAACTTTTGCCTCCCGCAAGCTTAAGCCGCATGGGAAGAATTACCCCACCCACTACCTGGAGTTAGCAGCGGTCGTTTTTGCATTGAGGATATGGAGTAACTATTTATTTGGGGAGAAATTCCGCTTGTTCACAGACCACAAGTCACTGCAGTACTTGTTCACTCAGCGAGAGCTGAATATGCGTCAGCGCAGATGGTTAGAGTTTGTGAAGGACTATCAGTTCGACATACAGTACCATCCGGGGAAGGCCAACGTAGTTGTTGATGCATTGAGCTGTAGACCGGTAGACGATGTAGAGGACGTCTGGAAAGAAAAGTGGAAGGAGTTGGGTCACCAGGATGCAATAGCCCGTTCCTTCATATCTGTTATGACAGTGACACCCGAGATTGTTATGAGGGTGATACAGGCACAGACTGCAAACCCGTTTTTCCAGGAGCAGATTGTATGACTTTTAGCTGAGGGTGCTGAGTCCTATTCTGCTAGTTCTGATGGGGGTTTGAGGTTTAATGGGAGATTAGTGGTCCCAGAAGGATCAAAATTACGTCATACAGTGAGGACCCAGTCTCACGGGTCCCGATTTGCGGTACATCCTGGAGGAGATAAGATGTACCAGGATGTGAGGCGGCAATACTGGTGGAGTGAGATGAAGAAGGACATTGCTGAGTTCGTGCCCAAGTGTTCTACCTGCCAGCTAGTAAAGGTGAACCATTAGAGACCGTCAGGGTTGCTTCAGCCATTGGAAATACCCGCGTGGAAGTGGGAGAGTATTTCCATGGATTTTATTACAGGGTTGCCTACATCACAGCGGGGCCACGACTATATCTGGGTGATTGTAGACCGTTTGACCAAGGTGGCTCATTTTCGGCCGGTGCGGACAGACTATACCATAGGTCAGTATGCTCAATTGTTCATTGTTGAGATTATCAGATTACATGGGGTGCCCCTGAATATTGTGTCAGATAGAGACAAGATTTTCGTGTCGCGTTTCTGGGAGAGCTTTCAGGAGGCTATGGGTACAGGGTTTAGGTTGAGTTCAGCTTATCACCCACAGACAGATGGGCAAACAGAGCGTATTAATCAGATGCTGGAGGATATGCTACGCATGTGTGTCCTTGATTTTGGAGAAGTTTGGGAGCCACATCTTGCACTGGTAGAGTTCGCTTATAATAACTCTTATCAGTTCACGATTAGCATGGCTCCATTTGAGGCTTTGTATGGAAGGCCTTGTCGTTCCCCAACTTGTTGGCTCGAGGTGGGGGATAACAAGTTGCTAGGACCAGAGGTAATTCAGGAAACCTCCGCGAGGATTGAGATGATCAGGAGTCGTATTCGAGTATCCCAGGACAGACAGAAAAGCTATGCCAATGCGAAACGGTTCTTCTGGGAGTTTAATGTGGGAGACCAAGTGTTACTCCGTGTATCTCCTATGAAAGGAGTGATGAGGTTCGGGAAGAAAGGTAAATTGGCCTCGAGGTACGTGGGACCATTTCCCATTATCGAGAGGATTGGGCCGATAGCATACAGGTTGGGACTGCCAGAGCATTTACATTGCATTCACGATGTATTCCACATCTCGTCGTTGAGACGATATCTTCGGGATGATATGGCCCATACTCACATCACGATAGATGAGACAGACTTACAGCCTGACAGCTCTTACGAGGAGAGACCGGTGGCTATCCTTGACCATAGCGAGAGGAGATTGAGGTCGAAGGTAGTTCCATTTGTACGAGTCCAGTGGGAGCATCATGATTTGGAGGAATCCACTTGGGAGGGTGAGGCAGATATGCGCGAGAGATACCCAGATTTATTCTTACCAAGTATGCCTTATTTTTAGAATTTCGGGACGAAATTCCGTTATTAGGGGGGAAGTATGTAATACCCCGTATTTTTATGCTATATTAATTTGGGGATTTATTAAATTTAATGTGAGCTAATTATTTAATATAAATCCGAAAATTAATTATGTTATAATTATTAACGTGATGTGAGTTAGTAATTATGGGAAACTTGTTGAATATTACCAATGAGTAAAGTAATATATGATAATGGTTCTATTAAATGTCAAGAGTGAATAAAATGATAATTTTGGAAATTTGAGTCGGAACGCGCCCGTGTCGCGTCAGGGACTAAATATTGATGAATAAAAGTGAATAAATTATAAGTCACCCGTATGGTCATTTCGAGTGCATCAAAGTGTCCATAAGGGTCGAGATAGTCAGAAAAGTGTACCCGGGGGTTTAGTTTGGACCTCGAGGCGTTTTTAGGCTTAATTAGTACCCCGGGAGGGCATTTTGGTCATTTTGCATTTTTGGGTAATTAAACCCACGAAAATTATTAAACTATATCAGCCATTTGGAATAGCCCTTTAGGGTTAGCAGACTCAAAACATTAGAACGGCCATAGGAGAGGGAAGGAGAAAGCTCTCCAAGCAAACCAAGTCCAAAAAGTCACCCGATTGCACCGCCACCACCACCAACGCGTAGATCGCGCGACGGGGAATGCAACCACACCAAAATCGTCCACAAATCAGAATGCTGAAAATCCCAGGCAAGTATTTATCTTGCTTATTTTCATTAATGCATCGTTCATGTTAGTCTAGGGTGATTAGGGCGAGTTTAATAGAAGAAAATCCATGTTGGAGATAGGAAAATCGCATGTAGAATTGTTTTGAATGAAAATCTGGAAACCCCTTCATATGTAGAGGCTTAACCACGAAATTATGATGAATTAGGAGTAGAAATTTCTGGAAAAAGACTGATTAGAACCATGTTAAATAAATTCTAGGGTTCTTGAGATTTTTATGAAGTTTTGGCCTATTAATTCATGGTTATTGATTACAAATTGCATGCTTTACGTAAAAGAGGAATAATATGGGTGTATACTGATTATAGTACGAATTTTAGGGAGATTGGGAATGAAAAATATGGATTTGGATGAGGTTGTATGATAGAACCCGTAACTGGTTTCCTCTAGAATTCGCCATACCTTCTTGATCGATCGATCGAGCCAAGAGCTTCGATCGATCGAGCCCCTGCCCTCGATCGATCGACCCCTTCTGGCAGAATTTAAATCCCCTTTTAAAATTGTTGAATTATTTCTAAATGAAGAATACTCCTTAGACATCCTTATTAAAATATTTTGGGAGATAAAGATGACCTGTAGGATTTATTAATGATTAAGAGACCTTTAATGTAAGGCAAGATTTACATTTTTGGGGTATTTATATATAAGGGACGATGGAATTTTGTATTAAAGGGAGAGGTACATAAAATAGTTATGATGGAATATAGATGAATACCTACTGAATTTTACACTTGGGAGGATAGAGTCCATGAGTGTTACGTAGTAAGTTGGAATAATCCCTCCAAATAAAGTTAGAGACAAACCGTTATACGTGATAACTAATAATAGGAAAATAAGGATAAATGTCGTGATTATGGGTTATGGGATAAACCTAATTTGATATGGTAAAAGTAGTATATTTATATGACTGTGTTTATGCATATATTATATACGTGTGAAAATCATGCCCGCGCTACTTGCTATCCCTGAAGTTACAGCGCTGGGACAGTCTTATCTCGATGGGACCCTTATGGGGGATATTGACTCGTACCCTAGAAGATAGATATCCTTGGTACAGGCTATCTGATCGATGGTCAGACGGTCCTAAGAGACGTGAGGGTATGTGCTGACCTCTTAGAGACCTGGAATCTATGCTTCGCCTCAATATTGTTTGTGTATGTGTTAATACAGTTCGAGAGTGATTCCGAACATGTATTTCCCTTAGTACGAGTGATACGGGGATTGGATAGCAGAGTATGCCCGCACCAAAAATTTTATGTGGGGTGCTGTTAGAATATATATATATATTATACGAGTATTTAATATACATATGAAATTCTGAAATTTGGAACTACCTACTGTGTTATGGTAAATAAGAAATGAATAATGACTTCAAAATGGAAATACTTGTTTTGAAAAGTATAATATGCCACTGGGAAACTTTATTAAGGAATAAAGTTAAAAATGAGAGCTTTGTTACTGAATGAAATTTTCCTCTTAAACAATTATATTGTTCAGTTTTAAATCTTACGAGTAACCTAAGATAAGTTAAACCGTTGGGAAGATTAGTGCGATATAAGATAAGATAAACTGTTAGGAAGATTAGTACGATAGGCTTGCACATTAGAAGAGAGGTAAGAATTTCTCAATTGAGTGCCGCACTAATATGTTGTTGCATTGTCCTGTAAACATTTTAAATACTTGCTAAACAAATTTTAAATCATTTACACTATCGGGCTCTGACCCGTTTCTATTTTCCTTTCTGTCTTGTATATATATGTATATATTACAGGTGCCCAGCCACAGAGGCGTCTTGCGTAGGATCCTTTGGAAAGAACGCGCTGCAGATTAGGTGGGATTTGCAGGCCTCTTGCTTAGACGACTTCATTTATTTGATTCCACTCCTAGCTTATTTATTCAGTTGGGCATGTGTCGCCCGTTTCCATTATCCAGTTGTTTTATTGGACATTGTGATTCATTTATTTCTAGTATTGTCACTTTGGGATTTATTACTTTCTGGATGTTTTACTTTAAGTTTTAAATGTTGGGATTTAGTTGTTGAATGTTTAAATTATTTGGATTATATGTTCCAGGATAATTGTGGTGTGATTCGTTAATATTGAATTATAACAAATTTTAAATCATTGATTATAAATAGAATTTGGAAAGTAATGTCTAAAAATGGTTTTGACACTTAGCTTAATTAATTAGGGTGTTTAAATTGGAAAAGTTATTTTTACGACAGTGATGCTAAGAATGAACCAACTATTCACCTTGATTTTAATTTAATAAAGGAGTGATTGCCCGGTATTTAATTTGGCGGGGTGTCACACTTCTAAGGAATTTTCTTCGTCTTCAAAAGGTCATAACTTCTTCACCGTAGCTTGGATTGGGGTGCCGTTTCTTCAAGTGTCTTCGTTGCGGCGAGCTCAACAAATTTCCAGTTGATTGGACCTCCAGACTATAGCTGTAAAATTATGAAAATACCCTTGAACTTTCATATCTTGCCTTTCTTTCACTGTTTTGACTTCTCTTGCGTACCACTTACATAAAATCCCTAAAATCATGGAACCTGAAGTCGTTGAGGTAGATGTGGGACACATGATTTATATGTTGAATGCTTGATTCCTGGAATTCAGATAGAGGCTGTCATGTGAGATCATGAGGTGACGTGCCAAATGTAGCGGCGTACGACATACATAAATGTAACATGTTGGACATGAGAAAAATGTCCTTAGAAATCTCCCCCATGTCTATGCTGGTACATACATAAAAATATCCGAATTATTAAATACCAAATTGTCTATACAAATCTACCCTCCCATGAACCCAAAACTAGAAAGATACAAATGAATAAGGCTTCATCGTTTGTTCTTCAAATCTTCAAAACTTTTCTCATCAAGGTGTGAAATTCAGTGATCATCAATGTAGTACCTACACACATGAGATAAAGCAAATACCAAGTGACGTATCGAGTTTGAAATGAGATAAACATAGATACCAATTTATGATAAAAACTCAAAACTTCAAAACTCCCCCATAATATGATAATTCTTTCTCCACCTTTTTATTATGTCCCCCAAATAGATAAATGAGAAGAATAAATCAAACAAGCAAAATCGGGGTGTCACGGTATTCAAAACAAAGCATCAATCAGATGGAAAATGCGTTCTTGCAAAGAGATACAAAAATAAATCTTCACAAACTATTTTTTAATTTTTCAAATTTTTTGTACAAAAATAAGATACCAATTTGAAAAAAAAAAATGATACAAAAATCACACCATGGATTTAAACTAAAACAACCAAGTCATGGAAACGGAATGTATGGGTGTGAACACATTCAATAGGTAAATCAACTCAATCAATCATATGTGCACGATGCATACGTGTACTCCTAACGAATGAACATCAAAGGTATCCTTAGGTGAAAAATTTGTTGAATTTAGATGACATCGTCTTATGCAAATCAACAAATCAAAGTCAAATGATTTCCACACCAATAACGTCCAAAACTATTTAGCGCTTTTTCAAGATTTTCAAGGACGTGCAAACGCGTTATAAAATCTCCAACCAAACTACCTCATATATATTTTCTTTTTAGAGGTGTTAAACTAAATTCTCAAACTTTGGAGAATTGGTGCAAAAACCTAAATGGCCCATAATTTGGCATGAATTTCTTTTTATTGCCTTAAAATTTTTCGGGCTTTTTTAAACCTCTTTAGACCCCGGATAATAAAATTCCTCCATTTTTTAGGTCCAATTTAAACGGTGGCTTAGTATTCGCAAAGGCTAAATGAACCTTTCGCAGCCCTTCCCCGTTTTCAAATAAAGCAGACAAACTCACAAAACGGTTCTTATATGCACAATTTTTTTATCAAAATATATCGCGCTTGGTTCGTTTTAAGGACAGGATTGAAGTGAAAACACCAAACCAACATGTGATAAGACAAGCACAATAATAAAACAAATCCGTGCACGTGTGCAATAAAGGAAAATGTGAGTCAAACAAGAAGGAAGTAACACCTAATTACATCTTAATGACTCCAAACATTATAAAGCACATGGATGAATTGACCTATTGTCTCAAAACACTATCAAATAGTCATATGAATAAAATGGAATGATGTTGTGAGTCGGTCATCCTAAGTGTCTATCCATAAACGGTGCAAACAAAATACAAAAATCTTTTTGAATTTTCTCAAAATTTTATCAAAATAAAATATTTTTGTATTTTTTCCAAAATTTTTCAAGACAAAAAAATTATATACAAAAAGTATACAAGTCATAACACTAGCAAACATATATCCTGAAACCATAACTAGTGTATGACAAACATGCAAACACAATCATGTATATGATATGGCAAGAGAAGAATCATGTGCAAGCAAACGAGAATCAACTTGTCTAAAATCTAGTGCCTCTAAAAGTGATTTCCTAACCCAAATAGATGTGAAAAGTCGTGCAGGGGCTTTGGGAACCACGGGAACACTAGACATAAACTTCCTAGGATATTTTCCAAGATCAAAACAAAAACGCCTAAGGTTACCTTTCCTACCACAATATGAACATGTGTAAACGGGTGGAACTTACCCTATGGGTTGACCTTTTCTAACATCCTTAAAATTAGTTGACCCTATAAAACAAATAATGGTTTTGGCTTTAGCATTAGAAGCATGAGAACACGATGAGCCACTACCATCCCTATCAAATCTACTTGAGTCTGTCAATTCATTTTTTAACTTCAATTTTTTTTACTCAAGCAAAGAATTAGACTCTTCCAATTTAAGGGACGCCTTCTTCAAATTATCAATCAGACCTAAAAGGTTATCTCGCTCCCCCTTAATTAAAGCAAAATTTTTCCTAAGAGTATCTTCACGTGCCACAAACTCATTGACTAAAATATTTTTATCATCTTTGGCACAAACACAAACCATCGAATTTTTAAGGTCCTCTAATTCTTTCTCTAAAAATAGGACTTTCTCATCACTCTTCTTTTTGGAAATTTTCAAATAATCAAAATCAATACACAAATTACCAAAGTGCTCACGACAAATATCACTTTGAGTTTTAAACGCTTGCAAATATTCAATCGTACTTTTAAAGAGAGAATTTTCTTTTTCCAAAACTTTAATTCTTTTGCAAAGTTTCAAATTCAAACTTTTTAATTTTTCAGCACAATCGTCAACTTTTTCAAAAATAGGCTCCTCATTAAATGGGCGTTCCATTGAAATATTGTGATTTTTCACAAACTTATTGTAAAAAAAATCAATATCACACAAATTTTACGAAAAATAGGAATACGCAATAAATTAGCGCAACCCGCTCTGATACCAATTTGAAAAATTGAATAGGTTCGGTGTGTGATAATTGATTAAATTAATTCGCAAGTTTCCAATTAAACCTTATTTAATTAGAGTCTATATAAACCAAAGTAAATCAACCCCTAAACATGCATCTATGTGTGTGCGTGCATGTCAAACCATAAATAGATGAAGCATGTGACATAAAGTTAAGAAAAAAAAACCTTTCGGGTAAAACGTTTTATTTCTAGAACTTTAAAGAATTTACAAGACCATTGACTTACATACAACCTGATAATCGCCCACAAGTGTAATGCACGGTGTCTTCATCAAACCTCCAAAGCAACGGCTAGAAATACAGTGTGATACAGAAATACCCGCAAGTGTCGGTTCCTATGTCATCTGCTGGAACTTTTCCTTTCCAGGAGGGCAGCAATGAAGAAGAGAACGACTTCTCCACAAGGGTTGAACAAACTCAAAGTTTTGTTCTTGGGTTACAAAAGGATTCATAAATAGTTGGCAAGGATGTGTGAATCAAAACATGAGTCTTGGGACTCAAAAATATAAAGACTTGAGGTGATAGAACTCTCAAAAACGTCTTTACAAGTCTTGCAAAATAACTCCCCCGAAGTTGGCTTTTAAAAGAATCCAAAATGAATTTTAAAACTTTGGGACTCTTCCAGCATTAGGTACCCCAAACCGGTTCTGGTTTACCTTGAATCGGTTCCCCCCCACCCCCCCCCCCCCCCCCCCCGAATCGGTTCACCATGCGATTTGCGGTACCTCACTGGTTTGGGGTTGAAAAAAATCAACATTCTTCTAAGGAATTTTCTCCATCTTCAAAAGGTCATAAATTCTTCACCGTAGCTCGGATTGGGGTGATGTTTCTTCTAGTATCTTCATTGTGGCGAGATCTACAACTTTCTAGTTGACTAGACCTACGGACTATGGCTGTAAAATCACAAAAATGCCCTTGAACTTTCATAGGTTGCCTTCTTTCACTGTTTTGACTTCTCTTTCATCCCACTTTCATAAAATCCCTAAAATCATGGAACGTGAAGTCGTTGAGGCGGATGTGGGACACATGATGGAGATATTGAATGCTTGATTCTCGAAATTCGGATAGAGGCCGTCGTGTGCGATCGTGAGGTGACGTGCCAAATGTAGCGGCGTACGACATACATAAATGTAACATGTTGGACATGAGAAAAATGTCCTTATAAGTAGCGTTCCCGAGATACTTTCATATCGCCCTTTACAACTCATACGCCAAAGTTGGTTGGGAATTTCAAGAATTAATGAATAGTAGAGGGAATTGACTCATACTTCTTTAGTCCAACTTTTCCCATAATAACATTGTACGCTAGATAGACGTTTTTATCCATTACAAAGAACTAGATTTTATTTGTTCGGCTGACTGGCCATGTACACTTCCATCTTGATGGTTCCCAATAGAAAAACTTTCTCACCTGCAAAACTTATTAGTGGTCGATCTCATAGGGCTCTAATTAGCTGAGCTTAAAGTTCAAGTTTTTGAAACAAGGATAAAACATGATATATGTCAAGCTGCCATTATCTACTAACACTCTAGATATAATGAAATCTTCCTTTCTGATTTTAATTACCAGAGGATCTTCATGGGGGTAGAGTACTCCTGATAGATTATTTTTAGAAAAGCCTATTACCATCTTGTCTTTATTAACCTTAATTGGCCTGTCTTCCTCGATAAGATTAATCCTCTGTATGTACGAGCAAGCTTGATCCTCATTAAGGTAATCTTTTCGCTCTGCTATCTGATCTCCTCCACTTGTGTCTTCACCTTTAATCATTTGACAATCAAAAGAACCAAAGATGAGTGTGAATACCTCACATTCTGATTGTTGGGGATTTTTAGGTAAATCGAGATTATTATCCTAATTATCTTCATGATCCCTCTTCTTATCCTATCTAGGTCTTCAAGGATAATTTGATCTATGCCGAGCTCCTTTATTATTCTATCGATCAACAAACTGATTCAATTTTCCTCTTCGAATGAGAGTTTTAATCTTATTTTTAAGGGCAATGCAATGATCCGTTGTGTGATCATGGTCTCTATGGAACTCACAGTACTTAGTTTTGTCCCTCTTGGTAGGGGAACTCCTCAAGTTATCAGGCCAACGCACATCTTTATTGTGTTTGATCTCTTTCAAGACATGATGAATGCCAATAGTGAGTGGAGTGTAGTTGTGATACTTCTTGATCTTTTCTATATTTCCTTTATCTTTTGACTCCTTGTGCTCATTGGAATCTTTGTGATCCTTCTTGTCATTTTTTCCCTCAACTTTTATTCTCGAGCTCTTCTTGGTTACCATTGCTTCCTCAGCATTCATAATTTTAGCTGCTTTGGCCATCAATTCTTCCATGGTATTTGGGGGATCTTTAGCATGTATATAGTAGAGCTTCGCAGGGAGCAAACCACTCATTAGGGCTATTACAACAGTTTTTTCTTCATAATCCACAACCTTCAGCTTCTCGTTATTGAAACGAGTGATGAAGTCCTTGGTGCTCTCTCCCCCCTTCTTTCGTACACTAAGCAAATGCACTACCATTTTACAAGCTTGGCTTTAAAACAAAAGTTTCTAATAAATAGCTCGGCCATTTAGTTGAAGCTGGAAATCTATCCTTGAGGAAGGCTATTATACCAGATTTGGGCAGATCCTATAATTGTTCCATAAAATGCTCTACACCTCATTTTGTCAGGAACTACATAAATATCAGAGGCTGCTTGGTATTGTTCTATATAGAGGACTGGGTTAGTTTTCCCATCGTATTTGGGTGTGACCACTGGAGCTTTGAACTTTTCTAGAGTGGGGAAATCCATAATTGCTTGCATAAAGGGGGATCTTTTTACAAAGCTTCTTTGAAGTGGGTTTTTGGCCTTAGACATCTCTCTTAGCCTGTCCTCTAATCTCTAGATAGAACCTTTCCAAGTGTTATTTCCAGCAGTAGACATATGCATTATTGTTGTGTTATTCCCTAAACTCTCCACTTGGGATTGTTGCTTGGCCTGAGCAGTACGTCGGGCATCTGATCTAGAGTGGGTAGAGCCTTCCCTTCAATTAGATGGTCATCGAGTGTTTTCTGACATTACCCTAGGAACATTTATGTTCCCCCGAGTTCTAAATGATCAAAGGGTGAAGCACGATTTAGCCTTTCTGGAGAGTAGGACTGTGTATTGAAAGATTCTGATGCCTAGATAGTGAATTTGATCTTGAACGAGAGGATGTATCCCTTGTAGTTCTTGACTGACTTTGCATGCCAACTCGTGGTGGTGGTGGTGTCGTATTTCCATGGGCAGACAGAGCAGGTGCTCATTCTTGAAGAGTTTTTGCGAGTTGACTGTTAGTGTCCTGCATAGCTTATTGGCCTCTTGTAAGACTGGCCAGAATTCCAGTTAATTCATTCACCGTTGGTGGGGCAGAAGGGGCATGCAGAATGCCATCGTTCCTGAGACTTGATTCAGGAATATCATCCATTTAGGTGTTTGAATGAATGAGAACAATTAGAAATACGTTCCCACAGACGGTGCCAATCTGTTCATGCAATTAATTTATCACGGATAAAAATGAGTAAAGAGACAAAGGATTTTTAAAGTGGTTCGGCTTAAAGAAAGGCCTACGTCCACTGTTGTGTATTGCTTTGTTCAAGTGCCTCTTATCCATTTGTCCATGTCCCTTAGGTGTAGGGTTTATAATGTATTTATAGCCCTTGGAGGGTGTACAATAGTTGGAATATTAAAGGATGGAATGACATTATAACGCAGGCATTTCCATCTGTACAATGTTAATAATGTATAAAATTGTTGACGATTTGCTGTCACTGTTGGTCGGTCTTCCTGGTGTTGGTCGGGCTTCTTCAACCTATTGGTCGACATTCCTTCAGTTGGTCGGTGACTCGCCCTTTCTAACTTAGATTAATGCCCAAATGGATGACATATGTTCATACATGATTGGTCCACGTAGCAGGATAATTTTTGGTATATATATATATATATATATATATATATATATATATATATATAACACAAGAAGCACACGCATGTCACGTATAACCACTATCCCTAAGATTAAAAACTCACTAGAAGCGGATCTCTAAAATGCTATCATACTACACACATCTTCATGGACTACCATGTCGGAATCTCACCACCGAACCCACAAATCACAAAAGTACTGGAGGAGCCATAGTCATGACCATACCATAAATCACCTCAATACGACTCTAACCTAACATAGGGTGGGCATTCATGGCCTATGACCCTGGAGTCGATACTCTACCTGCTAATGAGATTCGCCATGAGAGATTATCCATGACGCGCAACCTCCCTCATAGCATTAGAGTGGTATCTTCACAAAATTATATCATACACATATACATATATACTATCTCTATACCCCGCATATATATCCCTAATTAATTTGGTTAACAATGCCTAGCACTCATAGCACGAGCCTGTGATTTCCAAATATCATTTCCATTCCTAATTATTTAAACATCCACTTGTTTACTTGATTGATTCTTTAATTTTCATTTTTGGTCACGTACTATTCTCAACCAACATGTATTCCCATTTTTTTTTAATTTTCATTATAAATCCATTAATAAATTTCCCAAGTATAATTCCTTCCAATACTCCCATTCCTACCCCGGATATATCCGTATTCATCCCAAGGCATTTTTATAAATGTTAATTATTTTTTGAGAAATATTAAACTATTCCCGAACATCATAATTTAACCAGAAACCAAATCACAACCAATTTATATCCAATAACCTAACCTGGTTGTAACAGGTACGCCGAACCAGTTCGGCTTGAGGCAAAACCGGTTCGCCCATCCAGATAGCCACAGTTCTTCCCATTTCAATTTTCAGCAAAGTTTAACCCAAAATAATCAATCCCGAATCATATTTTTCTCAATGATTAACAATTATCATGAATCCTAAATGTGAACACATCCTTTTTAACATAGAATTTATCTACACATGATCACTACTTGGGATTTATTCTAAATTTTTAAATAATATGAATTTCTCCCAATATCACAACAATTGATAATTTTCTCCATCTACTAAATCAATACTTCATCTATCTGCATGGGATTCAACTTTTTTAATTTCAATACGATCAAATCACACAATTTTATTATGAAATCATTTCTCCAAAAGCCCAATTGTCCATGAATCCCACCCAAAAATCCTTTTGCAATCATGATATGAATTGAATACTATACATAATTATTTATAAAGATAATTGCTTGCCTTAATATTCTTAGGGTCTAAATTCGGCTGAAGAGCTCCTTTAAAAATGATTAAAATCCCCAAAATCCTCTAGAGTTCTTGAGCTTTCTTTTACTTTCTTTTCACTTTCCTCTTAGACTCTATAGTTTTTCTTCTAATTTCTCTTCAGTTTCTCTCTAACCCTTGGTGTAACTCAACTAAAACCTTTGGAATTCTAAAATGACTAATCCTCTTACCTTAACTCTTCATTATATAGTTTAAATCCCAAAAATTGACTATTCACCTTCCGTTAAAATGAAAAAATACCCCTATAGAAGTCCTCACTAGTCTAAAAGCTCCTAAAACCCAAACACTATCCCCAGATACTTAATTTTGACTATTTTAACCTATTGTGGATCAACCGTGCACTCGAAATCATCATTCGAGCCACCTAGCATCAATTAACCATTTTATTCCAAACTCGACCCCACACCCGCATCTTGAATATGATACTATCAACCCGAATTTTTTTCCCACTTACGACTAATATAAAATACTACAAATTGATGTACTTATCACACAAGTAAATAGAATAACGCATAAATATTAATTAAATATTTATTAATCAAATATTAATCCATTTTTCACTAATTAATATATTTACTCACTTAACTTTATTTTTTAATTTAATTAAATTAGTGTGACATGTGTAATTTAACTATTCCTAAAAATAGGGGGTGTTACATACTACCCCCTTGCAAAGAAATTTTGTCCCCAAAATTCGAATATGCATGGTACTCAAAACTTCAGATTCTTACTCGCATGGCATCCGAACATACCTAATATTATGGTGCCTCTGCTATACACCCGCTAGTGGAATCATCTTGACTGAAAGCCTACTCGTTACCACCCAAGATTAGTAACAAGTTTATTCAAAACATTTCATATCGATATATTCCATCATTCTTAAGGTCTCATCTTAATGTGATACACAAAACCATCATTAAACTGCTAAGAATGTTATAATAAGATGAGCCTATACACCACTGGCTCTATCATCTCAACACTGGGTAAAAGGCCCCACTTCCTTACGTGTCAACTTCCCTTCTTGTTAAATGACATAATTTTTTTAATAGTGTATGCCCATGAAAATTTCAAATCACTCACATCAGTCTTTAACTTTTTGGTTCGTGATGACGTAACTCTTACAACATTCCATAACTATACGAAAATAACTTCGATTAACTCGATCCATGATGAAGGACTCTACTTCATGTTCAGTCTGTAAAACTTATTGTTTCCCCCACTTTTAATCAACTAGAGGTCGGAGGACAAAATTTCCAACAGAAATCAAAAAGTGCCTTGCCATGGTAATTACTCCTCCTAATTACCTTACAATCTAGAATACACATCTCTCGCATTCTCCAATATTTTAGGCATCTCTCTTGTCTACCTCTCGATCTATGGTAATACGTCTTTACCCATTATTTTAATAAGCAGGGTGTCACATTATGGTATCAGTATTGTGAATTTAGTGATAGTGTGGTAGGAGTAGAGTGATAAAAGACCGTGGGTGCTAGTATACTCGTTGTTGGGTCATCACAATGAGGTAGAAAGTGAACAATGTGTGAATTAGAAAGTGATATCTCAAAAATTAATCTCACTCCACAAAATTTGCATTTCAATTGGTAACACACAACAATCATTATTTTTTTTAAATCAATTACAACTTAAATTGGTAGAAGCTATCTCGGAGGTGATAATAAGTGAATGTGAAATGAGGGTGCATTGTGTGAATTGTGGGGTGCTTGTGAATGTGGGAATAGAAATATAAAATTGAGCTCAAATGTGTGAGTGCAGTAATCATGTATGATGAAAGAGTATAATGATGTGAGAGGTGGAATACAAATGGGGTGGTGTTGTTATTGTGGAAAGACCAAATGACGTCATTATAAATGAGGTCAGGTGGGGTGTATTTTTAAGTTAATTGTGAGAATGGATGTGGAGGCATGTATTAGTGATATAGCTACTGTGAGTGTGAGTGGTGTGTGATATATGAGCGATGAGGGTAATTTTATACCCTTTAACTTACCAACTATCATTTCCCTGCTATATATAAAAAACACTACTTAAATAGAACTTAAAGTTATTACTGAAGAAAAAGCATGGAGTAAACACGTTACAAAATTGCGTTGTTATGAACACACAAACTTAACCATATTTTAATGGGTCATCTTGACAAAACTATAATACCCCGTACTTTTATGTATATTTAAATTACATAACTAGGTGTAATTTAATAATTTGAGAATTTTAAGTGAAAGAGAACTTGAAGTGTGGGTTAAATATTAATTGGAGATTTCTGAATTATTATCGATGTGTGATATATTTACTTACGGGAATAAGTAAATGAAGTTGGATTATTTTATATCATGCCGCGGTTGGGAAAAGCGATAAGTAATAATATTTTATTTCGAAAATACGTGCGGAGTTATATTGGATTTAAACAGGGTGAATTTTTTCTAAGTGACTCGAAAGGGGATTTTGAGTGCACGGTTGGTGTCGGATGGGCCAAAAAAGTCAAAATGAAAAACCCGGGGGTAGTGTTTGGGTTCCGGGATATTTTTGGACTAGTAAGGACTCGCATTTGAGTATACGAGTCAATTTTGGGTTTAATAAGGGGATAACCCTTATTTCTCTCTTATAAGGCCATGAGAGAAAGAAAAACGAAGGGTAGAAAAGACAGAAAAGAAAGAAAGAGAAAAGGGGAGAAAGGAGGAGAACTCCAGTGGATCCCGACACAAGGTCATTGGATTTATTCAACGAGGCAAGTGTTTAACTTGCTTTATTTATTTATGTGTGTTTATAATTCGTATTATAGTTAGTGAAAACTATATGATTTGGGGTTGGGATTCTTGAATCAAAATGGGGTTTTTGGAAATGATTTCATATAAACTGAAGTGATAACAACTCCATATGAAATCTGAGCTCAAATCCATGTTAATGGTGTAATTTTTGGTGAGGAATTGGAAGAGTTGGATGATATTAAGTTTTAATTAAGATAGGGTTTATTTCAGGGGCGGAGTCACATGGTAGGAAGGGGGGCAAGTGCCCCACCCCCAATTCTCATTTTTTATAGAGATGTGGGCCCTTTTTTATACATATATACATACATATAGTGTTCCCCACCCCCTCTTTAAAATATCCCAAAAGATAAGACTCTTCATTTGATTAACCAACACCAAGCCCAATGGCCCACCAATAATAAAAGACACACCTCTTTTTCTATTAAACAAAAGGAAGGGCCTCTTTATCTCATCCTTAGAAATAATTAATTGTGAGATTTGTTTGATGTTGGGGAAACTTAGGTGGGACGCTCTCCTCTCTCTTCTACCGAAACCAACAAAAACAAAAATTCCGTGTCAAAGTTTGAGGTAACACTTTTCTTATTCCTCTCTCTCTCTATAAGACTATAACTGCTGCTATTGTCACCCCATTCGTTAATGTCCTTTTTAGAGCTAATTTTTTTAGGGATTTGTTTAGGGCTATTTTTTTTTAATTTGATCAGGAATGTTATCTCTATTCATTGAATATATATGTATGTTTTTATTTCTAATTTATTTTTAATTCATATCTTTAAAAAAAATTATAACATTTAAGTTTTTTTTTCAGTTATGGAAAGATTTTTTAAAAGAACTCTAAAAGAAGTTTTCGATTCAGTGCCTTCTATTCGAAATACTAATGTTGAAATGTAAGAACCTATATGCAAAAAGGTAAATCTATGTCGTATTGAGGTTGATTTATCAAATCTTCTTTCAGATCCTTTTTTACAACCTCGAATTTCTGATTATGATCCCGACAACAAAGATCATGCTCGAAGAGCTTATTTGCAAAGGGGACCTTTTTAACCTCGTATTCACACATTTCCACAAAAAAAATAGGCGATAAATTTCGTTGATTTAATCCAATGTGGTTCACTATGTATGGGAGTTGGTTGGAGTATAGAATAAAAGATGATGTTGGTTTTTGTTTGTATTGTTATCTATTTTGTCCCGAGTTGGGTAAAAATGACATTTTTGTGAGTGGTGGATTTAAGAATTGGAAAAATAGCAAAAGGCTTCAAGATCATGTTGGTAACTCCACAAGTTATCACAATGAAGCGTATAGAATAGGCCAAGATTTCATGAATCAAAATCGACACATTGAGACGCTAGTTGATAAACATTCGAAGCAAGATAAGATTGACTACCGAATTCGTTTAAATGCAACTATTGATGTCATTTGATTTCTTATGCGTCAAGGGTTATCTTTTCATGGTCATGATGAATCAGAAAATTCATTCAACAAGGGGAATTTTCTTGAACTTTTGCAGTGGCTAGCAAATCACAACGAATTAATCAATCGTGTAGTTTTTAAAATGCCCTCGGCAATCATAAACTAATAGAACCTGAGATTTAGAAGGATATTGCAAATGCAATTGGTGTTGAGACAGTTAATGCTATCCTAAAAGATCTCGACGGAGAATTATTTGCAATTTTAATTGATGAAGCTCGTGATTCATCTGTCAAAGAGCAAATGGCCATTGTTTTGCGATATGTGAAAAAGAAAGGTTGTGTAATGGAAAGATTTGTAGCCATGATACATGTTCGTGAGGCTACGACATTTTCACTCAAAACAATACTTGAAGAATTTTTAAGCAATCACAAGCTAAGTATCACGAGTTTGGGTGGTTAAGGCTATGATGGGGCTAGTAATATGCAAGGCGAGTTCAATGGCCTTAAATCACTCATATTGAAAGAGAACAAGTCTGCATTTTATGTGCATTATTTTTCACATCAACTTCAATTGGCACTTGTTCATGTCGCAAAAGATCTTCCAAATATTTCTGCATTCTTTTACTATGTCACTAATTTAGTGAATATTATGGGGGCATCGTGTAAGTGTCGAGACATTCTTTGAACTAAAGAAGCTGAGAGGGTGTTTGATCCACTTGAAAGTGGTGAATTATCAAGTGGTTGTGGGTTAAATCAAGAGACTATTCTCAAACGACCAAGTGAAATAGGTTGGGGATCACATTATGGTACATTGATAAATTTGATTACTATGTTTTCGTCTATTTTGAAAGTTGTCGAGGATGTGATGTTTGATGGCTCTGGCGACCAAAAGGGGCAAGTTTGCACTTTATTAAAATTGATTCAGTCTTTTGGTTTTATCTTCACGTTGCATTTGATGAAGAATGTTCTTGGAATCACTAATGATCTTTCAAAAGCATTACAACGAAAAGATCAAGATATAGTGAATGCTATAACATTGATTAGACTCTCTAAAGAGCGTATGCAAAAATGAGACATAGTGGTTGGGATTCTCTTTTTATCGATGTTTCTTCATTTTGCACGAGACATGATATAGTCATTCCTCAAATGGAATATAATTTTATGCTTTTAAGAAAGCCTAAACGTAGAGTTGAAGTAATAACAAATTTACATCATTATCAAGTTGATTTATTCTATCTTTGTGTTGATAAACAGCTTGTTGAGCTCAACAATCATTTTGATGAGGTTAATTCAGAATTTCTTCTTTTATGTAATCCTTAAACCCAAGTGACTCATTCATTGCTTTTAATTTCCAAAAGTTGGTTCGTCTTTTTGAATTCTATCCTAATGATTTCTCTGAGGGTGAGCGCATTGAACTTCAAAATCAACTTGTGCTTTATGAAATGGAAATGAAATCTAATGATGACTTCTCAGAATTGGAAGGGATTCTCGCTCTTTCTAAGAAGATGGTAGAGTTGCGAAACCATATTGTGTACAACTTGGTATATAGTCTTATAAAATTGTCACTGATCTTACCCGTTGTAACCGCTACGGTTGAAAGGTCATTTTCAGCTATAAACATTGTGAAAACGGATCTCCAGAATTGAATGGGGGATAAGTGGATGAATAATTGTGTGGCCACGTATGTTGAAAAGGATGTTTTCGACAGTGTTAGCAATGATGCCATTATGGACCGTTTCCAAAAAATGAGATCTCGTAGGGGGCAATTATAAATTATAATTTAGGAGTTTGTTATTTTTTGTAGAACGAGATCATTAGTTAAATGTCATTTTATTGGTACGAAATGACATATGTTAAATATTTATATATTTTAATCGTTAATATTGTTGGAAAAAAATGTTTTCCCCACCCTCAAAAAATTCCTGGCTCTGCCTGTGGTTGAATTCTTGATTAAATTGATGAATCCATTGAATCAATTATTGTGTTGGGTAAAAATAAGTCTGTAGAGGTTTATAGTGATAGTTTTTGATGTAGAAACTATAAATTTTGGAGTTGAAGAAGATGCACTCCCAAACTGAACACATTGAACCAGTGAAATGCGATTCGATTTGGGTCATCAGACCGGTTCATTTTTGGGGCCATTGGTTCGGTTCGTTTATGACATTTAAAGTTGAGAATTTTTTCTTGGACAAAAAGCATTGGAGAAAAATTCCTTTTGGAGATAAATGTTAGGGGACCCTAAATAGAGTGTGAGTTCCTAAAAAAGATTAAACGAGTGATGTATAATTCTCAAGCTAGCGTGAATAAGATCCGAGTTATAAATTTTAGGAGTGTTTAGGACAAACGACACTCGGGAAAATTATTTTTGTGGGTATATATATACAATTATGTGTGTAGAATGTATATGCCGGTAATATGTGAGTGAAATCTGAATGTGCAAGTAGAATGAAACTAGAATACTATTTAGACGTGATAAGCTAATATTCGGAAGAAATAAGGGTGATAATTATATCATAAGTGAGAGAATACATATGGGATTAAAATAAGTGTGTGTATACTTATGAATTAATATGAATTGGTATATTTCGAAATATAGGCTAATGCTACGGGAGATAGCATGAATAGCTGGATTTGATGATATATATATATATATATATATATATATATATATATATATATATATATATATATATATATATATATATATATATATATATATATATATATATATATGATGATTATAAATATATCTGTGTGTGAATGATATATTTTTGTGAAACATACCCCTCTCGTACTATCATGGAAAGTTGCGCGATGTGAGTGAATCTCCTGGATTGAGGAGCAGGGTGAGTATAGTCCCCAGGTCATAGAATCCAGTTATTTAAGCTACGGGGCTCTTTATCATGGGTGAGACGTCTTGGGTATGATTCGGTCTCACTTTCAGGTGAGGAACTATGACCACTTCCCCTACGTTTGTGTTATGTTTTTTATCAGGTTGGTTTGAGATCCCGACCGGTGGTACCGGTAATACCCCATATTTTCTAAGATTTAAATAATTATGTGATTTATTATTATTGTGAAATTAATTAAATTAAAATGTGAGAATTAATTATTAATCCGGATTAAATTCGAATATTTACTAGCGTGACGAGAAGTTAGTAATTATTAATATTACTGTGAGAATAAGTAATATGGAATGACGATTTTATATAACTTGTCGTGAGAGAGAAATACGACAGTTTGATATATTAAGTCGGGGACGCGCGTATGAGTCGTGTTAAGACTAATTAAGTGGAATAAAAAGGTAAATTATTTTAAGTAACTTGTATGATCATTTCGAGTGCACCGTTGACTCCGGAGGGGTCGAGATAGGCAGAAAACTCTACCCGAGTATTTTATTTGGACTCCGGGATATTTTTAGGCCAAGCCGGCGCCCGGTAGGGGTAGTTTTGTAATTTGGATTTTTGGAGGAATTATATGGACGAAAATTGAAGAAATATTATATCAGCTAATTGGGGATAATTAGGGTTAGGTTACAACAAAATCAAGAGAGAGCCACAGTGGGTGAGGGAGAGTAAATTCCAAAGGAGGAGAAGTTATGTTCACCACCTTACACAACCACCACCACCATCGTGTAGACCAGAACGCGTGGAATGCATCCCTACCAACAAAACCAACGGATCAGACCTTCGAAATCGAGGCAAGTTTTTATTTCTTGCTTTCTTTAGCGATAATTATGTTCATGTTAGTCTAGGTTAATAAACCTTGTTATGAAAGTTAAATTGGGTTAAATTGGAGAACTATATCACAAACTATGGCTGATTTGATAAGAATTTTAATACCATATGTAGATAGGATGAGGCCTATGAAATTAGAGTGATTTCTATGAACCAATCTGGGCTTAAGTTAGAGGTTATGCATATTAATTTAAGAACTAGGGTTCTTGACAATAAAATTGGGGATTTCAAATTTTATGAATGATTGGTGACGATTTAATGATGTTAGATTATGGGAAATCTCAAATACATGTTAGACTAATATTCGGTATTGATTGTTGGAAGTTTGGGTTTAATCTTTAGAGGTTTTAGGGTAAAAAATGGTGAAAAATGAGGCTGTCTAAGGTTGAAGATGAAATAGCCCAAGTCGCGAGATCTCGCTCGAAGTCGTTCGAGCGAGATTGGTTATCGTGCGAAGTCGTTCGAATGCCACGTGGAAGTCGTTCGAGCGAGATCCATTCTGGTTTGAGCGAGATTTCTATTTTTAAAAAATTTCCTATTCTGCCCATATTTGTGTAAACAGTCAATTTCAGTGAGAAAAATTAGTGTTCGATGAACCCAAAATAGTGCAGAATTATTGGGAGTTGTTTAGGTGTAATGATTAAAATATTTGGAACGGTGAATTTACCTTAAAGACAGCGAGAGAGACATAATCGTAATTGTAATTGCGTCGAGAGTATTAAGTGATAAATACTTACGATATTAGCTGTAACGATATGGAACTTGTAAGAGTAAAAATTAGTGGTTACTTCTGGGACTTCTTATGATTATGTATTAAGGATTTTCGGGTGACATATTATCCTTATATATATTACGAGAGAGGGAATATCGTAATTTAAAAATACATTGATAGTATTTAGTGATGGTAATACTACGTATGGAATATGACATTTGGTTGTGTGTATACCATTTGATTTGATGGGTTGTGTGTATACCTATATTTGATATTATGTGTATGACATACCTAGCTACTTGGTATCGCGGGGAGTTGTGTAGAAACAGTCTTATCATGAGTGACCTTCGGGGGGGATATTTGACTTGTATCTCAGAACATATGACTGTGAAGACTTATTTGTGAGTTGATAAGTCGCTGACTATTGGAGCGTAGGTATGTGCATGACCCATAGGTATGTGAACTATGTTCGCCGCCAATATGTGTGATATGTTATATGGTTCGTGGGAGATTTTCGAACCGATAGTCCTTATTTGAGTATGAGATGTACCGGAATATGATAGCATATTATGCAATGCACTACAAGTGTATACTTGGGGTGCTGGGTTAGTACATATATAATAGTGGTGGATATATATGTATACTTGTGTTATACTTACAATGTGATATTTGTAGGCTATTATGATTATGTTAACACACACACGCACACACACACACACACACACACACACACACACACACACATATATATATATATATATATATATATATATATATATATATATATATATATATATATATATATATATGTATATAATAGTGAAGGATATATATATGTATGCTTATGGTATATCTACAATGAGATAATTGCAGATTATTAACATAGTGAAATCTTCAGTAAGGTAAATAGTAAATACTTGACCTTATTGTGATAACACTTATTTAAAATGATAAATGTCGAGATCAAATACGGGATACTACTACGAGGGGTAACTAGTAGGATAACCTTTTCTCTAGTTAAGAGTGTGTCAGGTGGCTAGGTAGGATTAGATGTACGTTAGGCGTGCACACTAGTCGAGAGGTGAGAATCTCGTGTGAGAGTTCGAACTAACATGCATATGATACTTGCTTTAATGCAGTTTTAAATACTTGCTAATAAATATTTTTAAAACATCGGGCTCTGACCCGTCTCTTACATTTCTTCTTTATTTTGCTATATATATATATGTATTAGTACAGGGGCCCAGCCATAGGGACACTAGTTCTAGATATTGGATAGTTTATTGAGCTGCAACTGTTGTGGAAGTTGTGAGTCATTTGAGATTAGACGCTTCTCTCATTTCATTCTATTCCTAGTTCAGATATCTCAGTTCGGGCATGTGTCGCCCATTGTCATTAGCAGAGTTGTACTCAGTTTACTTTGTAGTTCTGTTCAGTTGTATTGAGTATACATTATGGTTTGGTTTATGGCTTTGAAATGGAAGATTTTTATCCAGTCTTAATTATTTAGTAATTGATTCAGTCAGCATTCAATTTATGGTTTAAAATTGCATGTTCAGAAATTAATTAAATTAATTGGCTTCAAGTTTAATTGGAAAATGTTTTGACACTAATTTAATTAAATGTTAGGTAATTAATTGTATTTAAGTTTTCAATAGTGATGCTAAGAATGAACCAACCGAACATTCTGTTATAAATTTTATAAAGAATTGATCACCCGATATTTAATTGGGCGGGGTGTCATAGGTGGTATCAGAGCATCAGGTTCTAGAGTCCTTTAGGATCTGTACAACTCGCTACGTCTTAGCGTTCTTTGATGTAGAGCCTTGTTCTAGGATTTTTGTATTCCACTGCATATGCGATTTACGTTCTCCTACGATTTATTTTAGTGAATCCAATTCATATGCGAGAGTGATTGGACTTCGTACTCCGGATAATATGGGATGACCAATGAAGGCCGTTAGCGAGACTGCAGGAGGAGAAAACCAATTAAAAGTTGTGAATCATACTAGGAACGGTGATCGTGGTAGAAGTCACCAACCGTAATATCTAAGTGTGATGGTCCAATGGAGGGAGCTAATCCAAAGGCAATAATGTACAGTAGAGTGCAGTAACACTCAGAATTTTATATTCATAAGAAATTTTTCTAGCTCAGAGAAATAGCAAGAGTAAAATAGTCAATCAAATCAAGATATTGGGTGTAGGTTGATCGTTTAATCTTTCACCAGTTGGTCGGGTAAGGACCGACAGTAAAGGATGAGTTAACTTGGTAAGAGAATTTCGTAACCGAAGTAGGAGTCATGAAAGATAAAAAGGGTCCATAAATTGAAAATGGATTCGTGGGTAGAATGCCCTAGCGTGAATGGGAGGTGCGACTAAGGTGACTAGTGTCAATGTCATAAAAGTATATGTTTACTAGAATATGTCAATGCCCTAGAAGAAAGGGAGCCAGTCGAGTTGTGATACCTAGCCGAAGGGCAAGGTTGAATTCAATAGTGTTAGTAGAATATCAGTAGAATGTATACCCAGTGGGGGAAACCTATTTAAATGATATGATTAAATCTTAAAAAAATGGGGATGGATTCAGTCAAGACTAGCGGGTCGACCATGTGTTCCATATGCCCTGTAGAGCGCAAGGAACAATGAAAATAACAACTGGGAGTTAAGACTGCCAGGTCCGAGAGAAGGACACCCCAACAAGTACAGGAGGACCAGTGAAAAGGAAATTACCCTGTATGTACAGATAAGGGTTACCAGTATGGAATGTGATCACTTGAGAAGCAAAATTAATAGTATCGGGAGTAATAAATCGTGCCTATAAGGCATACCAGTTAGAGGAGTAAAATGTCCAATGTAGGAATCGGGTCAAGAGAATTGGGCTTAGGAACTAATAACCCGAGAGTAGTGTGTCTAGTCAGGACCAACGTAGTCCTCAGTAACTGTAGCATACCGTATTTCAGGGCCGATGGGGCCCAAGAAATCAAGGGATGGTCAGTAAGGCCATAATTGAGGCCTAGAGATATGGGGCCAATGTATCGATGTCGGGCGAGTGAGCCGTAAAACAGAATAATTTACCCACCAAAATGTGACACCCCGACTAATTAAATACCGGGTAGCTACTCCTTTATTAAATTAAATCAAAATGCCAAGTTGGCTCAGTTAATAGCATCACTGTCGAAAACATTTTATTATAATTACTAACCACCTAGTATTTAAAAAGTAAGTTGCCAAATTTTAATTTAAAGACTGATTAACATGCAACAAGTGTAAAGAAGAATAATAACACCATTCACCATAGTAAAGTAATTAGAATGACCGTAACATGATATAAATAAATCTGGAGGTAAAACTCCTCATAACATAATCCCATAACTGAAGTAAATAATGAAATACTGAATACTGAATGAATACATGCCAAAGCCCGAAACTGAAATGGAAATGTATCTAATAGAACTTGGGCAACATGCCCTACAACTGAGGAATACTGAATAAGGAATCCAAATGATATAAGCGTCTAAAAGCAAATCCCTGTAGCTTCCACAAGCAGCTACAGCTCGTCATCAGAATGAGAATCCTATGCATGGTGACCTTGTGGCTGGGCACCTAAAATGGTTTTACAAAAAGATAGATTTGAAAGCAAACGGGTCAGAGCCCGAATGTGGAGATATTTTAAAAAAACCTGCAAGTGCTTTAAAAACATTTAAAACAGTATATGCAAAATACATGTTAGGACGTGCTCTCACATGAGATACTCACCTCTCTTCTACTATGCACTCCTAACGTTCCTGTACCCATTCATGTGTTAACTCATAACTATCTAAGAGTTTCTACACTACTACTTAGTTCACGTTTAATTTCCAACCTTAATAATTAAATAGAGAGTTCTATTTTAATTCCCGGATTCACAATTATTAACAAAACCATTTATTGATAAAAGTCCCTTTTTTTCTTTTCAAAACATTACCATAACTATACTCACAATTTAACATAGTAAATTCCTTCCCAATTAACCGTATATTAACGCATCATAAATATACAATACAAGCACCCAAAGGCTAAGCTGCGGTGCATACATACTCTGCTATCCATCCTGGTACATCACGTACATAAGGATCACGCATTCCAAATCTCTCGGGAATCGTTCAGATAACAACATCACAAATAGTGGAGGCGAACACGGTCACCATCACATGGGTCACGCACATACCTACGCTCCCATTATCAGCAGACTTATTAATATCACAATAAGTCCTTCTATGAACTATGTTCATCGAGGTAACCAATCTAAATCCGGGCAACACAAGGATAAGAAGGCCCTAAGCGAACGTAAACCTCCCGTGATAGCAAGTATGGTAGGTATGTTATACACAAAAAATTACATACTAAGCATTCACACATCTTAGATATCTCAATATTAATAAGGGTATACTCTACATCATTATACCATTATTCCAAATTCATATATTTCAAGTATCTCGATAATATATAATTTAAATAGTCGACACGTCTCACGTCGTAATTTCTTAAACTTGGCACCTATCTCAAATAGACTATTAAGTTCCCATAATTCCCACATATACATCTTCAAACCTAAGGTCTTTACTTCTGCCCCAAACCTTATTTCATCAAATTATTCGAATTTGTACTATTAACCCAAAGATTATCTCACATAACGAATTTCATTAATTTAGAATAATTCCTCAAATTAAATTCCAATTAAAGTCCAATTTCATAATCATGCCTACTGGTCTTCCTTAAAATTTAGGGTAATCACAATGTCTCCAATAATATTATCCAAGGGTTATCATCATTAAAATTCAATTAAGGGAAACTTTATTCATTCTGGGAAGGTCGATCGATCGACCTTTACCTTCGATCGATCGATGGTGGTCGATCGATCGACTGATGAATGTCGATCGATCGATCGCACCAGGTCTGTTACGGCCTGCTTCGTTTTGCAGTTACAGTTTCGACCCAAAACTCCATTTTTAAGCATGAAACTCCAAGATAAGGTTACTATAACATGATACTAACATCCTACAACGGTTTTAACATTCTAAGTCTCATAATTCATCATTTAAAAGCTTAGTTTAGATCAAAACTACATCAAAATAATTTCCAGAATTCTTCCATTCAAGGTTATCATCAAACTTCTTCTAATTCCACTTTTAGATCATCAAGGTTCGGTTTATAATACATAAATTCGTCCAGAATATACTACATGCAATTCCTACATAAATCATGGCCTTTAACTTTTCAATTCATGGGTCTAATTTATCTCCAAAAATCAATTTCGAAAATTCCTAAACATGGGAACATATCTTGAATCAAA
Organism: Sambucus nigra; assembly: GCA_949130495.1. Taxonomy (NCBI): domain Eukaryota; kingdom Viridiplantae; phylum Streptophyta; class Magnoliopsida; order Dipsacales; family Adoxaceae; genus Sambucus; species Sambucus nigra. Next base: position 108,257,079 of record OX422216.1, read on the forward strand.
AGAGTTTAAATCACTTGCCTTAATTTATCTCAGAATTTGGTATAGAATCTTGAAGTTAGGTTGTCCTCCCTCTGTTTTTCTGCAGAATTCTCTTCCCTCTCTCTCTCTCTCAAGCTCTTCTCAAGGTTTCCTTCTCTCTCTCTCTCAAGCTTTTTCCAAGGTTGAAGATAATGGAGTATGGAGGTGTGTAATGGTTTTTGGAAGTTGGAATGATATATCAACTTCTCCCGTAGCCCATATTGGCATATAGTGTGGTTAGTGGGTTAAGTGGGTTGAGGAAATAGTCAGATTGTAATCTCTATTTTCGTCACTTTTTAATTCCCAAAAATGCAATTTACCAAAATACCCTTTTTGATGCCGGTATGGCCCACAAATACCCCGGGACCCAAACTAAACTTCCGGCTAGTGTTTTCTGACTATCTCGACCCTTCCGGACGCGTTGGCGCACTCAAAACGACCATACGGTTAATGGAACTAAAATTCACTCTTTAATTTAATAACAAAATACCATGACGTGGCGGTCACACGCGTCAAGCAAAATTCCCAAATTGACGTATTTCAATTACGTGACAATTTCAATATTACCAATAATCATATAATGCCAAGTATACACATTATACTAAAAATACTAACTCACATCTCGTTAATATTTTTATCCGGATTAATTTTCAATTAATAAACATTTAATTCAATTACTCCCCAAAAATAAATATCATAGAAAATACGGGGTATTACATACTTCCCCCCTAATAACTGAATTTCGTCCCGAAATTCGGAACTAGTAAGTACCTGGTAAGAATAACTCTGGATATCGTTCGCGCATGTCATCCTCGCGCTCCCATGTTGACTCCTCGACATTATGATGTCGCCACTGAACACGCACTAACGGGACTATCTTTGACCGCAGCTTCCGCTCACTTCGGTCCAGGATAGCAATCGGCCCCTCCTCGTAGGAGCTATCCGGCTGGATATCAATGTCTTCCACAGCAATGAGAGAATGAGCCAAATTATCTCTAAGGTATTTCCTAAGCGAGGAAATATGGAACACATCGTGAATCCGATGTAAATGCTCCGGTAACCCAAGTCTATACGCAACTGGCCCAATCCGCTCAATAATAGGAAATGGTCCCACATATCTCGGTGCCAACTTCCCTTTCTTCCCGAAACGCATAATCCCCTTCATAGGAGAAACCCTGAGCAAAACCTAGTCCCCCACTTGGAACTCTCTGAAGAATCTCTTCGCATCAGCATAACTCTTCTGTCTGTCCTGAGCCACCCGAATGCGACTGCGAATCAATTCTATCCTTGCCGAAGTATCCTGAATCACTTCCGGCCCAAGTAGTTTGTTGTCCCACACCTCCAACCAACATGCTGGGGAACGACAAGGTCTACCGTACAATGCCTCAAATGGAGCCATGCCAATGGTGAACTGATAGGAGTTGTTGTAGGCAAACTCCACCAGTGGAAGATACTGCTCCCATCCTCCCTCAAAGTCAATGGTGCACATACGTAGCATGTCCTCCAACATCTGATTTGTGCGCTCGGTCTGCGGATGGTACGCTGTACTTAACCTCAACTCCATGCCCATGGCCTGCTGAAAACTCTCCCAAAACCGTGAAACGAATATCTTGTCTCGGTCCGACACGATATTTAAGGACACACCGTGAAGTCTCACTATCTCTGCAATAAAGAGCTGGGCATACTGTCCCGTAGTGTAGTCTGTCCGTACGGGTAGAAAATGAGCGACTTTTGACAACCTGTCTATAATCACCCAAATGGAGTCATGACCTCTCTGCGACGTAGGCAACCCCGTGATAAAGTCCATAGAGATGCTCTCCCACATCCACATCGGGACCTCTAAAGGCTGTAGCAGTCCTGTCGGTCTCTGATGATCCACTTTTACGAGCTGACAAGTGGCGCATTTTGAGACAAACTCGGCAATATCTCTCTTCATCCCGCTCCACCCATACTGGCGTCTCATATCTTGGTACATTTTGTCCCCTCCGGGATGTACCGCGAACCGTGAGCCGTGCGACTCTGCCATCACCTCATGCCGTAATTCCTTCCCCTCCGGAACTACCAATCTCCCAATGAAGCGTAATCCCCCGTCTGAGCTAACGGTATAGGATTCGGCTCCCTCTGCTAATAATCGAACTATCTGATCCTGACAGAACGAGTCATTTGCCTGTGCCTTCACCACCTTCGTGACAATCTGCGGTGTAACAGTCATCACAGACATGAATGATCGGGCCACTGCATCCTGGTGTCCCAATTCCTTCCACTTGGCCTTCCACACATCTGCCACCTCATCTACCGGTCTACGGCTCAACACGTCTGCCACCACGTTAGCCTTCCCTGGGTGATACTGGATATCGAACTGATAATCTTTCACGAATTCAAGCCACCTCCGCTGCCGCATATTCAACTCCTTCTGCGTGAATAGGTACTGTAGGGACTTGTGATCCGTGAACAATCGAAACTTCTCCCCCAACAGGTAGTGTCTCCAAATACGAAGGGCAAATACCACTGCCGCTAACTCCAAGTCATGGGTAGGGTAATTCTTCTCGTGAGGCTTAAGCTTACGGGAAGCATAAGCTATGGCCTGACTCTCCTGCTGCAGTACACCTCCAAGTCCTTGTAAGGACGCATCGGTGTAAACAAGATACTCAACTCCCGGTCTCGGCAATGCTAATACAGGTGCTGAGGTTAGCTTGTCTTTCAACTCATCAAATGCCAACTGATAGGCATCACTCCAAATGAACGGCACACCTTTTCGGGTAAGATGTGTCATGGGACCCGCTATCGTGGAAAAACCCCGAATAAACCTCCTGTAGTATCCTGCTAGGCCCAAGAAACTACGGATCTCTGTCGGTGTCGTGGGCTGTCCCCACTCCCTCACCGCGGATACCTTCCCCGGATCAACCGATATTCCCCGGTCGGAAATAATATGCCCCAAAAACTGAACCTCCTTCAGCCAAAACCCGCACTTCTCATATTTTGCATACAACTCATTCTGGCGCAGTGTCTGCAAAACTAGTCTCAAGTGCTCGGCATGCTCCTCCTCTGTCTGGGAGTAAACCAAAATATCATCGATGAAGACAATGACAAACTGGTCTAGGTAATCCCTGAACACCCTATTCATCAAGTCCATAAATGCTGCTGGAGCGTTGGTCAAACCAAATGGCATAACCCGAAACTCGTAGGAACCATATCTCGATAAGAACGCAGTCTTCGAGACGTCCTCCTCCCTGATACGCAACTGATGGTATCCAGATCGCAAATCAATCTTTGAGAAGTAAGAAGCTCCTCTCAACTGGTCAAATAGGTCATCGATTCGAGGCAACGGATATTTGTTCCGTATCGTGACCTTGTTTAACTCCCGGTAGTCCACACACAATCTCAGTGAACCATCTCTCTTCTTCACGAATAACACAGGGGCACCCCAAGGTGAAGTACTCCTCCGAATAAACCCCTGACCCAATAACTGCTCAATCTGATCCCGTAACTCCCTCATCTCAGCTGGAGCCATACGGTACGGTGCCCGTGCTATAGGTCTCGTATCAGGTAACAAGTTTATAACGAAATCTATCTCTCGACTGGGGGGTAGGCCTGGTATCTCTTGAAACACATCAGAATACTCCCTGACGACTGGGATCGAATCTAAAGGAATCACAACCTCCTTAGAGGTATCCTCCTCAATGTAATATAAATGAGCGGTCGAGCCTCCCTCTGGGCGAGGCATCGCCACTACAAACATCTCTTGCCCCGGAATGGCAAAAACAATGCTCCCACCGAAGCAATCTATCATGGCTCTATAATCAACGAGCCAATCCATACCGATAATCACATCGTGAATATGCATATCTAAAACCAACATGTCCGCAGGTAATACCAAACCACCAATCTCTACCCCCACTCCCCGACATATAAAGAATATAAGCGACCCACTCCCCAATGGTGAGTCGACACATGTAACTGTGCTCTCTGCTGTGGCTAACAACCCTAAAGCCTTCGCAAAATGTGTAGCTATAAAGCAATGTGTAGCCCCCGTATCAAACAGTACCCGACCCATAGTGCCATGGATAGAAAACGTACCCTCAATCGCGGGTGGTGCCTGTGGGACTGCTGCCTGGTGGACGTTGTAGACACGTCCATACTGTAGCTGTCCCTGCTGAGCCGGAACTGCTGGAATGGGTGGCAATGCTGCCATCTGTGGCGGTGCGGGAAGAGCGGCGGGAAACATAGGCCTCTGTGGCTCCTGGCGAGCTCCCTGCTGCTGCTGCTGTGGGGCCCTGCCCCTATCAGGACAGTCCTGGCGTTTATGGCCAGTCTTGCCACAAATGAAACACTTCCCCGGGAAGTTACCTCCTCTCTGCCCTTGCTGACCCCGGCCCTGGTGGCCGTTACCGTTCCTCCCTTGGCCCTGCTGGCCCTGCTGAAACTGCTGATGTTGACCATTTTGGCCCTGATGGCCGTTATGACTTTGCTGTCCATTCCGAAATCCTCCCTGACCGTTCCTGAAACCCCCTGAACGGAACCTCTTATGATCCCCCTGCTGAGAACTCTGCTCTACCTGTCTCTGCCCCTGAAAAGATTGTGCCCCACCGGCACCATGTCCTCCAGTCCTGCCCTGATGGCTAGATTCTCCCGATCTCTTGCCCTCGGCCATATGAAAGCGGTGATCCTGGCAGTGTAATAAAGCAGCGTTAACCACATCAGAATAAGTGGCCAACGAAAGGTTCCCTAACAGATGCTGACGGATCCTCCATGTCAACCCGTCGGTAAATTTCTCAATCTTCTTCTTCTCTGTTGGTATCTCATCAGGGACGATATTCAACAGATTAGTAAACTCGGCCTCATACTCGGCCACGGTTTTGCCCTCCTGCCTCAGACTCATTAATCTCCTCCTCATTTCCGTATGAACAGCTGACGGAAAGTACTTGCGGTCGAACCGCACCCAGAAATCATGAATAGTGAGAGTATCCCTCTCCTCTATGGTGGTAATAGACTCCCACCACTGCAATGCAGATCCAACTAGCTTGAAAGTAGCTAGTACCTGCTTCTGAACATCCGTGCACTCATACATTCTTAAGTGCCGCTGTATATCCTTCCTCCATTGGCTCGAGACTACCACATCTGAGCTACCTACAAACTCTGGTGGATGCGCTTTCTGAAAAGCGTCACGTACACGTTCCCAAGCAGACGGGAATGCATTAGTCTGTACTGGCACGGCAACCGGCGCCTGAGGCGGTGCCTGCTGAACTACTGCAATGGCGGCATTTACCGCTTGGGCTACGATAGCTGCAACCTCAGCGGCGTTCATCATGCCCTGTACCGGTGCGGGCTGTGGTTCTGGCGCCGCATTCCTGGGAACTCGTGGTGCACGTCGTGGAGGCATTCTGAAATAAGAATAAAGTCTATAAGTTCGCAGTTATAAACTTTAAAATAGCTGAAGAACGTAGCATAAACAAAAGAATACAACAGTCCTAAAATATAGGCTCTATATCAAAGAAAGCTCAGCGGAAACATAATAATCCGTTCAGATCCTAATGGACACTAGAACCTGATGCTCTGATACCACCTGTGACACCCCGACTAATTAAATACCGGGTAGCTACTCCTTTATTAAATTAAATCAAAACGCCAAGTTGGCTCAGTTAATAGCATCACTGTCGAAAACATTTTATTATAATTACTAACCACCTAGTATTTAAAAAGTAAGTTGCCAAATTTTAATTTAAAGACTGATTAACATGCAACAAGTGTAAAGAAGAATAATAACACCATTCACCATAGTAAAGTAATTAGAATGACAGTAACATGATATAAATAAATCTGGAGGTAAAACTCCTCATAACATAATCCCATAACTGAAGTAAATAATGAAATACTGAATACTGAATGAATACATGCCAAAGCCCGAAACTGAAATGGAAATGTATCTAATAGAACTTGGGCAACATGCCCTACAACTGAGGAATACTGAATAAGGAATCCAAATGATATAAGCGTCTAAAAGCAAATCCCTGTAGCTTCCACAAGCAGCTACAGCTCGTCATCAGAATGAGAATCCTATGCATGGTGACCTTGTGGCTGGGCACCTAAAATGGTTTTACAAAAAGATAGATTTGAAAGCAAACGGGTCAGAGCCCGAATGTGGAGATATTTTAAAAAAACCTGCAAGTGCTTTAAAAACATTTAAAACAGTATATGCAAAATACATGTTAGGACGTGCTCTCACATGAGATACTCACCTCTCTTCTACTGTGCACTCCTAACGTTCCTGTACCCATTCATGTGTTAACTCATAACTATCTAAGAGTTTCTACACTACTACTTGGTTCACGTTTAATTTCCAACCTTAATAATTAAATAGAGAGTTCTATTTTAATTCCCGGATTCACAATTATTAACAAAACCATTTATTGATAAAAGTCCCCTTTTTTCTTTTCAAAACATTACCATAACTATACTCACAATTTAACATAGTAAATTCCTTCCCAATTAACCGTATATTAACGCATCATAAATATACAATACAAGCACCCAAAGGCTAAGCTGTGGTGCATACATACCCTGCTATCCATCCCGGTACATCACGTACATAAGGATCACGCATTCCAAATCTCTCGGGAATCGTTCAGATAACAACATCACAAATAGTGGAGGCGAACACGGTCACCATCACATGGGTCACGCACATACCTACGCTCCCATGATCAGCAGACTTATTAATATCACAATAAGTCCTTCTATGAACTATGTTCATCGAGGTAACCAATCTAAATCCGGGCAACACAAGGATAAGAAGGCCCTAAGCGAACGTAAACCTCCCGTGATAGCAAGTATGGTAGGTATGTTATACACAAAAAATTACATACTAAGCATTCACACATCTTAGATATCTCAATATTAATAAGGGTATACTCTACATCATTATACCATTATTCCAAATTCATATATTTCAAGTATATCGATAATATATAATTTAAATAGTCGACACGTCTCACGTCGTAATTTCTTAAACTTGGCACCTATCTCAAATAGACTATTAAGTTCCCATAATTCCCACATATACATCTTCAAACCTAAGGTCTTTACTTTTGCCCCAAACCTTATTTCATCAAATTATTCGAATTTGTACTATTAACCCAAAGATTATCTCACATAACGAATTTCATTAATTTAGAATAATTCCTCAAATTAAATTCTAATTAAAGTCCAATTTCATAATCATGCCTACTGGTCTTCCTTAAAATTTAGGGTAATCACAATGTCTCCAATAATATTATCCAAGGGTTATCATCATTAAAATTCAATTAAGGGAAACTTTATTCATTCTGGGAAGGTCGATCGATCGACCTTTACCTTCGATCGATCGATGGTGGTCGATCGATCGACTGATGAATGTCGATCGATCGATCGCACCAGGTCTGTTACAGCCTGCTTCGTTTTGCAGTTACAGTTTCGACCCCAAACTCCATTTTTAAGCATGAAACTCCAAGATAAGGTTACTATAACATGATACTAACATCCTACAACGGTTTTAACATTCTAAGTCTCATAATTCATCATTTAAAAGCTTAGTTTAGATCAAAACTACATCAAAATAATTTCCAGAATTCTTCCATTCAAGGTTATCATCAAACTTCTTCTAATTCCACTTTTAGATCATCAAGGTTCGGTTTATAATACATAAATTCATCCAGAATATACTACATGCAATTCCTACATAAATCATGGCCTTTAACTTTTCAATTCATGGGTCTAATTTATCTCCAAAAATCAATTTCGAAAATTCCTAAACATGGGAACATATCTTGAATCAAAGGAGATTAAATCACTTGCCTTAATTTATCTCAGAATTTGGTGTAGAATCTTGAAGTTAGGTTGTTCTCCCTCTGTTTTTCTGCAGAATTCTCTTCCCTATCTCTCTCTCTCAAGCTCTTCTCAAGGTTTCCTTCTCTCTCTCTCTCAAGCTTTTTCCAAGGTTGAAGATAATGGAGTATAGAGGTGTGTAATGGTTTTTGGAAGTTGGAATGATATATCAACTTCTCCCGTAGCCCATATTGGCATATAGTGTGGTTAGTGGGTTAAGTGGGTTGAGGAAATAGTCAGATTGTAATCTCTATTTTCGTCACTTTTTAATTCCCAAAAATGCAATTTACCAAAATACCCTTTTTGATGCCGGTATGGCCCACAAATACCCCGGGACCCAAACTAAACTTCCGGCTAGTGTTTTCTGACTATCTCGACCCTTCCGGACGTGTTGGCGCACTCAAAACGACCATACGGTTAATGGAACTAAAATTCACTCTTTAATTTAATAACAAAATACCATGACGTGGCGGTCACACGCGTCAAGCAAAATTCCCAAATTGACGTATTTCAATTACGTGACAATTTCAATATTACCAATAATCATATAATGCCAAGTATACACATTATACTAAAAATACTAACTCACATCTCGTTAATATTTTTATCCGGATTAATTTTCAATTAATAAACATTTAATTCAATTACTCCCCAAAAATAAATATCATAGAAAATACGGGGTATTACACAAAAAGGAAGGGAAAATCTAATGAATGGAATCCGAAAGGTATAACGATTATAGATAATTATGGGTCACAAAATAAGCGTACGGGGACCCTATGATCAGGATAGACTGATGCAGCTTTATTTCATCCTTGTGAATAAATGATGAGTTCAAGTGTGGTGGGTGTGTCACAACATATGTGAATAGCTAACACTAAGAATTTGAGTGTGCATTCGGTTTAGTGGGTACGCTAGCGACAATAGCCTTATTATGACAATAGCCTTATTATGTAAATGACTATCATTTGGTAGCGAGATTTTCGTGCCACCTACGGGGAGGAACAAGTGTGGACACTAAGAGAAATTTGTATATGGTATTATGTATTGATTCTTGCTACTTTAAGCGTTATGATAGTAGATCATATTATGATTATATTGTACGGGTACTGGTTACCGAGGGTTTGAACGGTAGTAAATTGTGTGATAAGACTATCGTACTAATTTTTTTTTAAATATATGGTTTTAGCGAGGCATCATTCGAAAGACGGATGAGCCTGCATATGTGTTGTACTGTATTGTAGACTTCAGTGAGTATGTTGTCTTACTATGTTGATCCCGGTGAGCAGGAATGTTATACAGTTATGATTCAGAGTATATTGACTTAGTATAGAGAGGAGAGATATGGATCCTTAATTTTATAGGGCTAATAACTTTTGATCGGGAGAGCGTCGTATTGTATGCCGTCTTTAATGACATGAAAGTAGACGAGTAGAATTTTATGTTCGTATATGGGAATTCGGGGATATATGTTATGGAGTAAGGACGTAATAGATCTCGACGACCTGCAGTGTTAGGCAGTAGTCTATCGGGGGTTTCCTTGTTCGGATTTCGCTTTGGAAGACATCCCATGCATGAAACATAGGGAACGTTGGAATCTGGGAGAAGTTTTTATTTTGTACATGTATTTAGTATCATAATGATTACCCGTATATGTAGTTATAACTGCGGGAGAATGGTTATATTATATATTAGGGCCGATGGATCCGTTTAAGTATAACGTGATAATGTTACCAATCGTTGACACCACGAGGAGACCGGTGGGACAACCTAAGATATGATTAGGTGGAAGGGGTAGGGTGACTGAGTAGGACCTTACCATATAGTCATGCTAAGTATGTGGGGCATAATTTGTCATTTATATAAAATGTCTAGTGCTATGGTGCTGCAATGCATAAAACATAGGGTGTATGGGTGCCCTAGATAGTTGAATTATAGTATTTTCCATAATTGAGGATTGTGACACAATGCGTATCTTGGAGATAACTGAATGTAGAAGTTTTGACTTCAGTATTTAGCTGTTTGATGGTTTAGGTCAGTTAGGACCGTTAATTCCAAAAAAAATTCCATGAGGATGGTATAGGAAGAATCTGATAAAGTTTAAACTCAGGAAGGTTGAAACTTACTTGATAGCACATGGGGAGGACATGTTTCACGAGAATATGAAGCTTAAAGAGAGGGGGAAGGACTTGTGACATGCGGTGATGACACTGTCGCCTGAGCCAATGATGTGGATGTGGTTGTAAGATAGGTAGAATGTGTAATGATATAAAGCCGTAGTAGTGATGGCATAAACAAACAAGGGAGTGTTAAGCTCCAAGTTGAAGTGGATCATCAGGAAATAATAGAGTTCCTTCAGCATTAGGAATTCCTTAGTAGTAATGGGAGAGTAATTCCACGGACTATTACAGAGTTAAGTACTTCACAACGGGATCACAATCCTATGTGGGTGAAAGTGGATCGGGTAATTAAAGTAGCTCACGTTATGCCAAGTTAGGACAAATCGTAATGTGTAACAGTAAACCCCAACCATTATTCCTGGGATAGTAAGATTATATGGGGTACAAATAGAGTTTTTGTCCGAAAGAGTCAAGAGATTTATGACTCGATTATTGGGAAGAGTTCCCGGGAGGCCATGAATATCGAGATGCGAACATATTTGGCCTAACACACTCGCAGGCGAACAGGGAGACTGAGAGTTTTAGTTGCACATTGCGAGGTACGTTCCATTTCCAATTATGGGAAGGTTTAGTGTAATATCTTCCAATGGTGGAGTTAGTGTAAGACGACTCCCCCAACTTATTATCAATAGGATTCCATTCGAGGCATTATATATATCAATCCTTGTTATCCTTGTGCTTATTGGATAGAGAGGTGGAAAATAATCTACTAGGTCTAGAGGAACTTTAGGGCCAGTTAACCAGGGTGGAAATGATTGGGAGTTGCATTATTGCATGATATAATGAGGAAATTAGTACCGAGTGATGTGGGATCTTTTCCTTTTATTGTTAAGTTTGAGCCGGTAGCGTACAGGCTTAGGTTCCATAGTCCTTTGCGGAGGCAGTATGGCGAAAATGTGTTAACATTTATAATATATTGTGTGTAAGACAATTTTTTATGTTTCTAAATATCAATTAACCTACTAATGCGAGTAGTAGGAGGCTAGATAGTAACTATCTAAAAGTTAAGTGGTGAAACTTAAATGGTAAAGGCTTGGAGAGTAAATTATCAGTGAGGTGTTCATTATTGAGGGTATTCGGTAATGTATTGTATGGGCGGTACTACGTAGATTCATGAGATGTGAAATAAATACCCAGAGATGTCCTTACCAAAAATGCCTTATTTCCTGAATTTTGGGACGTAATTCCGTTATTAGGGGGGAAGTATGTAATACCACGTATTTTGAAGATTTAAATAATTATGTGAATTATTATTATTGTGGGATTAATTAAATTAAAATGCGAGAATTAATTATTAATCCGTATTAAATTTGAATATTTACTAGTGTGACGAGAAGTTAGTAATTATTAATATTACTGTGAGAATAAGTAATATGGAATGACGATTTTATATAACTTGTCGTGAGAGAGAAATACCACAGTTTGATATATTTTGTCAGGGATGCGCGTATCAGTCGTGTCAGGACTAATTAAGTGGAATCAAAAGGTAAATTATTTTAAGTAACCCGTATAATCATTTCGAGTGCTCCGTTGAGTCCGGAGGGGTCGAGATAGTCAAAAAACTCTACCCGGGTATTTTATTTGGACTCCGGGATATTTTTAGGCCAAGCCGGCACCCGGTAGGGGTAGTTTTGTAATTTGGATTTTTGGAGGAATTATATGGACGAAAATTGGAGATATATTATATCCGCTAATTGGGGACAATTAGGGTTAGGTTACACCAAAATCAAGAGAGAGCCACAATGGGTGAGGGAGAGAAAATTGCAAAGGAGGAGAAGCTATGTTCACCACCTTGCACAACCACCACCACCATCGTGTGGATCGGAATGCGAGGAACGCACCCATACCAACAACAACAACGGATCAGACCTTCGAAATCGAGGCAAGTGTTTATTGCTTGATTTCTTTATCGATAATTATGTTCATGTTAGTCTAGGTTAATAAACCTTGTTATGAAAGTTAAATTGGGTGAAATTGGAGAACTATATCTTAAACTAGGGCTGACTTGATAAGAATTTGAATACCATATGTAGATAAGATGATGCCTACGAAATTAGAGTGATTTCTATGAACCAATTTGGGCTTAATTTAGAGGTTGTGCATATTAATTTAAGAACTAGGGTTCTTGACAATAAAATTGTGGATTTCAAATTTGATGGATGATTGGTGACGATTTAATGATGTTAGATTATGGGAAATCTCATATACATGTTAGACTAATAGTCGATATTGATTGTTGGAAGTTTGCGCTTATTCTTTAGAGGTTTTAGGGTAGAAAAATGGTGAAAACGAGGTTGTCTAAGGTTGAAGATGAAAAAGCCCAGGTCGCGAGATCTCGCTCGAAGTCGTTCGAGCGAGATTGGTTATCATACGATGTCGTTCGGACGACAAGTGGAAGTCGTTCGAGCGAGATCCATTCTGTTTCGAGCGAGATTTTTATTTTTAAAGAATTTCCTATTTTCCCATATTTGTGTAAACAGTCAATTTCAGTGAGAAAAATTAGTGTTCGATGAACCCAAAATAGTGCAGAATTATTGGGAGTATTTTAGGTGTAATGATTCAAATATTTGGAATGGTGAATTTACCTTGAAGATTGCGAGAGAGAGATAATCGTAATTGTAATTGCGTCGAGAATGTTTAAGTGATAAATACTTACGATATTAGTTCTAACGATATAGAACTTGTAAGAGTAAAAATTAGTGGTTACTTTTGGGACTTCTTATGATTATGTATTAAGGATTTTCGGGTGACATATTATCCTTATATATATTACGAGAGAGGGAATATTGTAATTTAAAAATACATTGATAGTATTTAGTGATGGTAATACTACGTATGGAATATGACATTTCGTTGTGTGTGTACCATTTGATTTGATGTGTTGTGTGTATACCTATATTTGATATTGTGTGTATGACGTACCGAGCTGCTTGCTATAGCGGGGGGTTGTGTAGAAACATTCTTATCCTGAGTGACCTTCGGGGGGATATACTGTAAAGACTTGTTTGTGAATTGATAAGTCGCTGACTATGGGAGCGTATGTATGTGCATGACCCATAGGTATGTGAACTATGTTCGCCGCCAATATGTGTGATTTGTTATATGGTTCGTGGGAGAGTTCCGAACCGATAGTCCTTATTTGAGTACGAGATGTACCGGGACATGATAGCAGTGTATGCAATGCACTACAGGTATATCCTTGGGGTGTTGTGTTAGTACATATATAATAGTGGTGGATATATATGTATACTTGTGCTATACTTACAATGTCATATTTGTAGGCTATTAAGATTATGTTAACACACACACACACACACACACACACATATATATATATATATATATTTATATATATATATATATATATAATGATGGATATATATATGTATGCTTATGGTATATCTACAATGAGATAATTGCAGATTATTAAGATAGTGAAATCTTTAGTAATGTAAATAGTAAATACTTGACCTTAGTGTGATAACACTTATTTAAAATGATAAATGTCGAGATCAAATATGGGATACTACTACGAGGGGTAACTAGTAGGATAAGCCTTTTCTCTAGTTACGAGTGTGTCAGGTGGCTAGGTTTGATTAGATGTATGTTAGGTGTGCACACTAGTCGAGAGGTGAGAATCTCATGTGAGAGTTCGAACTAACATGCATATGATACTTGATTTAATGTAGTTTTAAATACTTACTAATAAATCTTTTTAAAACATCGGGCTCTGACCCGCCTCTTCCATTTCTTATCTCTTTTACTATATATATATATGTATTAGTAGAGGTTCCCAGCCACAGGGACACTGGTTCTAGATACTTGGATGGTTTACCGAGCTGCAGCTATTGTGGAAGTTGCGGGTCATTTGAGATTAGACGCTTCTCTCATTTCATTCAGTTCCTAGTTCAAATATCTCAGTTCGGGCATATGTTGCCCATTCTCATTAGCGGAGTTGTACTAAGTTTACATTGTAGTGCAGTTCAGTTGCATTGAGTATTTATTATGGTTTTGTTTGTGACTTTGAACTGGAAGATTTTTATCCAGTCTTAATTATTTTGTAATTGATTCAGTCACCATTCAATTCTTGTGTATAGTTTAAAATTTCATGTTCAGAAATTAATTAAATTAATTGGCTTCAAGTTTAATTGGAAAATGTTTTGACACTAGCTTAATTAAATGTTAGGTAATTAATTGGATTTAAGTTTTCGACAGTCACGCTAAGAATGAACCAACTGAACATTCTGTTATAAATTTTATAAAGGACTGATCACTCGATATTTAACTGGGTTGAGGTGTCACGGGTGGTATCAGAGCATCAGGTTTTATAGTCCTTTAGGATCTGTACGACTCGCTACATTTCAGCTTAGCATTCTTTGATGTAGAGCCTTATTCTAGGATTTTTGTATTCCATTGCGTATGCGATTTACGCTCTCCTGCGATTTATTTTAGTTTATCCAATGCATATGCGAGAGTTATTGGAATTCGTACTCCGGACAATATGGGACAACCAATGAAGGCCGTTAGCGGGACTGCAAGAGGAGGAAAAAAATTGAAAGTTGTGAAGAGCTCTAGGAACGGTGATCGCGGTAGAAGTCACCAACCGTAATATTTAAGTGTGATGGGCTAATGGAGGGAGCTAATCCAAAGACAATAATGTACAGTAGAGTGTAGTAACACTCATAAGAAATTTTTCTAGCTTAGAGAAATAGCAAGAGTAAAATAGTCAATCAAATCGAGATATTGGGTGCAGGTTGATCGTTTAATCTTTCACTAGTTGGTCGAGTAAGGACCGACAGTAAAGGATGAGTTAACTTGGTAAGAGAATTTCGTAACCGAAGTAAGAGTCACGAAAGATAAAAAGGGTTCGTAAATTGAAAATGGACTCATGGGTAGAAAGCCCTAGCATGAATGGGAGGTGCGACTAAGGTGACTAGTGTCAATGTCATCAAAGTATATGTTTACTAGAATATGTCAACGCCCCAGAAGAAAGGGAGCCAGTCGAGTTGTGATACCTAGCCGAATGGCAAGGTTGAATTAAATAGTGTTAGTAGAATATCACCAGAACGTATACCCAGTGGGGGAAACCTATTTAAATGATACGATTAAATCTTAACGAAATGGGGACGGATTCAGTCAAGACCAGCGGGTCGACCATGTGTTCCACATGCTCTATAGAGTGCAAGGAACAATGAAAAATAACAACTGGGAGTTAAGACTACCAGGTCCAAGAGAAGGACACCCTAACAAGGCCAGGAGGACCAGTGAGAGGGAAATTACCCTGTATGTAGAGATAATGGTTACCAGTATGGAATGTGATCACTTGAGAAGAAAAATTGATAGTATCGGGAGTAGTAAACCGTGCCAGTAAGGCATACCAGTTGGAGGAGTAAAATGTCTAGTGTAGGAATTGGGTCAAGAGAATTGGGCCCAGGAAGTAATAACCCGAGAGTAGTGGGTCTAGTAAGGACCAAAATAGTCCTCAGTAACTGTAGCATATCGTATTTCAGGGTCGATGGGGCCCAGGAAATCAAGGGAAGTTCAGTAAGGCCATAATTGAGGCCTAGAGATATGGGGCCAATGTATCGATGTCGGGCGAGTGAGCCGTAATATAGAACAATTTACCCACCAAAAAGGAAGGGAAAATCTAATGAATGGAATCCGAAAGGTATAACGATTATAGATAATTATGGGTCACAAAATGAGCATACGGGGACCCTATGATCAGGATAGACTGATTTAACTTTATTTCATCCTTGTGAATAAATGATGAGTTCAAGTGTAGTGGGTGTGTCACAACATATGTGAATAGTTAACACTAAGAATTTGAGTATGCATTCGGTTTAGTGGGTACGCTAGCGACAACAACCTTATTATGTAAATGACTATCATTTGGTAGCGAGATTTTCGTGCCACCTGCGGGGAGGAGCAAGTGTGGACACTAAGAGAAATTTGTATATGGTATTATGAAACGATTCTTGCTACTTTGAGCGCTATGATAGTAGAGCATATTATGATTATATTGTACGGTTACTTGTTATCGAGCGCTTGAAAGGTAGTAAATTGTGTGATAAGTCTATCATACTAAAAAAAATTAATTTTAAATATATGGTTTTAGCGAGGCATCACCCAAAAGACGGATGAGCCTGCATATGTGTTGTATTGTATTCTAGACTTCAGCGAGTATGTTGTCTTACTATGTTGATCCCGGTGAGCAGGGACGTTATACTGATATGATTCAGGGTATATTGACTTATTATAGAGAGGAGAGATATAGCTCCTTAATTATATAGCGCTAATAACTTTTGATCGGGAGAGCGCCACATTGTATGTCGTCTTTAATGACATGAAAGTAGACGAGTAGACTTTTATGTTCGTAGATGGGAATTCAGGGATATATGTTATGGAGTAAGGACTTAACAGATCTTGACGACCAGTAGTGTTAGATAGTAGTGTATCATGGGGGTTCCTTGTTTGGATTTCGCTTTGCGAGACATCCCACGCATGAAACTTAACGAACGTTGGAAGTTGGGAGAAGTTTGCCTTTTATACATGGATTTAGTATCGTAATGATTACCCGTATACGTAGTTATAACTATGAGAGAATGGTTATATTACTAATTAAGCCCGATGGAGCCGTATAAGAATAACGTGATAATGTTACCAATCGTTGACACCACGAGCAGACCGGTGGGACAACCTAAGATTTGATTAGGTGGAACGGATAGGGTGACTGAGTAGGACCTTACTATATAGTCATGATAAGTATGTGGGGCATAATTTTTTATTTATATAAAACGTCTAGTGTGGTGGTGCTGCAATGCATAAAACATAGGATATATGGGCACCCTAGATAGTTGAATTATAATATTTTCCGTAATTAAGGACTGTGACACAATGCGTATCTTAGAGATAACTGAATGTATAAGTTTTGACTTCAGTACTTAGCTGTTTGATGGTTTAGGTCAGTTAGGATCGTTAATTCCTTGCCACGAGGATGGTATAGGAAGAATCTGATAAAGTTTAAACTCGGGAAGGTTGAAACTTACTTGATAGGACATGGGGAGGACATGTTTCATGAGAATCTGAAGCTTAAAGAGAGGGGGAAGGACTTGCAACATGCAGTGATGACACTGTCGCCTGAGCCAATGATGTGGATGTGGTTGTAAGATAGGTAGAATGAGTAATGATATAAAGATGTAGTAGTGATGGCATAAGCAAAATAAGGCAGTGTTGAGCTCCAAGTGGAAGTGGATCAACAGGAATATAATAGAGTTCCTTCAGCATTAGGAATTCCTTGGCAGTAATGGGAGAGTAAATCCACGGACTATTACAGAGTTAAGTACTTCACAACGGGATCACGACCCTATGTGGGTGAAAGTGGGTCGGGTAATTAAAGTAGCTCACATTATGCCAAGTTTGGACAAATCATACTCTGTAACGGTAAACCCCAACCATTATTCCTGGGATAGTAAGGTTATATGGGGTACAAATAGAGTTTTTGTCCGAAAAAGTCAAGAGATTTATGACTCTATTATTGGGAAGAGTTTCCGGGAGGCCATGAATATCGAGATGCGAACATATTTGGCCTAACACACTCGCAGGCGGACGGGAAGACTAAGAGTTTTAGTTGCACATTATGAGGTATGTTGCATTTCCAATTATGGTAAGGTTTAGTGTAATATCTTCCAATGGTGGAGTTAGTGTAAGACGACTGCCCTCAACTTATTATCAATAGGATTCCATTCGAGGCGTTATATATATCAATCCTTGTTATCCTTATGCTTATTGGATATAGGGGAGGAAAATAATTTACTAGGTCCAGAGGAATTTTAGGGCCTGTTAACTAGGGTGGAAATGATTGGGAGTTGTATTATTGCATGATAGAATGGGGAAATTGGTACAGAGTGATGTGGAATCTTTTCCTATTATTGTTAAGTTTAACCCGGTAGCGTACAAGCTTAGGTTCCATAGTCCTTTGCGGAGGCAGTATGGCGAAAATGTGTTAAAATTTATAATATATTGTGTGCAAGAAAAATTTGTATATATCTAAATATCAATTAACCTACTAATGTGAGTAATTGGAGGATAGATAGTAACTATCTAAAAGTTAAGTGGTGAAACTTAAATGGTAAGGCTTGGAGAGTAAATTATTAGTGAGGTGTTCACTATTAAGGGTATTCGGTAATGTACTATATGGGCGGTACTACGTAGATTCATGAGATGTGAAATAAATAGCCAAAGTTGTCCTTACCAAAAATGCCTTATTTTCTAAATTTCGTGACGAAATTGCGTTATTAGGGGAGAAGTATGTAATACCACGTATTTTCGAAGATTTAAATAATGATGTGATTTATTATTATTGTGGGATTAATTAAATTAAAATGTGAGAATTAATTATTAATCCAGATTAAATTTGAATATTTACTAGCATGATGAGAAGTTAGTAATTATTAATATTACTGTGAGAATAAGTAATATGGAATGACGATTTTATATAACTTGTCGTGAGAGAGAAATACGACAGTTTGATATATTTTGTTGGGGACGCACGTATGAGTTGTGTCAGGACTAATTAAGTGGAATAAAAAGGTAAATTATTTTAATTAACTCCTATGATCATTTTGATTGCGCCGTTGAGTTCGGAGGAGTCGAGATAGTCAAAAAACTCTACCCGGGTATATTATTTGGACTCCGGGATATTTTTAGGCCAAGCCGGCACCCGGTATGGGTAGTTTTGTAATTTGGATTTTTGGAGGAATTAAATGGACGAAAATTGGAGAAATATTATATCAGCTAATTGGGGACGATTAGGGTTAGGTTACACCAAAATCAAAAGAAAGCCACATTGGGTGAGGGAGGGAAAATTCCAAAGGAGGAGAAGTTATGGTCAGCACCTTGCACAACCACCACCACCATCGTGTGGATCGAAACACGAGGAACGCATCCATACCAGCAACACCAATGGATCAGACCTTCAAAATCGAGGCAATTGTTTGTTGCTTGATTTCTTCAGTGATAATTATGTTCATGTTAGTCTAGGTTAATAAACCTAGTTATGAAAGTTAAATTGGGTGAAATTGGAGAACTATATCATAAACTACGGCTGATTTGATAAGACTTTGAATACCATATGTAGATAGGATGATGCCTACGAAATTAGAGTGATTTCTATGAACCAATCTGGGCTTAATTTAGAAGTTATGCATATTAATTTAAGAACTAGGGTTCTTGACAATAAAATTGGGGATTTCTAAATTTATGGAAGATTGGTGATGATTTAATGATGTTAGATTATGGGAAATCTCATATACATGTTAGACTAATATTCGGTATTGATTGTTGGATGTTTGGGCTTAATCTTTATAGGTTTTAGGTTAGAAAAATGGTGAAAAACGAGGATGTCTAAGGTTGAAGACGAAACAGCCCAGGTCGCGAGATCTCGCTCAAAGTCGTTCGAGCGAGATTGGTTATCGTACGAAGTTGTTCGAACGACACGTGGATGTCGTACGAGCGAGATCCATTCTGGTTCAAACGAGATTTCTAATTTTTAGAGAATTTCCTATTTTTCCCCTATTTGTGTAAACAGTTAATTTGAGTGAGAAAATATAGCGTTTGATGAACCCAAAATAGTGCAGAACTATTGGGAGTTGTTTAGGTGTAATGATTCAAATATTTGGAAAGGTGAATTTACCTTGAAGATTGCGAGAGAGAGATAATTGTAATTGTAATTGCGTCGAGAGTATTAAGTGATAAATACTTACGATATTAGTTCTAACGACATGGAACTTGTAAGAGTAAAAATTAGTGGTTACTTTTGGAACTTCTTATGATTATGTATTAAGGATTTTCGGGTGACATATTATCCTCATATATATTACGAGAGAGGGAATAACATAATTTAAAAATACGTTGATAGTATTTAGTGATGGTAATACTACTGTGACACCCCGCCTAATTATACCTTGGGTGATCAAGCCTTATTTTAATATAAACAGGTTTCTTAAATGGTTCATTCTTAGCATCACTGTCGAACGCCTTTTAAAATTACTAACCACCTAAATGAAATTAAAACGGGTGCCAAATTTTATCTTTCTTAAACAACAAATATTCCAAACCACACATTACCAATACTAGATATGAATGCTCAGTACACAAAAATAATCTGAAAGCAATTAAAGTCTTGCCGTAAACCACGACCCAAAAAGACAACTACAAATCCATAACTAGAATAAACTGTAATAGTAAAGGTGGAACGACATGTTCCAACTAGAAATAATAAAACTGAGATCCTGCACTAGAAATGAAAAAGAGGAAGCGTCTAAACAATCCCTGCAATCTCCACACTGGCTGCAGCTCCCAAATCTCTGACATGAATTCAAGCTGGGTGTCCTTGTGGCTGGGCACCTAAAAGGTTTTTAAAGTTTTACATAGCAAGAGTTAGTACTCAAAACATTTGAAAATATTTTGCAAGCAGTTATCACAATTAAGTTATTGATTACACATATTAAGGTTTCGCACACTCCCTTGAACTTCCTCACCTCTCTTACGTAGTACGTAACTATCGAGGATACTTAGTCTACCTAGTTATACTTTCCATAACCGTAGTTAACTCATTTACTGTTCGTTGTCCTTATTCATGTAATAATTTCATCATGTTATAAATTATTACTAAGACATTTACATATCGTTTCATTGACTACTATTCTCAATTTGTAGATTATACACATAGAAACATTTTGTCCCACAACAATGTATTTAATATTAGTTACCTCTAATATATCCTTTTATTACACACAAAGGACCCTTGGCTCGGAATAATTCATCGACTCCAAGTGAAAGTTGGTTCGGAATGATCCATCGACCCCAACTATCTACTAATATAAATATATACACATATTCTGGTTCGGGACTCTTTCATCGCGGCACCAGTTCAAAGTTTGGTTCGGCATTAACATCGACCCCAAATATATAATAACTTTATGTTAGTTCGGAATGTCACATCGACCCTAACATAATTAGCTTAGGTAATATTCTCTTAACCCAAACCTATTTATATAGATATAGTAGGTACACACTCGACCTAATAAATCATACCCGTACGTAATATATTTTACTTATATTCTCCATACTTATTAATTACAATTTCTCTCACTATTGTATTTGTTCGAGTATTCGCGTAACTCTAAGGGTCCTAGTTACCCCTCCCTTAATTCAGTAGTTAAGTTAATTTTAACCTACTGGTATTTTTTTTCCGGAATTAAGTTTCACTCTTTCTGTAATTAAATTAACCATTTCAACTCACGGCTAAGTCAAATGTTCTATCGTCATTCCATTTCTCCAACATTCCTACTCAATCATTAGTGGAGGAACCTAATGGTACACCTACTGGTAATTTCCAAGTCCCCTCATAGGAAAAATATCAATTCTAAGGTTCCCATTAAGTAACGGCAATTAAAGAAATTTCTACACAAATTTTCTATAGTTCAGACAGGGTCGATCGATCGAAGGAAGATGGTCGATCGATCGACTGCTTCGATCGATCAACATTCAAGAGTCGATCGATCGATCGAGCAGTGACAGACCCAGTTCATCTTCTTCCTACGGGTTTCACCATTTTTACATCTCTAACTTTCATGATAGGCCATCATATTCACAACCAACAATTTCTAATCATTCCTACATATTCTGGGATGATTACTAACGATCTAAAACAACAAAATCATTATAAATCTTGGCCAAATTCACTGAAAATCTCACTAATATTCAAGAACCCTAAAAATGCATTCTTTATATTTTTCATCCAAATTCCAGATTTTCTTACGAATTTCTCATCAGTTTTTCTATGATATAAACATACTTGGTAATTCAAAAACGTCCTGCATGCAAATCCTAATCAATCATGGATTATTATCAATTGTTTGTTCCCAAGAATATCATAAAAATCATGTTCTTCCTCAAGCTTAATCATGGGTATTATAACTCAATTATTTTGCAAATAACCACTTGTCTTAAGATTTGTAGGGTCTGATTTCGTGGTTGTTGATGATGATTGATGATATTGATACTCCAATCCTCCTTCCCAACAATCCTTGTGGTGAAATACTCCTAAGATGATCCCTCCTTCCTACTTTTGCCTTAGGAATTTGCCTCTCTCTCTCTTCTCTAATGGCTTTGGTGTAACTCTCATTGCCTAACCCTAGCCACCACTCTTATAATCAGATTTAGGGCTTCAAAATTCGTAGGTCTTCTTTCCCATAATTGTAAAGAGACCAAAATGCCCCCGAATGGTCCCGGTTTAGTCCGAAAATGACCCGACACTCAACTAGTACCCCCGGGTACACTATTTTGACTAATTCGACCCTTTCGGAATCAACCGTGGACTCTAAATTATCATTTGAGTCTCGTAAACATTTTTCTACTCTCATCCCTAAATTTTGACGAGATACTTCCGGTACGTCCATATAGTCACTAAACCGTACATATCAACATTGAAAGTTTCTACTCACCTTAGTGAATTTTCTTTAACGCATATTCATCTTTATTAACATAATATCTATTTAAATTACTCTACTCACGTAAATTAATTAAAGCGCGCATCTAATCCCATTAAATTACTCTACTTACGTAATTTAAAATTAAGCAAAATTACGGGGTATTACATACTTCCCCCCTTACAAAAGGAATTTGGTCCTCGAAATTAGAAAAATACCTGCTATGAATAATTCTGGATATTGTTCTCGCATATCCTCTTCCCGTTCCCAAGTGGACTCATCCATATTGTGATGTCCCCACTGTACTCGCACTAAGGGTACCACCTTGGATCTTAGTTTGCGCTCACTATAATCCAGGATAGCCACGGGTCTTTCTTCATACGAGATATCTGGCTGCAAATCGATCTCCTCCAGTGGAATGTGCCAGAAGGCTCTCTTGCTCCTCTTGTATTTCTTCAGCGACGCCACATGGAACACATCGTGTATTCGCTGAAGATGCTCAGGGAGTCCCAATCTGTAAGCTACCGGTCCCACTCTCTCAATGATAGGAAACGGCCCCACATATCTCGGTGCTAACTTCCCCTTTTTGCCAAACCTCGTAACCCCTTTCATAGGAGATACTCGAATTAACAACTGGTCTCCCACATCTAATTCCACATGTCTCCTGCCGGCGTCAGCATAACTCTTCTGCCTATCCTGGGCTATTCGAATACGTCCTCGAATCAACTCTATTTTGGAGGAAGTCTCCTGTATCATCTCTGGCCCTAAAAGTCTGTTATCCCCCACCTCTAACCAACAAGCGGGTGAACGACAAGGCCTCCCGTAAAGCTCCTCGAATGGTGCCATGCCAATAGTGAATTGGTAAGAGTTATTATACGCAAACTCCACCAAAGGAAGATATGGCTCCCAATTTCCCCCAAAATATAGAATACACATTCTCAGCATGTCCTCTAACATCTGGTTTACTCTTTCCGTCTGGCCGTCCGTCTGTGGGTGATATGCCGTACTCAATCGTAAGTCGGTGCCCATGGCCTCCTGAAAACTCTGCCAAAAGTGCGACACAAATATCTTATCTGTGACACCCCGCCTAATTAAACCTTGGGTGATCAAGCCTTATTTTAATATAAACAGGTTTCTTAAATGGTTCATTCTTAGAATCACTGTCGAACGTCTTTTAAAATTACTAACCACCTAAATGAAAATAAAACGGGTGGCAAATTTTATCTTTCTTAAACAACAAATATTCCAAACCACACATTACCAATACTAGATATGAATGCTCAGTACACAAAAATAATCTGAAAGCAATTAAAGTCTTGCCGTAAACCACGACCCAAAAAGACAACTACAAATCCATAACTAGAATAAACTGTAATAGTAAAGGTGGAACGACATGTTCCAACTAGAAATAATAAAACTGAGATCCTGCACTAGAAATGAAAAAGAGGAAGCGTCTAAACAATCCCTGCAACCTCCACACTGGCTGCAGCTCCCAAATCTCTGACATGAATTCAAGCTGGGTGTCCTTGTGGCTGGGCACCTAAAAGGTTTTTAAAATTTTACATAACAAGAGTTAGTACTCAAAACATTTGAAAATATTTTGCAAGCAGTTATCACAATTAAGTTATTGATTACACTTATTAAGGTTTCGCACACTCCCTTGAACTTCCTCACCTCTCTTACGTAGTACGTAACTATCGACGATACTTAGTCTACCTAGTTATACTTTCCATAACCGTAGTTAACTCATTTACTGTTCGTTGTCCTTATTCATGTAATAATTTCATCATGTTATAAATTATTACTAAGACATTTACATATCGTTTCATTGACTACTATTCTCAATTTGTAGATTATACACATAGAAACATTTTGTCCCACAACAATGTATTTAATATTAGTTACCTCTAATATATCCTTTTATTACACACAAAGGACCCTTGGCTCGGAATAATTCATCGACTCCAAGTGAAAGTTGGTTCGGAATGATCCATCGACCCCAACTATCTACAAATATAAATATATACACATATTCTGGTTCGGGACTCTTTCATCGCGGCACCAGTTCAAAGTTTGGTTCGGCATTAACATCAACCCCAAATATATAATAACTTTATGTTAGTTCGGAATGTCACATCGACCCTAACATAATTAGTTTAGGTAATATTCTCTTAACCCAAACCTATTTATATAGATATAGTAGGTACACACTCGACCTAATAAATCATACCCGTACGTAATATATTTTACTTATATTCTCCGTACTTATTAATTACAATTTCTCTCACTATTGTATTTGTTCGAGTATTCGCGTAACTCTAAGGGTCCTAGTTACCCCTCCCTTAATTCAGTAGTTAAGTTAATTTTAACCTACTGGTATTTTCTTTCCGGAATTAAGTCTCACTCTTTCCGTAATTAAATTAACCATTTCAACTCACGGCTAAGTCAAATGTTCTATCGTCATTCTATTTCTCCAACATTCCTACTCAATCATTAGTGGAGGAACCTAATGGTACACCTACTGGTAATTTCCAAGTCCTCTCATAGGAAAAATATCAATTCTAAGGTTCCCATTAAATAACGGCAATTAAAGAAATTTCTACACAAATTTTCTATAGTTCAGACAGGGTCGATCGATCGAAGGAAGATGGTCGATCGATCGACTGCTTCGATCGATCGACATTCAAGGGTCGATCGATCGATCAAGCAGTGACAGACCCTGTTCATCTTCTTCCTACGGGTTTCACCATTTTTACATCTCTAACTTTCATGATAGGCCATCATATTCACAACCAACAATTTCTAATCATTCCTATATATTCTGGGATGATTACTAACGATTTAAAACAACAAAATCATTATAAATCTTGGCCAAATTCACTGAAAATCTCACTAATATTCAAGAACCCTAAAAATGCATTCTTTATATTTTTCATCCAAATTCCAGATTTTCTTACGAATTTCTCATCAGGTTTTCTATGATATAAACATACTTGGTAATTCAAAAACGTCCTGCATGCAAATCCTAATCAATCATGGATTATTATCAATTATTTGTTCCCAAGAATATCATAAAAATCATGTTCTTCCTCAAGCTTAATCATGGGTATTATAACTCAATTATTTTGCAAATAACCACTTGCCTTAAGATTTTTAGGGTCTGATTTCGTGGTTGTTGATGATGATTGATGATATTGATACTCCAATTCTCCTTCCCAACAATCCTTGTGGTGAAATCCTCCTAAGATGATCCCTCCTTCCTACTTTTGCCTTAGGAATTTGCCTCTCTCTCTCTTCTCTCTAATGGATATGGTGTAAGTCTCATTGCCTAACCCTAGCCACCACTCTTATAATCAGATTTAGGGCTTCAAAATTCGTAGGTCTTCTTTCCCATAATTGTAAAGAGATCAAAATGCCCCTGAATGGTCCCGGTTTAGTCCGAAAATGACCCGGCACTCAACTAGTACCCCCGGGTACACTATTTTGACTAATTCGACCCTTTCGGAATCAACCGTGGACTCTAAATTATCATTTGTGTCTTGTAAACATTTCTCTACTCTCATCCCTAAATTTTGACGAGATACTTCCGGTACGTCCATATAGTCACTAAATCGTACATATCAACATTGAAAGTTTCTACTCACCTTAGTGAATTTTCTTTAACGCATATTCATCTTTATTAACATAATATAATTTTAAATTACTCTACTCACGTAATTTAAATCAAACATATTTAATCACATTTAAATTACTCTACTCACGTAATTTAATTAAAGCGCGCATCTAATCCCATTAAATTACTCTACTTACGTAATTTAAAATTAATCAAAATTACGGGGTATTACAACTACGTATGGAATATGACATTTGGTTGTGTGTATACAATTTGATTTGATGGGTTATGTCTATACCTATATTTGATATTATGTGTATGACATACCTAGCTGCTTGTTATCGTGGGGGTTGTGTAAAAACAGTCTTATCCTGAGTGACCTTCGGGGGGATATTTGAATTGTATCTCAGAACATAGGACTGTGAAGACTTATTTATGAGTTGATAAGTCGCTGACTATGGGAGCGTAGGTATGTGCGTGACCCATAAGTATGTGAACTATGTTCGTCGCCAATATGTGTGATTTATTATATGGTTCGTGGGAGATTTCTGAACCGATAGTCCTTATTTGATGTGACAACCCGTAATTCGAAATAAGGGGTGGCCAGCCCGATACTCCAACATAACGGAATCATGGATGGAAATCATTCTCAGCACCACAACAATAAAATAAGTATACGGGAAATCCAACCAATAATTCAGAAAATGGGTTGCCAAAAATTTTAATTTAGTTTTATTATAAGTTAAGAAAATAGCTTAAACAACCCAATTTGAAGAGAAAGTTGAATTCCAAAAGAACTATATATTACATCACCAACAAATGTACAATAAGGGACCGAATATGCTGTCGGTCACAGATACATAAAATGGGTTACAATAATTTAATAGTTTACATAATACATCTATTAAACAGTTACAAAAGTTTGGGGCACACGCCCGAGTGAAAGACCCGATCATATCTAGAATCCAAAAGAAGAAAGCGACTAACAACACATCTTGTAATATTCGCAAAATCTTACAGCTCCTCAAAAACATTGGAATAGGGATAATCAAAATGGGCGTCCTTACGGCGGAGCACCTGGACGGATACAATTTACATACACAACAAGGAAAATGAATGGGTCAAGGCCCAATCCTAATGTAGGGTAGTGACTTGACTCAACTAAAACTCTAGGACTCTAAGTTTACTTCATTCAAGAAGGTTCCTAAGTCCTAAGCCTAAAGAAAAAGAATAAAAATTGAGTTGGAAAAATCAACTCAAAACTGCAAGGTCCGAATCGATTCGCCCCCAAGGTGAACCGATTCGCCCAAAAAGCAAATCGGTTCAGAAGATGAACCCAACTTTCTGCTTCAGATGAATCGATTCGGTCTTAACCCGAATCGGTTCGGGTTTGCAGACCTGGAAACTGCCCCTTGGGCAAATCGATTCGAACATTGCCGAATCGATTCGGCCCTGCCAATTTGCCAAGTTTGACTATGGAGTCTTGGACTCCTAATTTCTCCCAACACCAATCTACCCAAACCAAAATCATTTATTGCCACCAACTGATTTTAAATACATCCAGCAACATTGATCTACACCAATAAATATCCAAATCACTTCCAAAGATTCAAAACCCATAAATCCAATAAAAACCCTAACTTTATCAAACCAAAACTAATCCACAACTATCATACTAATTATTCATTAAATCACATAATAGCAAGTAGAAAACTTGCCTTGGTGTAGGTGAAGGCAAGATCAACACTCCAATCTTCAATTTCTTCCTTTCTCCTCTTTTTCTCCAAAGTTCTCTTCTTCTCTCTCTCACTCTAGGTTAACAATTTCTCTTAAGGGAAAAAAAGGCTTAGCAAGACTAAATCGTGGCATTAGTCTAAAATCTCCAACTTAAATGATAAATACCACATTAAGATTGTGACACCCCGCCTAATTAAATACCGGGCGATCACTCCTTTATTAAATTAAATCAAGGTATACAGTTGGTTCATTCTCAGCATCACTGTCGATAAAAATAATTTTTCCAATTTAACACCCTAAATAATTAAGCTAAGTGTCAAAACCATTTTCATACATAACTTTCCAAATTTTATTTAAAGAAAAACATTTAATTTATTTACTAACAACATTTCAACAATTAAGAATCACCCACAATAAACCTGGAACACAATCCAATTAATTTAAAACATTCGTCAATCGAATGTCAACATGCGAAATATAAAGTAACACAATTCAAACTGAATAAATCCCATAGCGACAATACGAGAAATAACTGGAAATACAAATGTCCCAATAACAATGAAATAATGGAAAGGGCGACACATGCCCAATAAATGAGAATACTATAAGTGGAGTCAATAAAGGAAGCCGTCTACGCGAGTGACCTGCAACTCCCACCTAAGCTGCAGCTCGTTCCTTTCAAGAGATCCTAAGCAAGACTCCCCTGTGGCTGGGCACCTGAAATATATACATATATATACAAGAGAGAGAGAGAGAGAAAAACGGGTCAGAGCCCGAAAGTGTGTTTGATTTAAAATACGTTTAGCAAGTATTTAAATTGATACAGGCCAATGCAACAACATATTAAAGCGACACTCTCTTGAGAAATTCTCACCTCTCTTCTAATGTGCACGCCTATCGTACTAACCTTCCCAACGGGTTATCTTATCATTTATCGCACAAATCTTCCCAATGATTTAACTTATCTTAGATTACTCGTAAGATTCAATATTTAACGATTCCATTTCGAAAAGGTATTTCAATTAGTAATCAAAGTTCTCCATTTTAACTTTATAAAATCAATAAAGTTTTCCAGTGTCATATAATACTTTCTCAAAGCAAGTATTTACCATTTGAGTCATCAACCATGTCCTACGTATCAAATCACAGTAGTCAGTTTCAAATTCCAAATCTCATATATATATTAACTACTCGAATAATATATATAAAATAACAGCACCCCAAATAAAACTATGGTGCATGCATACTCTACTATCCAAAACCCCATATCACTCATATTAAGGGGAATACAATCGGAATCACTCTCGAATTGTATTAACAAAATCCACAATAAAATTGAGGCGAAGAATAGATTCCAAGTCTCTAAGAGGATGGCACATGCCTGCGTCTCTTAGGACCGTCTGAACTATCACGTCGATAGCCTGTACCAAGGACATCTATCTTCTAGGGTACAAGTCAATATCCCCCATAAAGGTCCCATCGAGATAAGACTGTCCCAGCGCGGTAACCTCAGGGATAGCAAGTAGCGTGGGCATGATTTTCACATGTATATAATATATGCACACACAATCATATAAATATACCACTTTTATCATATTAATATAGGTTCTCTCATCACCCATAATTACAAAATTTATCCTTAATTTCACATTATTAGTATTACGTATAAGGTTTCATCTCTAACCTTACCTCAAAGGGTTTTCTCACTTATTTCGTGACACTCGTGGACTCTATTCTTCCAAGTAGAAAATTCAGTAGGTGTCACATTTACGTTTCATCGTAACTCTATTACGCGCCTCACGCTTTAATATATCAATTTACTAACCCTAAAGTAAACATCCCATAAATACCATTCTCGTCGAATATTAATGATCCCAACATTTATTTATACGCCCTACTGGTCCTCTATGTCTCCCAAATCATTATACTAAGAATGCCCAAGAATTATATCACGATAATTCGATTTTTAAATCATTTACAAAGGGAAATAAGAGTCTACCTGGAGGGGTCATTCGATCGAGGTTTTGGGCTCAATCGATCGAACCTTCGATCGATCGAAGCTCTAGGCTCGATCGATCGATCAAGCAGGTATTTCGATTTTCTGCAGAATTGCAGTTACGGGTCTACCAATTTTCTTCATCCAAATACATGTTTTCCAACCCCAAACGTCCAAGAATTCTACTACTAACATAATAACAGTATACCAGATGTTTCTAACGTAAGGCATGTACATATTCATCATTTAAACATGGAATTTCCACCCAAAATTACATCTAATTATCAAGAACCCTAAAATTTCTTTAAACAGATTCCTAACCAATTTTTCTGCAGAATTTCTTTCTTAATATCATTGAAATTTCGTGGTTAATTTCCTCTACATGGCAAGGGTTTCCAGAATCATCATACAAACCAATACTACATGGATTTTCCTATC
The DNA here is from genome assembly GCA_949130495.1 of Sambucus nigra. Taxonomy (NCBI): domain Eukaryota; kingdom Viridiplantae; phylum Streptophyta; class Magnoliopsida; order Dipsacales; family Adoxaceae; genus Sambucus; species Sambucus nigra. The sequence goes on from OX422216.1 coordinate 108,287,415, forward strand.
ACAAATTTGGTTTTCTTCTACATAATTCATCCCTAATCATTCCTAAACTAATATGAAGATTGCACCAATGGAAATAGCAAGTTAAACACTTGCCTGGGATTTCTGGTATTCTGATTTACGGCTGATTTTGGTACGGTTGCGTTCCTCTTCTCGCGATCTACGCGTTGGTGGTGGCGACGGTGCAAACCGGTGACTTTTTGGCCTTGAATTGCCTTGAGAGCTTTCCCTCTCTTCTCCAATGGCCGTACTAGGGTTCAGAATATTCTAACCCTAAATGGCTAACCTAAATGGCTGATATAGGTTGCTGAATTTCGTGGGTTTAATTACCCAAATATGTAAAATGACTAAAATGCCCTCCCGGGGTACTAATTAGGCCTAAAAACGCACCGAGACCCAAACTACACCCCCGGGTACACTTTTCTGACTATCTCGACCCTTCCGGACGCGTTGGCGCACTCAAAACGACCATACGAACAACTTATAAAATATTCACTTTTATTTAACAAAATTTAGTCCCGACACGACACGGGCGCGTCCCGATTCAAATTTCCAAAATTGTCATTTTATTCACTCGTGACATTCAATATAATTAATAACATATATTACTTTGTTCATTAGTAATATTCAACAAATTTCCCATAATTACTAACTCTCGTCACATTAATAATTATAACATAATTAATTTTCGGATTTTTATTAAATAATTCATTCACATTAACTTTAATAAATCCCCAAATTAATATAGCATAAAAATACGGGGTATTACATACTTCCCCCCTAATAACGGAATTTCGTCCCGAAATTCGGAAAATAAGGCATACCTGGTAAAAACAACTCTGGATATCTCTCGTGTATATCTGCCTCGCGCTCCCAAGTGGATTCCTCCACATTATGATGTTCCCATTGGACCCGCACAAGTGGAACTATCTTCGACCTCAATCTCCTCTCACTATAGTCTAGGATAGCCACCGGTCTCTCCTCATAAGAGCTATCAGGCTGTAAGTCGATCTCATCTATCGCAATGTGAGTATGGGCCATATCATCCCGAAGATATCATCTCAACGACGAGATGTGGAATACATCGTGGATGCGATGTAAATACTCTGGCAGTCCCAACCTGTATGCAACCGGCCCAATCCTCTCGATGATGGGAAATGGACCCACGTACCTCGGAGCCAACTTTCCCTTCTTCCCGAACCTCATCACTCCCTTTATAGGAGATACACCCAATAACACTTGGTCCCCCACACTAAACTCCCGGAAGAACCGTTTCGCATCGGCGTAGCTCTTCTGCCTGTCTTGGGCTACCCGAATACGACTCCTGATCATCTCAATCCTCGCGGAGGTCTCCTGAATCACCTCTGGTCCTAGCAACTTTTTATCCCCCACTTCGAGCCAACAAGCTGGGGAACGACAAGGCCTGCCATACAAAGCCTCAAATGGGGCCATGCCAATCATGAACTGATACGAGTTATTATAAGCAAACTCTACCAGTGGAAGATGTGGCTCCCAACCTCCTCTAAAATCGAGAACACACATGCATAGCATATCCTCCAACATCTGATTAGTACGCTCTGTTTGTCCATCTGTCTGTGGGTGGTAAGCTGAACGCAACCTCAACTCAGTACCCATAGCCTCCTGAAAGCTTTTCCCGAAATGTGACACAAAAATCTTGTCTCTATCTGACACAATATTCAGGGGCACCCCGTGTAATCTGACAATCTCAGCGATGAACAACTGAGCATACTGACCCGTGGTGTAATTTGTCCGCTCCGGCAGAAAATGAGCCACCTTGGTCAAACGGTCTACAATCACCCAGATAGAATCGTGGCCCCGCTGTGATGTAGGCAACCCTGTAATAAAATCCATGGAAATACTCTCCCACTTCCACGCGGGTACTTCCAATGGCTAAAGCAATCCTGACGGTTTCTGGTGGTCCACCTTCACCAGCTGGCAGGTAGAACACTTGGACACGAACTCAGCAATGTCCTTCTTCATCCCACTCCACCAGTATTGCCTCCGCATATCCTGGTACATCTTATCTCCTCCAGGATGTACTGCAAATCGGGACCCGTGAGAATGAGTCATCACTGCATGACGTAATTTTGTCCTTCTGGAACCACCAATCTCCCATTAAACCGCAAACCTCCATCAGAACTAACAGAATAGGACTCAACACCCTCGGCTAGAAGTTGCACTATCCGCTCCTGGCAAAACGGGTCTGTGGTCTGTGCCTGTATTACCCTCGTAACAATCCCGGGTGTGACTGACATCACGGATATGAAAGAACGGGCTACTGCGTCCTGGTGGCCTAACTCCTTCCACTTTGCTTTCTAGACGTCTGCTACTTTGTCTACCGGTCTACGACTCAACGCATCAGCATCTACGTTGGCCTTTCTCGGATGATACTGTATATCGAACTGGTAGTCCTTCACAAACTCTAGCCATCTACGCTGACGCATATTGAGCTCTCGCTGAGTGAACAGGTACTGCAACGACTTGTGGTCTGTGAACAAACGGAATTTCTCTCCCAACAAATAGTGTCTCCATATCCTCAATGCAAAAACGACCGCTGCTAACTCCAGGTCGTGGGTGGGGTAATTCTTCTCATGCGGCTTAAGCTTGCGGGAGGCAAAAGCTATAGCCTTCTCTTCCTGCTGAAGTACTCCCCCAAGTTCCCGTAAGAACGCATCGGTGTAAACCAGGTACTCCATACCCGACTGCGGTAACGCAAGGACTGGCGCTTAAGTAAGCTTGTCTTTCAGCTCGTCGAAAGCCAAATGACAAGCGTCATCCCAAACATATGGTACTCCCTTGCGAGTCAGATTGGTCAATGGACCCGCTATTTTGGAGAATCCCCGAATGAATCTCCTGTAGTAACCAGCTAACCCCAAGAAACTACGCACTTCCATCGGTGTCGTGGGCTGTCCCCACTCCCTCACCGCTGACACTTTACTCGGGCGAACTGCTATTCCCTGCTCAGAAACAACATGCCCCAAGAACTGTACCTCTCGCAACCAGAATCCACACTTCTCGTACTTAGCATACAACTGATGCTCTCGTAGGGTCTGAAGAACCTACCTCAAGTGCTCGGCATGCTCCTCCTTGGAGTGTTAATATATCAAAATGTCATCTATGAAAACGATGACAAACTGATCCAAGAACTCTCTGAATACTCGGTTCATCAAGTCCATGAAAATGGCTGGGGCATTTGTGAGTCCGAACGGCATCACCCTGAACTCATAGGACCCATATCTCGACAAGAAGGCAGTCTTTGAAACATCCTGCTCCCTAATACGCAACTGATGGTACCCCGACCTCAGATTTATCTTCGAAAAGAAAGTTGCTCCCCTCAACTGGTCGAACAAATCATCGATTCGAGGCAACGGATACTTATTCCGTATCGTGACTTTGTTCAGCTCCCGGTAGTCCACACACAATCTCAGTGAACCATCTCTCTTCTTCACAAACAAAACTGGAGCGCCCCAAGGTGAGGTACTCCTGCGAATGAAGCCCTGACCTAACAGCTGATCTATCTGATCTCGTAGCTCTCGCATCTCTGCCGGAGCCATACGGTACGGTGCGCGGGCTATAGGTCTCGTATCTGGCAATAAATCTATAACAAAGTCTATCTCTCGACTGGGGGTAAGCCTGGTATTTCCTGAAACACATCAGAATACTCCCTGACAACTGGGATCGAATCTAAGGGAATCACAACCTCCTTAGAGGTATCCTCCTCTATGTAATACAAATGAGCGATCGAGCCTCCCTCTGGGCGAGTCATCGCCACTACAAACATCTCTTGCCCCGAAATGGCAAAAACAATGCTCCCACCGAAGTAAACAATCATGGCTCTATAAGCGGCGAGCCAATCCATACTGAATATAACATCATGCTAATGCATATCTAAGACTAACATGTCTACAGGTAATACCAAGTTACCCATCTCTACCCCCACTCCCCGGCATATAAGAAAATAAGCGACCCATTCCCCAGTGGTGAGTCTACATATGTCACAGTGCTCTCTGCTGTGACTAATAATCCTAAGGCTTTCACAAAATAGGTAGCTATCAAATAGTGCGTTGCCCCAGTATAAAGCAAAACTCGACTCATAGTAACATGGATAGAAAAACATACCCTCAATCACGGGTGGTGCCTGCGGAGCTGCTGCCTGTGGGAAGTTATAGACACGTCCACCCTGTAGCTTTCTCTGCTGAACTGAGGCTATTGGAAAGGGTGGTGGAGCTGGCTTCTGGGGTTCCTTGTTAGCACATTCCTGTCGTGGGGCCCTATTCTTCTCTGGGAAATCCTGACGCCTATGGCCATTCCTGCCACATTGGAAGCACCTCCCTCGAAACTGCTTCCCTTCCTTACGGTATTGACTAGTCTCGCTTTTTCCCTGGTCTTGCTGGCCTTGAGGGGATATCTGCGGAAAAACTATGTCAGGGCGAGGACAATCCATCCACTTGTGACCCGGTTGTACACATTTATAGCAGAGTTTCGAAATTCTTTGCTGATCAGGTTGTAGTTTATCCCCAGTCTGATTCGGACAAGATTTACGTTTGTGATCCTCCATTCCATAACCGAAACATCTCTTGGTGATTTCATTCTCAACCTGACTTCGTTGTCCCTGACACTTTTGTCCCTGTACATAAATCTCGTTACTTCTGGAACTGACTCGATCTTGATTGTTTTGTTGTCGCAGATTCGGTGCCTTCGCACAATTCTCAATGTTAGTCACATGCATATGGTTAACCTCTCTAGGTCTTTTGCCTCTTTTAAGTTGTAGGCTGCGTTCTTGGTATTGTAGAACTGCAGTGGTAAATGCTTGTGCCACGATACCTGCTAACTCGGCGGTTGATATTCTCCCTGGGGATACCTGAGGTGTGAGTCGATCCTGCTCGATGACTCCCTTAACCGTCTTAGCTAGTTCTTCTTGACGATCCATCTGAAAATTTAAGTAAATTTGGATGAGTTCATCATTCAAATGAACAAATAGCAGAAGTACTAATTTCCAATGTATAGAGATAAACACAACATTCCTAGTATTAGGGCTCTATATCAAAGAAAGCAACGCTGAAAGCATAATAATCCGCACAGATCCTAAAGGACACTAGAACCTGATGCTCTGATAGCACCTGTGACACCCCGCCTAATTAAATACCGGGCGATCACTCCTTTCTTAAATTAAATCAAGGTATACAGTTGGTTCATTCTCAGCATCACTGTCGATAAAAATAATTTTTCCAATTTAACACCCTAAATAATTAAGCTAAGTGTCAAAACCATTTTCATACATAACTTTCCAAATTTTATTTAAAGAAAAACATTTAATTTATTTACTAACAACATTTCAACAATTAAGAATCACCCACAATAAACCTGGAACACAATCCAATTAATTTAAAACATTCGTCAATCGAATGTCAACATGCGAAATATAAAGTAACACAATTCAAACTGAATAAATCCCATAGCGACAATACGAGAAATAACTGGAAATACAAATGTCCCAATAACAATGAAATAATGGAAAGGGCGACACATGCCCAATAAATGAGAATACTATAAGTGGAGTCAATAAAGGAAGCCGTCTACGCGAGTGACCTGCAACTCCCACCTAAGCTGCAGCTCGTTCCTTTCAAGAGATCCTAAGCAAGACGCCCCTGTGGCTGGGCACCTGAAATATATACATATATATACAAGAGAGAGAGAGAGAGAAAAACGGGTCAGAGCCCGAAAGTGTGTTTGATTTAAAATACGTTTAGCAAGTATTTAAATTGATACAGGACAATGCAACAACATATTAAAGCGACACTCTCTTGTGAAATTCTCACCTCTCTTCTAATGTGCACGCCTATCGTACTAACCTTCCCAACGGGTTATCTTATCATTTATCGCGCAAATCTTCCCAATGATTTAACTTATCTTAGATTACTCGTAAGATTCAATATTTAACGATTCCATTTCGAAAAGGTATTTCAATTAGTAATCAAAGTTCTCCATTTTAACTTTATAAAATCAATAAAGTTTTCCAGTGTCATATAATACTTTCTCAAAGCAAGTATTTACCATTTGAGTCATCAACCATGTCCTACGTATCAAATCACAGTAGTCAGTTTCAAATTCCAAATCTCATATATATATTAACTACTCGAATAATATATATAAAATAACAGCACCCCAAATAAAACTATGGTGCGTGCATACTCTACTATCCAAAACCCCATATCACTCATATTAAGGGGAATACAATCGGAATCACTCTCGAATTGTATTAACAAAATCCACAACAAAATTGAGGCGAAGAATAGATTCCAAGTCTCTAAGAGGATGGCACATGCCTGCGTCTCTTAGGACCGTCTGAACTATCACATCGATAGCCTGTACCAAGGACATCTATCTTCTAGGGTACAAGTCAATATCCCCCATAAAGGTCCCATCGAGATAAGACTGTCCCAGCGCGGTAACCTCAGGGATAGCAAGTAGCGTGGGCATGATTTTCACATGTATATAATATATGCACACACAATCATATAAATATACCACTTTTATCATATTAATGTAGGTTCTCTCGTCACCCATAATTACAACATTTATCCTTAATTTCACATTATTAGTATTACGTATAAGGTTTCATCTCTAACCTTAACTCGAAGGGTTTTCTCACTTATTTCGTGACACTCGTGGACTCTATTCTTCCAAGTAGAAAATTCAGTAGGTGTCACATTTACGTTTCATCGTAACTCTCTTACGCGCCTCACACTTTAATATATCAATTTACTAACCCTAAAGTAAACATCCCATAAATACCATTCTCGTCGAATATTAATGATCCCAACATTTATTTATACGCCCTACTGGTCCTCTATGTCTCCCAAATCATTGTACTAAGAATGCCCAAGAATTATATCACGACAATTCGATTTTTAAATCATTTACAAAGAGAAATAAGAGTCTGCCATGAGGGGTCGATCGATAGAGGTTTGGGGCTCGATGGATCGAACCTTCAATCGATCCAAGCTCTAGGCTCGATCGATCGATCAAGCAGGTATTTCGATTTTCTGCAGAATTGCAGTTACGGGTTCTACCAATTTTCTTCATCCAAATACATGTTTTCCAACCCCAAACGTCCAAGAATTCTACTACTAACATAATAACAGTATACCAGATGTTTCTAACGTAAGGCATGTACATATTCATCATTTAAACATGGAATTTCCACCCAAAATTACATCTAATTATCAAGAACCCTAAAATTTCTTTAAACAGATTCCTAACCAATTTTTCTGCAGAATTTCTTTCTTAATATCATCGAAATTTCATGGTTAATTTCCTCTACATGGCAAGGGTTTCCAGAATCATCATACAAACCAATACTACATGGATTTTCCTATCACAAATTGGGTTTTCTTCTACATAATTCATCCCTAATCATTCGTAAACTAATATGAAGATTGCACCAATGGAAATAGCAAGTTAAACACTTGCCTGGGATTTCTGGTATTCTGATTTACGGCTGATTTTGGTACGGTTGCGTTCCTCTTCTCGCGATCTACGCGTTGGTGGTGGCGACGGTGCAAACCGGTGACTTTTTGGCCTTGAATTGCCTTGAGAGCTTTCCCTCTCTTCTCCAATGGCCGTACTAGGGTTCAGAATATTCTAACCCTAAATGGCTAACCTAAATGGCTGATATAGGTTGCTGAATTTCGTGGGTTTAATTACCCAAATATGTAAAATGACTAAAATGCCCTCCCGGGGTACTAATTAGGCCTAAAAACGCCCCGAGACCCAAACTACACCCCCGGGTACACTTTTCTGACTATCTCGACCCTTCCGGACGCGTTGGCGCACTCAAAACGACCATACGAACAACTTATAAAATATTCACTTTTTATTTAACAAAATTTAGTCCCGACGCGACACGGGCACGTCCCGATTGAAATTTCCAAAATTGTCATTTTATTCACTCGTGACATTCAATATAATCAATAACATATATTACTTTGCTCATTCGTAATATTCAACAAATTTCCCATAATTACTAACTCTCGTCACGTTAATAATTATAACATAATTAATTTTCGGATTTTTATTAAATAATTCATTCACATTAACTTTAATAAATCCCCAAATTAATATAGCATAAAAATACGGGGTATTACAAAGATGAATCCCGATACGCGCCAAAATCAATCAAAAGTGCCCAAAACCCCAAAATACAATATGACACTTATTTCAACTATCTCGCACCATTCGGGACTAACTACACCCTCCAAATTATCATTTGGAAATTTTATAACTCATTTCAAGTTTCGGTTTCATTTTTAAACTACAAGATCATTTTAATTCTTATGACACAATAAACTGCGACAAGGTGATATTTACCGACATATAAGGTAAACATACCACATTGTAGTAAATATTAACTTATCTCATTAAATTAATACTTACTCCACATTCCAACATTTTATATATAATTACTTCACATAGTAAATATATATAAAATAGGTTCTCAAAAGCGAGGGTTGTTACATACTCCCCCCTTATGAGGGAATTTTGCCCCCAAAATTCAGGCGTAACTTGAATAAAGAGATGCGGATACTTTTCCCACATATCATCCTCGCATTCCCATGTTGATTCCTTTGCGTTGTCGTGACTCCATTGGACTCGCACCAAGGGCACCACTCGAGACCTCAACCTATGCTCTCCATGCTCTAAAATAGCAACAGGTTGTTCTTCATATGAAATGTCGGGTTACAAGTCAATATCCTCAAAAGGGATATGCCAAATGGCACCATCACACCTCTTATACTTCTTCAAAGAGGAGACATGGAACACATCGTGGATTTGTTGTAAAGGTTCCGGTAAGGCAATCTGATACGCCACTGGACCCACCCTAACAATAATGGGAAAAGGTCCAACAAAATGCGGTGCAAGCTTCCCTTTCATTCCTAAACGCTTGATACCCTTCATTGGTGACACTCGCACCAAGACTTGGTATCCAATCTCCAACTCCATGTCTCTCCTATTTGCATCGGCATAAATCTTTTGGCGGTCTTGAGCTATCCGAATGAGTTCAATCTTAGAAGAAGTATCGTGGATCATTTCAGGTCCACGGAATTTATTATCCCCCACTTCTAACAAACACGTGGGTGATCTACAAGGTCGGCCATAATGTGCTTCATAGGGCGCCATTCCAATAGTAAATTGTACGAGTTGTTATAAGCAAACTCGACCAAAGGGAGATATTGTTCCCAACCACCCTTAAAATCAAGCATACACATACGGAGCATATCCTCCAACATTTGGTTTTTTTTGTTCGGTCTGGCCATCTGTTTGAGGATGATAAGAAGTGCTTAACTTCAATTCGGTTCCCATAGCCTCTTGGAAATTTTTCCAAAAGTGGGAAGAAAAAATCTTGTCTCGGTCAAAAACGATATTTAAAGGCACCCCATGGAGTCTAACAATCTCTGCAATGAATAATCGGGCATAGCGAGTAGTGTCATAATCTGTACGCACGGGGTGTAAATGTGTTGACTTAGTCAAGCGGTCGACAATAACCTAAATAGAATCACAACCACTCTGTGACCTTGGCAAGCCTGTAATAAAATCCATTGATATGCTCTCCCACTTCCATACCAGAATCTCCAACGGTTGCAACAAACCTGTCGGTCGCTGATGATCTATCTTAACCAAATTACAAGTAGTGCATTGAGACAGGAACTCAGAAATGTCTCGCTTTATGCCCGGCCACCAATACTGACGGCGCATATCTTGATACATCTTGTCCCCACCAGGATGTACCGTAAATTTAGACCCATGAGATTCTGCCATCACTGCCCTTCTCAAGTCCCGTTCATCAGGGACAATGAGTCTTCCATGGAAGCATAGTCCACCCTCTGAACTTATCGAGTAGGACTCCGCTCCCTCAGACAACAATCGACATATATGGTCCTGACAACCCTTATCTCTTCCTTGGTCTTCTACAACCCTTGCCACGATTATAGGCATAACGGTCATCACTGACATGAATGCCCTAGCAACCGTATCCCCGTGACTGAGCTCTTTCCATTTAGCTTTCCATACATCATCTAACTCTCCTTCGGGCCTTCTACTCAAAGCATCCGCTACCACATTCTCCCTGCCCGGATGATAGTGGATGTCAAATTGATAGTCTTTCACAAACTCCAACCATCGGCGTTGTCGCATATTTAAATCTTTCTGCGAAAATAAATATAACAGTGACTTATGGTCCGTGAAAAGACTAAATTTCTCCAATAGGAGATAATGCCTCCAAATCTTCAAGGCAAAGACAACTGCGGCCAGTTCTAAGTCATGCACCGGATAATTTCTTTCATTGGGATTTAGCTTGCGGGAAGCATATGCAATAGCCCGTCGCTCTTGTTGAAGTACACCTCATAATCCTTATAGACATGCATCGGTGAAGACTAGGTATTCGAACCCCAGCTTTGGTAATGCAAGGACTGGAGCAGAAGTCAATCTATCTTTGAGCTCGTCAAAAGCAGCCTGACAAGAGTTATCCCAAACAAACCTCACCCCTTTCTGGGTCAAATTTTTCAAAGGGCTAGAGATCTTAGAGAAACCCTTGATAAACCGACGATAATAACCCGCCAAACCTAGGAAACTACGAATTTCGATAGGTGTCTGGGCTGACCTCACTCCCTCACCGCAACCACCTTGCTCGGATCCACCGAAATGCCCTGCGAGGTCACAATATGACCCAGAAATTGCACTTCCCGCAACCAAAAACCACACTTCTCGAACTTAGCATACAATTGGTGATCCCTCAACCTTTGTAGGACCAACCTCAAATGAGTAGCATGGTTTGATTCCGTTCGAGAACACACAAGGATGTCATCGATGAATACAATAACAAATTGGTCCAAGAAGTCTCGAAATACCCTATTCATGAGATCCATAAATACAACGGGGGCATTGGTTAGTCCAAAGGGCATAACCAAAAATTCATAGGACCCATACCTCGTCAGAAAAGCGGTCTTGGATACATCCTACTCCCATATCCTCAACTGGTGATACCCCGTACTCAAGTCTATCTTAGAGAAGTATGACGCTCCCCTAAGTTGATCAAACAAATCATCAATATGAGGCAAAGGGTATTTATTCCGGATGGTGACCTTATTCAATTCTCTATAGTCAACACATAATCGGAGAGAACCGTCCCTTTTCTTCACAAATAACACCGAAGCACCCCATGTCGACGTACTACGCCTAATGAATCCCTGCTCCAACAACTGCTGAATTTGATCTCTTAACTCCCTCATCTAAGCGGGAGCCATACGATACGGAGCTCTAGCAATCGGTCTCATCCCGGGCGCTAAATCAATCACAAATTCAATCTCCTGACTTGGAGCAAAACCCGGTATTTCCCGAAAAACATCTATAAAGTCTCTAACAACCGGAATCGAATCCAAGGGAACAACTACATCCCGAGAAGTCTCTTTCGCAATACAATACAATACAAATAAGTACTAGTACCTCCTTCTAAACGAGGCATAACCACCAAGAACATTTTTTGTCCCGAACGGCAAAGACTATACTCTTCCCGTAACAATTTAACTATCGCATGATACTTGACAAACCAATCCATGCCCAAAATCACATCATACTCGACCATGTCTAGGACGAGTAAATCGGCCTCAAAGCACAAATTACCAAGAGTAATTCCTATATGTTTACAAACAAGGAAAATGAGTGAACCATCACCCATAGAGGACTCGATGCTAGTAAAAGTGCTCTCTGCAGATTTAATCAACTCTGTAGACTGAGCAAAACTTCTAGAAATGAATGAATGTGTCGCACCCGTATCAAACAAAATGCGACCCATATGTCCCTGAATAAGGAACTTACCCTCAATCGCTGGCGCTGCTGGCGGAGCAGGAGGAAGCATAGTGTAATACCCCGTAATTTTATTGATATTTATTTAAGGGATTAATTAAATTAAATGAGAATTAATTGGAAATTAATTCGGGTATAAATACTAACGAGATGTGAGTTGGTATTTGATTATGATGTTAAAATTTATTATTTCCGAGTATGTATGGTAATACATGAGTATTGATGATATTTAAATTCTCACGAGGAAGCTATATGACAATTTGGGAAATTTAATTGGGACGCGCATGTCAGTCGCGTTAGGAACGTAATTAATTGAATTAAAAAGTGAATTTCATTTTTATCAACCAAATGGTCATTTTGAGTGCACCAACGAGTCCAGAAGGGTCGAAATAGTCGGAAAACACTAGCCGGGGATTTAGATTGGGTCCCGGGGCATTTTTGGGCCATACAGACAACTTAAAACGGTATTTTGGTGATTTTAAAAATAAGGGAATTAAAACCCACGAAAATTAGAGTTAATATTTATTATTTTAAAGGGGCCACTAAGGCCATTACCAGCAAAAAGCTTTAGAAGTGGGCTACGGGAGTTAGAGAGGAGTTACCATAGGGTTCCAAACCTAAAACACTCACCACCATAAAATTGGAGAGGATTTGTGACTGATTGAAGGAGAGAATCAACCTCGAATCATCGACAACACATCTGGAAAATGAATCTACGTCAACTGATTTGATATTTTTAGTGCATTGAATATTTCTTCCATGTTTAGTGTAGGAATTATCTTATATTGAAAGTTTTGAAGAAAACCAATGAAATTATTGGAGAAACTTTAAATTTGGGTTAGGATTTGCATGTAGAATGATGATGGACTAATTTAGTATTCGAAGAGTTATATATGATGATTTAAAAACGGATTTATGATGAGTAATTGGGCATAATAAAATTCTGGGTTCATGTTCATAGGGTTTGGGGAAATATTTTGAGATTTATGTTAATTCCATGATGATTTGTAAGATTTGACCCCTAAAATATGTTAAGGGATGATCTAGGGTGATTAAAAATGGTTTATAAACGTTAAAACATAAATTGGATGGTCTTAGGGTGAATTTATAGAAGAGAAGAATGAAGAAAAATGGACTTGGAAATTTCTGGGCTTAAACTGCCATCTCGTTAGAAGACCTGCCCAGGTCGTATGAACGACCTCGTTCTAACGAACATCTAACGAGATGACAGTATCCCTTCTAATGAGTTGGTAGTTCATTCTAAGCCTTTCATTCGAACGAACTCGTTCGAACGAGATTTCTAACGAGTTGACAGAATGGCCTTTTTGGCCAGATTTAATTTTTAGTATCTCGTAGACTTATATAAACGGTGAGATAACCTTCACTTATTAACTAGTGAGTGAAGTTGTGAGATTTGGGATACATTGAAGAGTCAAACTTACTATCTTATAGAAAACCGGATGACATTTGTGGATTGGGAAGCGAGTACTTAATTACGACGTGAGAAGAGTTGATAACTTTAAGACGTATAAACCGGGGACTTATGAGTTGTATAAAACTTAATGTTGGTATAAGAACGAGAAGTATACCACTAATAAAATATTGTGATATCTAAGATGTGCGAATGCTTAGTATATGTAGTTATCTGTTTATAACATACCTACCGTACTTGCTATCATGGGAGGTCGGCGTTCGATCAGGGCCATCTATTCTTGTGTGCCTACGGGGGGATTTAGATTGGTACCTCGAGGACATAGGTCAGAGAAGGACTTATTTTGAAGTTAATAAGTTTGATGATCATGGGAGTGTAGGTATGTGCATGACCCATGTGATGTGAACTATGTTCGCCTCCATTGTTTGTGATTGTTGTTTAATGAAACGATTCCTGAGAGATTCGGAATACGTGGTCCTTATGTACATGATGTACCAGGATTGGATAGCAGAGTATGTGTGCACCGCAGCTTAGTCTCGGGGTGCTAGTATTGTATATTTATGATGAGAATAATATACTATTAATTGAAATGAATTGTCATGAATAAATGTGAGTATTAATAATAGCAACAGTTTGTAATGTGAAAATGGAAGATCTCTAGTAATTAGCAGTACTAACATGGGAAACTGTGTAGCAAGTTATAACACTCTGTTAACTAAAAGTTGTTGGGAATTGAATTGGATATCGTATAGAAATGTTAGTTTTTAGTATCGGACTAGTTAGATATGGGAACAACTAGAATGGGTACGGGTACGATAGGAGTGCACAATTAGTTGAGAGGTGAGGAACTCATGTGAGTGCACACACACTATCATGTACTTTATATTCACTGTTTAATGATATTAAACACTTGCAAATTTTTAAATTATTTTCACAATCGGGCTCTGACCCGTTTGCTTTCAAATATATTTTTATAAAAGCCTTTTAGGTGCCCAGCCACAAGGACACCATGCATAGGAGTTTTATTCAGGTGACGTGATGTAGCCGCTATGGAGTTTACAGGACCTTGACAGTAGATGCCTCCATCTACGATCTTGACACCATTATCAGATTTTCTCATTTGTTGGGCATGTCGCCCCATTCCTTTTAGAGGCATTTTACTTTTCAGTTATTTCAAACTTTGGGTTGTAATTAATTTAATGATGCAGATTTGGTATTTATTTATTTCAGTATTCAGATTGTTGTGAGGAGTATTCCTACAGACTCATTATTATTTGATGGTTATTCTATTGTGACTATGTTGTGGTGGTTATGTTATCATTTCATAATTTACTTATTGTATGTTAATCGGATTTGATTAAAATTGACAACTCACTTTTTAAATATTAGGTGGCTAGTAATTGTTAAAACGTTTTCTACAGTGATGCTATAAACTGAACCAACTTGGCATTTTGTATTAATTTAATAAAGGAGTAGCTACCCGGTATTTAATTAGTCGGGGTGTCACAGGTGGTATCAGAGCATCAGGTTCTAGTGTCCTTAGGATCTGTACGGCTTATTATGTTTCCGTTGAGCTTTCTTTGATATAGAGCCCTATATTTTAGGACTGTTGTATTCTTTTGTGTATGCTTCACTCTTCAGCTATTTTAAGACAATAACTGCGAACTCATAAGACTTTAATCTCATTTCAGATGCCTCTACGACGTGCGCAGCGAGTTCCTAGGGATGCACAGCCAGAGCCATAGCCTGCACCAGTTCAGGGCACTATGAATGTCGTCGAGGTTGCAACTATTGTAGCCCAAGCAGTAAATGCTTCCCTAGACGTTATTCAGCAAGCACCACCCCAGGCGTCGATAGTCGCGCCAGTTCAGGCTCATGCATTCCCGTCTGCTTGAGAACGCATTCGTGATGCTTTTCAGAAAGCACACCCTCTAGAGTTTGCAGGTAGCTCCGATGTTGTGATATCTAGTCAGTGGAGGAAGGACATTCAGAGGCACTTAAGGATGTACGAGTGCACCGATGTTCAGAAGAAGATACTGGCTACTTTCAGGCTAGTAGGATCTGGATTGCAGTGGTGGGAGTCCATTACCACCGCAGAGGAGAGGGACGCCCTCAATATACAAGAGTTCTGGGTGCGATTTGACCGCAAATATTTTCGGTCAACTGTTCACACGGAGATGAGGAGGAAGTTGATGAACCTTAAGCAGGAGGGAAAGACCGTAGATGAGTATGAGGATGAGTTCACTAATATCTTGAATATTGTTTCGGATGAAATTCCAACCGAGGAGAAGAAAATTTAGAAGTTCACAGATGGATTGACTTGTAGGATCCGTCAGCACTTATTGGGGAATCTCTCGTTGTCCACTTATTCTGATGTGGTTAACGCGGCACTACTTCACTGCCAGGATCACCACTTTCACATGACTGAGAGTAAGAGATCAGGAGAGTCCAGCCATCAGGGTAGGACAGGGGGAAATGGTGTCAGCGGGGCACAATCTGCGCAGGGTCATCATAGGCAGAGTGATCAGGGTTCCCAACAGGGGGATTCTAAGAGATTCAGATCTCGAGCTTTTAGGAGTGGTTAGGGAGGTTTTAGGCATGGCCATCAAGGTCAGAATGGCCATCAGGGCCAGTAGGATCATAATGGCCAACAGTAGCAGTTTCAGCAGGGCCAGCACGGCCAGGGGAGAAATGGTAACGACCATTAGGGTCATGGGCAGCAGGGATAGTGAGGGGGAAATTTCCTGGGGAAGTGCTTCACTTGTGGCAAGATTGGCCACAAACGCCAGGATTGTCCTGATAGGGGCAGGGCCCCACAGCAGCAGCAGCAGGGTGCTCCACAGTAGCCACAGAGGCCTATGTTTCCCCCCATCCTCCTAGCACCACCACAGATGGCAGAATTACCACCCATTCCAGCGGTCCCAGTTCAGCAGGGACAGCTTCAGTATGGGAGAGTGTATCAGCTCCAGCATGCCGTAGCCCCATAGGATCCACCGGCCATTGAGGGTATGTTCTCTATTCAGGGGACTATGGGGCATATTTTATTTGACACAGGGGCCAGATATTATTTCATTGGCATGAGATTTGCACGCACTATTGGGTTATTAGACACTGCCGAGAGCACGGTTACTTGTGTAGATTCACCGTTGAGTAGGAGTTCCGTGATTTCCCTTATTTGTAGAGGTGTGGGTATAGAGATCGGGAGGTTTACTTTGCCCGCAAATATGTTAGTATTAGAGATGACTCAGTATGATGCGATTATTGGTATGGATTGGCTAGTTGTGTACCGAGCCATGATTGATTGTTTCAGTAAGAGTATCATTTTTGCCATTCCCGGGAAGGAGATGTTTTTAGTGGTGATGCCTCGCCCTGAGGGAGGATCGTCCACTCACTTGTACTATATAGAGGATGAGACCTCTAAGGAAGTGGTGATACCACTTGATGCGATTCCAGTTGTTAGGGAGTTTGCTGATGTATTTCAGGATATACCTAGACTACCTCCGAGTAGAGAGATAGATTTTGTGATCGATTTGACGCCGGGCACTCGGCCTATTGCCCGCGCACCTTACCATATGGATCCAGCAGAGATGAGAGAGCTACGGGATCAGATAGAGAAGTTATTGGGCCAGGGGTTTATCCAGGGGAGTACTTCGCTGTGGGGTGCCCCTGTGTTATTCATAAAGAAGAGGGATGGATCATTGAGGTTGTGTGTAGATTACCGAGAGTTGAATAAGGTCATGATACGGAATAAGTATCCGTTGCCCCGAATCGATGACTTATTCGACCAACTGAGAGGAGCTTCCTTCTTCTCAAAGATTGATTTGCGATCGGGATACCATCAGTTACGTATCAGGGAGCAGGACGTCTCGAAGACTTCTTTCTTGACGAGATATGGTTCCTACTAATTTCGGGTTATGCCTTTTGGCTTGACCAACGCTCAAGCCGTATTTATGGACTTGATGAAAGGGTGTTCAGAGAGTTCCTAGACCAGTTCATCATTATCTTTATTGATGACATTCTGGTTTACTCCCAGATAAAAGAGGAGCACGCCGAGCATTTGAGGCAGGTTTTGTAGACGCTACGTCAGAACGAGCTTTATGCAAAGTATGAGATGTGTGGGTTTTAGTTGAAGGAGGTTCAGTTTTTGGGGCATATCATTTCTGATCGGGGGATATCTGTTGATCCGGGGAAGGTATTCACCGTGAGGGAGTGGGGACAGCCCACGACACCGACAGAGATCCGTAGTTTCTTGGGCCTAGCAGGATACTACAGGAGGTTTATTCGGGGTTTCTCAAAGATAGCGGGTCCTTTGACACATCTGACTCGCAAAGGTATGCCATTCATCTGGAGCGATGCCTGTCAGTTGGCATTCGATGAGCTGAAGGACAAGTTGACCTCAGCACCTGTGTTAGCATTATCGAGATCGGGAGTTGAGTATCTAGTCTACACCGATGCGTCCTTATAAGGACTCGGAGGTGTGCTGCAGCAGGAGAGTCAGGCCATAGCTTATGCTTCCCGTAAGCTTAAGCCTCACGAGAGGAGTTACCCCACCCACGACTTGGAGTTAGCGGCAGTCATTTTTGCTCTTCGGATTTGGAGACACTATCTCCTGGGGGAGAAATTTTGGTTGTTCACAAACCATAAGTCTTTACAATACCTCTTCATGCAGAAGGAACTGAATATGCGTCAACGACGGTGGCCTGAATTTGTGAAGGATTATCAGTTTGATATCCAATATCACCCAGGGAAGGCTAACGTGGTAGCAGACGCGTTGAGCCGTAGGCCAGTAGATGAGGTGACCGAGGTGTGGAAAGCCAAGTGGAAGGAGTTGGGGAACCAGGATGCAGTGGCCCGATCGTTCATGTCTGTGGTGACTGTTACACCGCAGATTGTTACGAGAGTGGTAAAGGCCCAAGCAAATGACTCGTTCTGTCCGGAGCAGATAGTTTGATTACTAGCAGAGGGAGCTGAGTCCTATACCGTTAGCTCAGACGGGGGATTATACTTCAATGGGAGACTAGTCATTCCGGAAGGGGAAGACTTGCGGCACGAGGTGATGATAGAGTCGCACGGCTCACGGTTCGCGGTATACCCTAGTGGGGATAAGATGTACCAAGACATGAGACAACAGTATTGGTGGAGCGGGATGAAGAGAGATATTGCCGTGTTTGTTTCTAAATGCGCCACTTGTCAACTAGTAAAGGTGGATCATCAGAGACCGGCGGGACTTCTACAGCCATTAGAGGTTCCAACGTGGATGTGGGAGAGCATATCCATGGACTTTATCACGGGGTTACCTACGTCATAGAGGGGTCACGACTCCATATGGGTAATTGTGGACCGGTTAACCAAAGTTGCTCATTTTCTACCCGTAAGGACAGACTACACTACGGGACAGTATGCCCAGATTTTCATTGCGAACATAGTGAGACTTCACGGTGTGCCTCTAAATATCGTGTCTGACCGAGATAAGATATTTGTTTCACGGTTTTGGGAGAGTTTCCAGGAGGCCATGGGCACTAAATTGCGGTTGAGTACAACTTATCACCCGCAGACCGATGGGCAGACTGAGCGAACAAATCAGATGTTGGAGGACATGTTGCGTATATGCATCCTAGACTTTGGGGGTGGATGGGAGCAGTACCTTCCACTGGTGGAGTTTGCTTATAATAACTCCTATCAGTTCACCATTGGTATGGCTCCATTTGAGGCGTTGTATGGTAGACCTTGTCGTTCCCTAGCATGTTGGTTAGAAGTGGGGGACAACAAACTCCTTGAGCCGAAAGTGATTCAGGACACTTCGGCAAGGATAAAATTGATACAGAGTCATATTCGGGTAGCTCAGGATCGGCAGAAGAGCTATGCTGATGCGAAAAGGTTCTTCAGATAATTCAAAGTGGGGGACCAGGTGTTACTCAGAGTATCTCCTATGAAGGGGATTATGCGTTTTGGGAAGAAGGGGAAACTGGCACCGAGATATTTGGGGCCATTTCCTATCATTGAACGGATTAGTCCCGTTGCGTATAGACTTGGGTTACCGGAGAACTTGCATAGGATTCATGATGTGTTCCATATTTCCTCGCTAAGGAAATATCTTAGGGACGATTTGGCCCATACTCATATTGCTTTGGAGGACATCGATCTCCAGCCCGATAGTTCTTACGAGGAGGGGCCGAATGCTATTTTGGACCGAAGTGAGCGGAAACTGCGATAAAAAATAGTACCGTTGGTACGTGTTCAGTGGCGGCATCATAATGCTGAGGAGTCCACATGGGAGCACGAGGATGAGATGCGCGAACGTTATCCAGAGTTGTTTTTACCAGGTACTCTTTAGTTCCGAATTTCGGGACGAAATTCTATTATTAGGGGGAAGTATGTAATACCCCGTAATTTTATTAATATTTATTTAAGGGATTAATTAAATTAAATGAGAATTAATTGGAAATTAATCCGGGTATAAATACTAACGAGATATGACTTGGTATTTGATTATGATGTTAAAATTTATTATTTCCGAGTATGTATGGTAATACATGAGTATTGATGATATTTAAATTGTCACGAGGAAGCTATACGACAATTTGGGAAATTTAATTGGGACGCGCGTGTGAGTCACGTTAGGAACGTAATTAATTGAATTAAAAAATGAATTTTATTTTTATCAACCGAATGGTCATTTTGAGTGCGCCAACGAGTCCGGAAGGGTCGAAATAGTCAGAAAACACTAGCCGGGGGTTTAGATTGGGTCCCGGGGCATTTTTGGGCCATACCGACAACTTAAAAGGGTATTTTGGTATTTTAAAAATAAGGGAAATAAAACCCACAAAAATTAGAGTTAATATTTATTATTTTAAAGGGGCCACTAAGGACATTACCAACAAAAAACTTTAGAAGTGGGCTACGGGAGTTAGAGAGGAGTTACCATAGGGTTCTAAACCTAAAACACTCACCACCATCAAATTGGAGAGGATTTGTGACTGATTGAAGCAGAGAATCAACCTCGAATCATCGACAACACATCTGGAAAATGAATATAAGGCAAGTGATTTGATATTTTTAGTGCATCGAATATTTCTTCCATGTTTAGTGTAGGAATTATCTTATATTGAAAGTTTTGAAGAAAACCAATGAAATTGTTGGAGAAACTTTAAATTTGGGTTAGGATTTGCATGTAGAATGATGATGGACTAATTTAGTATTCGAAGAGTTATATATGATGATTTAAAAACAGATTTATGATGAGTAATTGGGCATAATTCTGGGTTCATGTTCATAGGGTTTGGGGAAATATTTTGAGATTTATGTTTATTCCATGATGATTTGTAAGATTTGACCCCTAAAATATGTTAAGGGATGATCTAGGGTGATTAGAAATGGTTTATAAAAGTTAAAACATAAATTGGATGGTCTTAGGGTGAATTTAGAGAAGAGAAGAATGAAGAAAAACGGACTTGGGAATTTCTGGGCTTAAACTGCCATCTCGTTGGAAAACCTGCCCAGGTCGTTCGAACGACCTCGTTCGAACGAACTTCTAACGAGATGACAGTATCCCTTCTAATGAGTTGGTAGTTCGTTCGAAGCCTTTCTTTCGAACGAACTCGTTCGAACGACCTCGTTCGAACGAGATTTCTAACGAGTTGATAGAATGGCCTTTTTGCCGTGATTTTATTTCTAGTATCCTGTAGACTTATTTAAACGGTGAGATAACCTCCCCTTATTAAATAATGAGTGTAGTTGTGAGATTTGGGATACATTGAAGAGTCAAACTTATTATCTTATAGAAAACCGGATGAAATTTGTGCATTGGGAAGCGAGTACTTAATTACGACATGAGAAGAGTTGATAACTTTAAGACGTATAAACCGGGGACTTGTGAGTTGTATAACACTTAATGTTGGTATAAGAACGAGAAGTATACCACTAATAAAATATTGTGATATCTAAGATGTGCGAATGCTTAGTATATGTAGTTATCTGTGTATAACATACCTACCTTACTTGCTATCATGGGAGGTCGGCGTTCGATCAGGGCCATCTATTCTTGTGTGCCTACGGGGGGATTTAGATTAGTACCTCGAGGACATAGGTTAGATAAGTACTTATTGTGAAGTTAATAAGTCTACTGATCATGGGAGCGTAGGTATGTGCGTGACCCATGTGATGTGAACTATGTTCGCCTCCATTGTTTGTGATTGTTGTTTAATGAAACGATTCCTGAGAGATTCGGAATACGTGGTCCTTATGTACATGGTGTATCGGGATTGGATAGCAGAGTATGTGTGCACCGCAACTTAGTCTCGGGGTGCTAGTATTGTATATTTATGATGAGAATAATATATTGTTAATTGAAATGAATTGTCATGAATAAATGTGAGTATTAATAATAGCAACCGTTTGTAAAGTGAAAATGGAAGATCTCTAGTAATTAGTAGTACTGACATGGGAAACTGTGTAGCAAGTTATAACACTCTGTTAACTAAAAGTTGTTGGGAATTGAATTGGATATCGTATAGAAATGTTAGTTTTTAGTATCAGACTAGTTAGATATGGGAACAACTAGAATGGGTATGGGTACGATAGGAGTGCACAATTAGTTGAGAGGTGAGGAACTCTTGTGAGTGCACACACACTATCATGTACTTTATATTCACTGTTTAATGATATTAAACACTTCCAAAATTTTAAATTATTTTCACAATCGGGCTCTGGCCCGTTTGTTTTCAAATATATTTTTGTAAAAACCTGTTAGGTGCCCAGTCACAAGGACACCATGCATAGGAGTTCTATTCAGGTGACGTGCTGTAGCCGCTGTGGAGGTTACAGGACCTTGACAGTAGACGCCTCCATTTCCAATCTTGACTCCATTATCATATTTTCTCATTTGTTGGGCATATCGCCCCATTCCTTTTAGAGACATCTTTCTTTTCAGTTATTTCAAACTTTGGGTTGTAATTAATTTAGTGATGCAGACTTGGTATTTATTTATTTCAGTATTCAGATTGTTGTGAGGAGTATTCCTCCAGACTCATTATTATTTGATGGTTATTCTATTGTGACTATGTTGTGGTGGTTATGTTAGCATTTCATAATTTACTTATTGTATGTTAATCGGATTTGATTAAAATTGACAACTCACTTTTTAAATATTAGGTGGCTAGTAATTGTTAAAACGTTTTCGACAATGATGCTATGAACTGAACCAACTTGGCATTTTGTATTAATTTAATAAAGGAGTAGCTACCCGTTATTTAATTAGCCGGGGTGTCACACATAACATCCTGGATATGATAAACTCTCCCATACTGTAGCTGACCCTGCTGCGGAGGAACAATCGGATTTGGTGTTTGTGGTGGAAACTGAATATATGGCTGCTGAGGGACTTTAGGAGGCTGACCCCCAACCAACTGAGGACACTCCTTCTTGTAATGACCTGCCTCCCCACATTGGAAACACTTCCCCAACATATTCTCCGAAACACGACCCCGGTTGTTTCTAAACTGGTTAACACCTTGGCCCGGATGGCCCCTACCCCCTTGACCACCCCGATTAGTTTGTTGCTATTGCGAGGCACCCTGATCGTGCCTAGTATTATTGCCACCCGAATTAAACCCACCAAAGCGTTATCTTTTTAACGAGTCCCCTTGATGGGGATCCCTTTCTTTCTTCTTATTACCCGCAGATTGGGACGAGGAAAAAACTCCTCCTCCATTCCCACTACCTCCAGGTTTTCCCACTTGCCCCACTACGGTAGCTTTCTTTCCACTCTGCATGTACAACCGATGTTCTTGGTAATGGAGCAATGCTGCATTCATTACTTCACCAAAAATTTTCAAGGCTGGATTACCCAGCAAATGTTGCCGAATTCTCCAGTTCAAACCTCCCATAAACTTTGAAACCTTCCTATCTTTCGGAGTTACCTCATCCGGTACAAAACTTGCCAACCGGGTGAACTCCTCTTCATATTCGGCAACTGACCACTCTCCCTGTACCACATCCTGAAGTCTCCTTCTCATCTCCCTTTGAACTGCGGGAGGAAAATACTTTTGGTTAAATAAGACCAAAAAATCAGTGACCGTCATGGTATCCCTCTATTCTGGTGTAGTCATCGATTCCCACCAGTGTAACGCGGCCCCAACCAGTTTGAAAGTAGCAAGGACTTGTTTCTTCTCCTCACTACACTCCACCATTCGTAAATGTCGTTGCATGTCCTTCTTCCATTGGTTTGCTCGAATAACATCAGAACTTTCGTTAAATTTTGGGGGATGGCCCTTTAAAAAGGACTCTCTAACTCTCTCCCACGGAGAAGGTCCCGTAGGAGCTTGTGCATCCTATGCTCGTTGTTGATCTTGTGGTATTTGCTGAGCCACTGCGGTCATGGCCGCATTAACCGCTTGGGCCACTATATTTGCTACATCAGCAGCATTAATTGTTCCTTGTGGCGGCGGAGGACCAACGTCATCTTCTACAACTCTATTACATCTCGTTGGGCGACCTCTCTTAGGCGGCATCTGAGATGAAGGAGCAATAGAGTTAGAATACAATTAAAAATAATCTATATTGCAGAAGATCGCAAGTGTAAGCAACAAAACAGTCCTAACATTAGGCTCTATATCAAAGAACGCTATGGTAGAACGTGAAAAGTCCGCATAGATCCTAAAGATTCTAGAACCTGATGCTCTGATACCATCTGTGACAACCCGTGATCCAAAATAAGGGGTAGCCAGCCCGATACTCCAACATAACAGAATCATGGATGGAAATCATTTTCATCATCACAACAATAAAATAAGTATACGAGAAAACCACCCAATAATTCAGAAAACGGGTTGCCAAAATTTTTAATTTAGTTTTATTATAATTTAAGAAAATAGCTTAAACAACGCAATCTGAAGAGAAAGTGGAATTCCAAAATAACTATATATTACATCACCAACAAATGTACAATAAGGGACCGAATATGCTGTTAGTCACAGATACATACAATGGGTTACAACAATTTAATAGTTTACATAATACATCCATTAAACAATTACAAAAGTTTGGGGTACACTCCCGAGTGAAAGACCCGATCATATCTAGAATCCAAAAGAAGAAAGCGTCTAACAACACATCCTGTAATATCCGCAAAATCTTACAGCTCCTCAAAAACATTGGAATATGGTTAATCAAAACGGGCGTCCTTGCGGCGGAGCACCTGGACGGATACAATTTACATACACAACAAATAAAATGAACGGGTCAGGGCCCGGTTTTTATATGATTCCCAGATGAATAAGAAGTATGACAGTTATGAAATATTAATCATGAATGATAAGGATAAGAGTCTAACAACAAAATCCCAAAGAAAAATAAAACAGTTTAAATGATTATGTCTTTTACTAAATTATGCAAGAGAATATAATTAGACATCATAAATTTAAAAGCCTCCATCATTATTTACCATTTCATTCCAATTTCCATTCCTTAACAGGAATATAATACCACCATGTATTCTTATGGCATTTTACATATCTCAAGTCCCACTTGATTTAGAATGGTCATATTCTTATACATATAACGATTCTAAGATCGGCCCTCCGAGTTTTCCTACTGGGCTCGCCCCTAAGTGACTATCATCTTCCAGGGCCCATCAAACAAGACAACCTGGTTACCTAACGCACGTCGGGAAGTAGCCATATGCCTGCGAGTGAGTCATAACCACACCCGAAATTACCTCACTAGCGCAGAACAAAACATATAACAACCCTCATATGGCCGAGGACTATAGTCTCCCTGCATTCACTAGCTAGGGGACATCACCTCATGTGCGAGCTTCCCTTATGATAGAATTTAGAGAGGTGTGTTTAAGTAAAATAACATTTACCATTTAATTCTCAATTTCATTTTATTCGAAACCATAATCATAGAATATTCTCATTAATATTCATCATATTTTAAGTCCCGAATTAATCTCCAAGTGATCACAATAATGCTACAAGTCCCAAGGTCTTATATACCTCATTAGAGCCCCTAGATTCTCCAAGTATGGGCCTATAACTCCAAGACACTTAAAGGATTTCTAAAGAAAAGAAAAATCCTAACCATAATTTGTACACATCCGGAATAAGACCCATTTAACCAAATCCTAATGTAGGGTAGTGACTTGACTTAACTAAAACTCTAGGAATCTAAGTTTACTTCATTCAAGAAGGTTCCTAGGTCCTAAGCCTAAAGAAAAAGAATAAAAATTGAGTTGGAAAAATCAACTCAAAACTGTAGGGTCCGAATCGATTCACCCAAAAAGCGAATCGGTTCGGAAGATGAACCCAACTTTCTGTAACACCCCGCCCACCCGGGGAGAGCGAACGGAGCGCTAATGCGATAAAATAAATCCAAATCCACAATCACAAGGTATAGAGCATCTAAATCCCACAACAACAAAAGAGAAACTACAAATCTCAATTTCTTCAAATAAATACCAAGTCTCTCGAATTACATACAACAACTAACTCGAAAATAAAATACAAATCTCCAAAGCTCTATACATCAAAATAATACAAATATTTCCCAAACAATCCTCGCTAAAATCAATCTCCATAGCGCCCCAAAATCCGCGCTAACCTGCCACTAAAAGAAAATATGGGGAAGTACACAATACGACAGGAAAGATGCTCAACAAATATGGATTAGCATTGAATAAAGCGTAACAACACGAGTACGAATATTCAAATCAAATGCAAATCTCATAGCATTTATCAATATAATTTCTCAACAACACATCAATGGGTCACCAGGCCTCACCCCATTCGCATATGCTTTATCAAGCCATAGCCGGGAATAGGTATTTTGGCGGGTACTCAACATCCGTGCCATATTAAAATCTCATGACAACGTGCTCATCAACAATATAATGATACCACATGAATCAAAATAATTTCAACAATTATTTTCAAGATTTCAATGAATTTATCAATTCAAATACGAGTTCAATTTATACGAAATCAAAGAGAATGACACTCGCGAGATTTAAGGAGCATATTGTGTAAAATCCCATATCTCAAACCATGATGAGAAACCAATGATCACATCCTCAAGATCAACACAAAAGATCTACAAAAGCTCCTCCAAGAACCTCCAACAAAATAGCCCCAAGAACACCTCTAATCTAAGGTTGGAACTCACAAATCTTAAGGGCCAATGTGTATATAAAAAAGAAGAGGAATATAAAATATATTTGTTGCCAAAATTTGTGCCAAAAGTATGTTAAAAGGGTTGCCCATGACTTCCTTTTATAATGCAAAGAAATGAAGAGTTGGAATCCAAAAGACTCCTTTAAATAAGGCAAAGAAATGAAGAGTTGGAAGTTAAAGCAACTCCAAGAGTTAAAAACATTTAAAAATCTGTTTTAACTCCATTTTTGAAACCCTTTGAAATTCTCGCCAATAATAACCAACATATTTGAGCAATAAAAATAATTTTATCAAAAACTTTATTTTCCTCCATTTTCCAGAAATTAATTAAAATAGCTCAAAATTATACGGGTTGTTACACTTTCTTCTTCATCCAAATCGATTCGGTCTTAACCTGAATCGGTTTGGGTTTGTAGAACTAGAAACTGCCCATTGGGCGAATCTATTCGGACATAGCCGAATCGATTCAGCCCTGCGAATTTGCCAAGTTTGGCTATGGAGTCTTGGACTCCTAATTTCTCCCAACACCAATATACCCAAACTAAGATCATTCATTGCCACCAACTAATTTTAAATACATCCAACAACATTGATCTACACCAATAAATATCCAAATCACTTCCAAAGATTCAAAACCCATAAATCCAATAAAAACCCTAACTTTATCAAACCAAAACTAATACACAACTATCATACTAATTATTCATTAAATCACATAATAGCAAGTAGAAAACTTGCCTTGGTGTAGGAATCTCAGATTTTTGGAAGGTGAAGGCAAGATCAACACTCCAATCTTCAATTTCTTCCTTTCTCCTCTTTTTCTCCAAAGTTCTCTTCTTCTCTCTCTCACTCTAGGTTAACAATTTCTCTTAAGGGAAAAAAAGGCTTAGCAAGACTAAATAGTGGCATTAGTCTAAATTCTCCAACTTAAATGATAAATACCACATTAAGATGACTCCCGATACGCGTTATGCCAAAATCAGTCAAAAGTGCCCAAAACACCAAAATACAATATGGCACTTATTTCAACTATCTCGCACCATTCGGGACTAACTACACCCTCCAAATTATCATTTGGAAATTTTATAACTCATTTCAAGTTCCAGTTTCATTTTTAAACCACAACGTCATTTTAACTCTTATGACACAATAAACTGCAACAAGGTGATATTTACCTACATATAAGGTAAACATACCACATTTTAGTAAATATTAACTTATCTCATTAAATTAATACTTACTCCACATTCCAACATTTTATATATAATTACTTCACATAGTAAATAAATATAAAATAGGTTTTCAAAAGTGAGGGTTGTTACATTTGAGTACGAGATGTACCGGGACATGATAGCAGAGTATGCAATGCACTACAGGTGTATCCCTGGGGTGTTGTGTTAGTACATATATAATAGTGGTGGATATATATGTATACTTGTGTTATACTTACAATGTAATATTTGTAGGCTATTAAGATTATGTTAACACACACACACACACACACACACACACACACACACACACACACACACATATATATATATATATATATATATATATATATATATATGTATGCTTATGGTATATCTACAATGAGATAATTGCAGATCATTAAGATAGTGAAATCTTATGTAATGTAAATAGTAAATACTTAACCTTAGTGTGATAACACTTATTTAAAATGATAAATGTCGAGATCAAATACGGGATACTACAAACGGGTAACTAGTAGGATAAGCCTTTTTCTCTAGTTAAGAGTGTGTCAGGTGGCTAGGTTGGATTAGATGTACGTTAGGCATGCACACTAGTCGAGAGGTGAGAATCTCCTGTGAGAGTTCGAACTAACATGCATATGATACTTTCTTTAATGCAGTTTCATATACTTGCTAATAAATATTTTTAAAACATAGGGCTCTGACCCGTCTCTTGCATTTCTTCTCTCTTTTGCTATATACATATATATATATATATATATATATATATATATATATATATATATGTATTAGTACAGGTGCCCAGCCATAGGGACACCGGTTCTAGATACTTGGATGGTTTGCCGAGCTGCAGCTGTTGTGGAAGTTGTGGGTCATTTGAGATTAGACGCTTCTCTCATTTCATTGAGTTCCTATCTCACTTCGGGCATGTGTCGCTCATTCTCATTAACGGAGTTTTACTCAGTTTACTTTATAGTTTTGTTCAGTTGGATTGAGTATTTATTATGGTTTGGTTTATAGCTTTGAACTGGAAGATTTTTATCCAGTCTTAATTATTTAGTAATTGATTCAGTCAGCATTCAATTCTTGTGTATGGTTTAAAATCGCATGTTTAGAAATTAATTAAATTAATTGGCTTCAAGTTTAATTGGAAAATGTTTTGACACTAGCTTAATTAAATGTTAGGTAATTAATAGGATTTAAGTTTTTGACAATGATGCTAAGAATGAACAAACCGAACATTCTGTTATAAATTTTAGAAAGGACTGATCACCCGATATTTAATTGGGCGGGTTGTCACAGTACCGAGGATGATATGTGTGTTCCCTGAAAAGTGATAATATTCTAGAGACTACATCCATTGAGTTATAGCTCTGAGGGATGGTTATTATACTTATATAGTGTGTGATAGATAACTATGGATATACTTGATGTGCATTGTATATATTATATGTGTGTGTGTGTATATATATATATATGTATGAAGATATGAAAAGATATATATACAGACAAAAAGAAGAAGACATGCATAATGATTTATGGTTACATCCGGGAGAATAAAATTTGGAAATAAAAATATGTGATATGGATATAAAGATGAGAAAATTATATGCGGGATTAATGACACTAAAATGTGAATAGTGTATTATAACTAGTGAAAGTTATTTATTATGAACGGATAAAATTATAAGTGAGAAATTATAATGCATAAGCTCATACGAAAGCTTAGGATATTACATACGCGGGGCTTGAGATAGCGTATGGTGATTTAGCGGTCGAGGGCTAGTTAGGTTGGGTAGCATAACTAGGGTGTTTAAAATACATGCGTTAGGTGTGCACTGTTAGATGAGAGGTGAGGGGTATCTCATGTGAGTGCGACACCAATTTAAATATGGAGGATATCATATTTTAAATATTAAAATATTTTAAACACTTGCTAAATATTTTCAAAACGTTTTGGTCTCTGACCCGCTTGCAAATATTTTAAAAACCTTTTAGGTGTCCAGACACTGGGACGCCTGGATGATATTATTCCTTCGAGTCAGACGATGCTGCAGCAGCTGTGGATGCTAGCAGGGATTGTTTAGATACTTACATCCTTGTGATTTAGATAGGAGGTAATGTTAAAACATTCAGGCAAGTTGCCCAACTATTTTCATTTATATTAATTGTCGCATTTTTGTTTGCGCCTTATCGATATGGTTGCATTAATGTTTTACCGAGAGTTATCGGTTATTGTTTTATTCAATTCAATTAATGTTTATATTAATTGTGTGGATGGATTTATTGTGTGTTTTAGTTAAGAAGATTAGAAAGTTTAAAATTTGACACCGGGCCTAATAGGTTATTAGTAATTAATTTGATTTTTGACAGTGATGCTGAGAATGATCCATATGAGAATCTTGTTTTACTTTGATAAAGGATTAATCAGTCGAGAATAAAATAGGCGGGGTGTCATAATAACCTAGTTTGATAATAAAATATTTGACTTAACTCCAATTTATGCAAATAATTAGACATCACACCATTTCATGAAAAAAAACTATTGATTTACATTAAAAAGTGTTAAGCGCATATATTATGTGTAGTTTTCTATGGAATATGTGTCTATACTAGGTGATTTGCATTAAATAGGTGTCGATTTGCATGAAATAGGTGTCTATTTTAATGGAAATCGGTATAACGTCTAATTATATGCAAAAACTGAGGTTAAGTGAAATATCGTATTATCAAACTACTAGGGTTTTATCATTATAACCCTATATTAGTCATATATAACATGTATGGAGTTATATATTGTCATCCAATATTAAAAAGGTTTGTCTACATTTCCCCATATGGCTATGAGTGAACTCAGAATAGGTGTGTATATCTATTGTCATGTAAGTTTTGAGCATGCCAACTAGCTAATAGTAAAACAAATATTGATTCCAATACTATAAATATAATGCAAGGATGAAAATATGAATATGCCAAAAAAGGTATGAACTATGTGTTTGCCTTATTTTTATTATCAATTAGTCATAGAACATAAATCAATACTTGAACATATCAAATTCTTAGCTACAATAAGTTAGTGTTATTCTGGCTATGGCATCAACATGAACAGAGAAGAAAAAATAGGAACCACCAAATTCAAACACGATAAATTTGTTTTATACTTTAACGCACTAATAAGAACCCAAATTGACACAATGTAATTTAAGTTCATTTGTGTTAAGAGTTACGATATCTAAGAAAAAGTATTTGTTTATATTAACATTTTGACGTTCTTATTTAATTTCATACTCACAAAATATTTATCGAAAAATATAAATAACAACATGTTATGTGAAAGCATCATAGAAATTCAACATATTCAAAATGCCAAAATGGTAAAAATGATATAGTAATTCTTTTATAGATGTATCCTAATGAAACACTATATTCACAAACCATATGTGCTTATTTCCTATGTATACACTAGATATGTATGTATATGTGTTATGGTCAGTATCATAATGTAGTCATTTTTTAGTTCTAGCGCATATTATCGATTTTGTAAGTGAATGTAAATTACATGGCCTTATGTTTAATTTTACATAGAGCCCTTCGAATCTAAGGACTGGACATGCTTGCGAGATTTTTAATTTTCCTAAACTCTTTAGTGCTAATAGGTGAGAAATATTTTCGATTGTGTGCAATGAAAAATATATAATTTTTCAATTTAAAGATATAAATCCCCAATTATTTATATTTGAACTCTTTTAAGATAATTTTGTAGAAAAATTTCAAAGCAACCCCGTATATGTACATATGCATATAATACAATATGTAATTCAAGAAAGAAAACCAAAACATTTCTTTGTATCTTTATTTATTGATTAGGTTACTAACTAAATTCCATTTTTTCAAATTCCAAACCTAGGAGCTTGTCAATACCCCCGCTCCCAACTATATGAGTATAAATAATCTATACCCACTTAGTAATAACCCAAAATCCTTAAAAAGACGCTTAAATACGAAATATGTACATTAAATCTAGTGGTAACCCGTGCGATGCAGGGGCGAGTGTAACCCATTTTTTACTGTTGATAAACTTTGAAACTATTAATAATAATATCTTATTGTATTATCATTATGTATACAAACTCTAGTAACATCCCTAATTTCTTACGTGAATTTAAATAGGCAAAAACATGGTATAAGAAGTATTACAAATTTAACAATCAGATCATATGATTTAAAGATATAAAGAGAGCAGGAGAATGAGATACTGAATGGGAGATATGTGAGCTACAAGTAATCACAAGAAGTAGATTATATTTCATGGCCTTTTCGTAAGTTTATTAAGAATAAGATCTTATAATTATGGTAGAAAACATGAAATGACATAATCTTGGAATGAAATCAAAATATATTACAAAATATTTGTTGACACCGACAGAACATAAAAACTCATGACAACAGAAGGATGATTATCACACAAAAAATACTTCAACAACTAATAAAAAATAAGAAAATAAGGCCAAAAAATATGATTGGATGATTACAATTACGGTTGATAATTTTAGAAACTATATGGTAACACACATGTTGCATAGGAAAATGAATGTTTTCTATTTTATCCATTTTGTGTAATGATACTAAATTTAATTCAATGACATTAATTTTATATATATATATCACTGTCAATATTTGAGGATAATAAAAATTTTGTGAATAAATTAATATTCTCTATTATTCTTAGCGCATTGCCCATCAAGATCATTGTCCATACAAAACTAATATTCAACATAACATGGTAATGCATGAATAAGTGCAAATTTCAAGTGTATATATAAATACATCATTATTTATATAACTAAATTAGTTTTCACACATATATAAATGAAATCGACTAATTCTATTCTTTACTTCAATTTTTTTTCAAATAATGTCCAAAAGTGACACAATAACCTCTTTCACTCATATTTCATAGTTGGCCTTTCGTGAATATAGCCCGACTATACATGAAAAAAAATATTAAAATAATGGCTAAACTATATATAATGAAAGAAGAATATTAATATATGAACACATGAAACTATAAAAAAAATAAAAAATAAACAAACACATGCGAAAACTTACAAATATAGCACCCTGCCGCGGAGGTTACCCATGCATACAGAAGCTTATAGGCCGCGGCCAGAACTCAGAACAGGGTGCGGCCCTACTCAGAACAGGGTGCGGCCCTACAAAATACAAGGCGCGGCACATACCACTTGCTCTTATGTAAAGGCCGCGACCGTACTTAGTACAGTGTGCGACACCTTTGGCTTTAGCCTCATGCAGGATGCATCACTCAATATGCTTGCCTTATAGGCCGGATCCCTTTCTATTACAGCTACTCCAGACTTGTTATATGTCACGTGCTCAGGGCGCATGACACAACTCACATACCTCCTATAAATAAAGGTCCACACCTCGAGATAAAAGGGATTCCCATCACCCAAGAAGATTCCACGAAACCTGGCGAATCCTTGCCAAATTATCTCTACACAACCTCAACATACGGCTTGGGGTCTACTCACCTACATTGTAGTCATATCTCCGTCACTCTCGAAACCACTATAGTCATGTATTCTTCTATCTCATCTATCTTGTACGCCTCTAATGGCATTGTAAACTTGTACTACAATATGAATATAATGAGAGTAGATCACCAAAGTGAACTTAGGATCATTTTTATAGCCTAACCACTTTATATCTTGTGTTCACGTCTCCTTACTTGCTTTACTTATTTAATACGCACTTTACTCATGATTTGCTGATATGAGAACGACAAGTGGACGATTTCTCATATCATCAAGTTGGTGTCGTCTATGGGAATGAGATATTTCAATTTTGTTTCTCTATGTTTCGAGTTGTTAAACACCTTATTTTATTCATGGGGATCCTCTGGATCATCGTCGTACGAGTAAATTCTGGTTATTGAGCTCTATTTTATATTTACACCCATATATTCATATATGTTCTGGTCTCTCTTTGATGACTTTAGATCTATTTTACATACCCCTGTGATATTGCCTCACCTAGATAAGGCAGGAAAGCTTGATGGGCTTTATCCCCGTAATGGTGGGTGATTAGGGAAGAGTTATATTTACTCCCTTTTTGCTATTCTTTACCTATGATCTATGGTTTATCATTGTAATTTTTCCGTTTTGTGCACCGAGAGGTTATTCTCTCATGTATAGACCCTAGTAGGTATTCCCTCCACGATTTTCGGGACAAAACTCAGTTTCTGGGATTCAAATTTAGGATTGTCCCTTCGTTACCTAGGTAGGGATGCGGCGTGGTAGTTTAACTACTTACATGCCGTGGCCTCTACTGGGGTAGTTGTATTACAGAAGCTTCAAAACATCAAGGAACGGACTCAGGCGGTCTCCAGCTCAACCTTGGTGAATAACATACAAAGGCCACGATAGTGCACCTAAGTGCTATACTGGCCTCGGCCGTAATAGCAATACCATGTAGCAGTGCAAACGCTGCATCCCCATTTCCTACTTGATTACCCCAATATCTCTGAGATTGCTCACTTTTGCTAGTGTTGTCTCAGATTATATATTTTGTAAAGACTAACAAAGCAGAAAATGGAAGGAGAATCTAGCCAGGGCACAGAAGTAAAAGATTAGATTGTGCAGCTGTATAATCACCTCAACCATCTATACGACAGCCATGCTTCACTCCAAACCAAATTCAACTATTTGACTCAAAGGGTCCTCATGCTAGAGGTTGCGGCCTCATCCAATGAGGGTGCGGCACCAAAAATCATAGTTCCAGCTCTTACCGCGGCTGTTACTTCAGAAAGCAAGGAAGTGTCCCAGCCAAAAGCACTGGCCGCAGAAGGCAAGGCCGCGACTCGGGACCTAAAAAGGAGAATAGAGAAGTCAGAGAGAAGATCTGAGGCCTACACTCCGTTGGCCTTCCCGATTGAAGACATCTTCGAGTTCATAAAAGAGGATAAGCTGTTGAGGTGGCCCGAAAAGATGAGAGCTCCACCCCACAAGAGGAACAAGGCTACTTGGTGCAGATTCCACTAGGATCATGTCCATGACACTGATCAATGCTATGCACTGAAGGATGAAATTAAAAGGCTGATTGGTCAAAGGATGCTGCAGATGTTCCTCAGAAATGTTTAGGGGATGCAGCTTAGCCTCGCATACCACAAGCCCATCTTCCATGCTTGTTCCTTATATGTCATCTATTTCTATTTACAACAGAACTCTTCCTATGCTATTTCAAACCAAACTTTGTATTAAAATAGCAAAGTATTATATATTTGAATAGATATATGAAATCAAGTTCACTCCTATAATGCCATATTTTCATTTTCATTTCCATGAAATGTTATCTTATAAAAGACTATTTTTGTCTTAAATAGATCTCGATTCGAGACAATATGTTATATCGGGAATGATAATATATAAATGGGCCCACAACGCCCGTCAAGACACCTGATTATCCAAAAGCAAATGACAATTGAAAATGGCGAAAGCAACTATCGAGAGAAGCTATCTAAATTAGTCTGCAACAGCACTCGTAAGGGCTTCGAATGCCCATTCTTAGCTTTCAGGATGCGTCATTAGTTGCAAGGGCTTCCAATGCTTGTTCTTAGCTTTTGGGATGCATCATTAGCTGCAAGGGCTTCCAATGCCCATTTTTATCTTTCAGGATGAGTCATCTAGACACGGGGGCTTACAATTCCCGTAGGCTTTCAAGATGGGTCATTAGGTTGGGAGACTTGTAATATCCAGCCAAGGATGGCTTTATATATATCCATAGCTGTAGGTGGCTTAATAACATAACCCAGCCTGGGTAGGCTTAAAAGTATCCTGTATATTAGCTATGGATGGCTTAATAACATAACCCAGCCTGGGGAGGCTTGAAAGTATCCCATATATTAGTTGTAGGTGGCTTAATAACATAACCAAGCCTGGGGAGGCTTGAAAGTATCCTAGGGAGGCTTGAAAGTATCTTGTGTATTAGCTGTGGGTGGCTTAATAATATAACCCAACATGGGGAGGCTTGATAGTATCCCATATATCTACAAAGGCCCATGTTTAGATGGAAGGGATAGGAAAGTGCTGTAGCCCAGTCGATATAGCTGTAGCCATCAAAGCGACTAAGAGTTGATGCAGTAATGGCTTGGATTTATATCCAACTAAAGCTACAACAGAGGGAATTCAAACATTTAAAAGGGACATCCCTATCAATATAGCTTCGACCATTAATTAAATTCATTCAGAAGTGATAGATAAAGGCAGGATTGTCAAACTACAGTGGCCCTGTTCAAGAACAACTACTTCCAGTCATGAGTGCAAGTATAAGGGAAAAGGGTCGCAGCCCATGTAAAGAAACCATCCACATCACAGTGTCGCGACCTTAAGATAAATACCATTTTGGTTTCTAAGTATGACCGTGGCCCATGACCCATACGTTTGCAAGAAGAAAATGCATAATTCAAGCAAGAAAAGATGTATAAAGGGCATTCATTCAAGTATTAAAGCAAGCAAAGTAGAAGAAATTCAAAAGCTACTAGAAGAGGCAGAAATAATAAACACTGAAGGTGGGCGCAACCTTGATAATATCAGTTAGATTACAGATAAGGGGGTCAGAGTCACTATAAAGAGTTACAAAAAGTGTTAAAGGGGCCCAACCCATATATGTAAAAGTTCAAAAATTAGAAGGGACGCGTCCCTATACGGAGGAGAAGTTCAAACAATTTTGAAGATTACAGACTCACGAGGCCACATCGTCATTGACATCCCCTTCCTCACCATCCGCGATTGGTTCGGTCTCTTCCTTCGCGGCTACGGATGTTTCCTTAGCCTATGCCCTCAACCAGAATTTCTCCTCAACCGCAACCTTGAGCTCAGCTATGCATTGCTGATTCTCAACGTCACCAAGTCCCCAGGCAAGAACCGTCTCCATAGTCTCTAGGAAGTTCTTTATGATTCTGTACCGAAGCTCTTAGTAACCGCGAAGGTAGGCCCTATTATTTATAAGGAAGAAATATTTTGAGCCCTTAAATGACTCCACAGTGCTGTCTATGGCCAGTTGAAGGGCTTTGCTATGATCTAACGCCATTTTCTTGATTTCCGCGGCATGGGCTTCAGCATCATGCGCAGCCTTGGCCTCCAACTCCTCGTACCTCTTTTGAAGGAGTCTCAGCTTATTATTGGAGGACTCAGCAACTTGGGCACCTTTCGCGGCTTGTGACAGACAAACCTTAAAAGATTCTACGGACTAGTTGAAATTTGCCTTGGCTTATTCTTTGGCCTTGACTGTAACTTCTAAGTTCATCTGAGCCGCCCGAAGTGCTGTGGAAGCAGACACCTTTCCAGCTTCAAAGATGGAATTCCATGCATTCTCCAAATCAGCGGCGTGTACCCTCTCCGCAGCCTCCTTTAGTTTTTAGAGGGCCTCATATTTCCTCTTTTAGGCTACCATGACGTCCGCGGCCTGAAATGAGAAAGTTAGGAGCAAGGTGTGTAATGAAAAATTTAAACCGAGAAAACACTCGCACTTACCCTCAAAAGACTATGGAGGCCACAATCCTCCAGGTCGTCATGATCCTCATCCACCAACCTGTCAAGTTCCGCGGCGTCAAGAACCCTATTCATCCTTCGAGCAGCCCTTACAGTAGTATCCCATGAGGACTCAAGGTCAGGCTATCTTAGTTGTGGTCGCGGTCAACCGTTAGGACCAACTCCAGTGAGACACAGAGGAGGAGCCAAGTTGGAATTAACTGCAACAATAGGTGGAGATAGTGGAGAACCTGAGTGGATAGGGGTGTCAAACATTAACATAAGGCCTGCCGCGGCCAAATTGGCACTGATGTCATCATCAAACTCAGCTTGGGGTTGGGGGGAAGCAATGTCAGTTTTCTCCATGGCCTGATTTTGGGTCGCGATAGAAGGATTTTGGTCGCTGGAAGCGGTCGCGGATGGAGCTTTGGTCCTGGGCCTCTTCCTTTTTCTGTGCCTTGCAGCGTTTTTGAGGACAATTGCATCCCCATCTATTTCTGTGAGTTGGGCAGCCAAGAGTTCCCTGTCAACCTCCTCACTTGAAAGAGGAAAAGCAACAGTAAATATTTGACGTTTTAAATATAATTTGCCACGAAGTAAGAATGTTGATTGAGTTATTACCTTTCGCGGCCATTTTTTTTTGTATAGATTTATTTGGGAAGTAGCCAACTTCAAACACAGAGGCAGAAGTAACAAGTGTGCTGAATTTCTTATGCTCAGCAGGAACAGTAACGGCCTCAGTAACACTCTTCTCTTGTCACTTGCTCAATTGAAAGTTATCGAGAACTGCAAAAAATATTTCAAGGGTTAGTAAGAAAGAATAATGAGTAATTATAAAGAAGGGACACGCCTATAATCCAATTACCTAGTTTGGAGGGACACTCACATTGTCGCGGCATTAAAAACGACTTATCCCTCTCGTTCTCCTGAGGGTAAATCTCCCACCCTTCTTCGGAGATGTATAAATACTTCCCCTTCCAGTTCATTACACTAGTCGGCCTCCCAGAGTAAAGGGTCTCGTCCCTGCCGTGGACGAAGAAGTAGTAATAGATAAAAAACTTTATAGAGTTTTCCTTCGGGCGATAGAAGTGGAAAAACTCCGCGGGAGCAATGTATTTTTTGAATTGTTTCTCCCAAAGCATGACCGCGACAAGGATGGCCCTCCATCCATTGGGATCTAACTAGGTTGGTGCTAGTTTTATGGTTTGAAAAATTCATCTGATGGGAACTGTAACTGGCAGCCATAGCTTGTAAACAAAAGCATGCAGTGGAAAACAGACCCCATTGTCAGAAAGTTTCGTGCACGGTCTTTGGTTCGCGGTAGGTGCTGAGCACATTAAGTTTTCTGGAAACTCGAAGGCTTCAGCTAACTGGTCAACGCAGTCTTGGCTCATAATGCTGCGGATATCAAGGGCAGCTAAAGGCCTCTCAGCCCTCCCAGAGGGGCCAATTGGTTCATCCCTAACACTAGTTTCCCCCCAGCCGCAGTGTTATCTTCCACATCCATTAGTCGGTTACTAGAGTTGGCTTCCTCTTCCATCGGCGTGGTCCCAGAATCCTTCCTAGAAGCAGAGTCCACGGAGTCTGAGTCTAATACTACGTAGTTAGGGCAATTCTTCAAATGACAAGGCCCTATTGACTTCAAAGGGGGCACGAAAGGAAATTCATGAGGCGAGGCCCCAAAATGCTTTGCCCAAAAGCCTCTCAAAAACTCGTCTGGGTCAAAGCTCTTATGGTTGCAGCAGTACCTGAAAAGCACAAGCCATAGTTAGGTGATGCAACTAGTATGGTATAGAGGCCTCTTAGAGGCCACGACAGGTTCAATGAAATATCAAGATGAATAACATGAAATATTGAGCACAATGGGCAAGCGTGGGGTTTCAGATCCCTAAAAGACAATTATCACCGCGACACATTGATTGGATAGGTTTTACAGTGCTGCGGCTACTAACTCAATAGTATCAAACTATGGGTTAAAGCGTCACAGAGTCTAAATCTAAGAACCTTAGGGGCCATAGCCATCGCTCACCACAAGCCTCGGCTAGGGCTCAAATCAAGGAATATTTAAAGGATTAAGGGAATCCCTAGATTACTAAGGGATACTCTATCATGCCGCGGCTTGTCACTCAAATAGTTTAGTATCTAATATTTATTCATTTAAAGATCAAAGACCCAGAATATGAAGATTTTATCTAAGAACATCAAGAACGGTTATTTGATTTCAAAAGGGATTCCACACAAATACACGCCATGTTATCCAAGCAATCCAAGATTAGGGGTTCATTTCAGCATATGAAGATTGATTCAAAGAGCAATGTGGCAATAATTACTACAACTATTTATCATTCATGTGTTCGATTATTGGGGATTAACAGACTATTCAATCCAAACCCTAAACATTTTTCAATCAGTTGGGGTTTTTTCTCAGATATAAATCCAGAAAAGCCTAAATTCAGAAAGAAATTATGAATACATAATTTGGGAAGGGGCGATACAAAAATTCAAAAGTTTTAAAGAACATTTATGAACAACAAAATCTATTAAATAGGATGTTAGTTCGAAAATTACCTGGAAATAGAGAAATTGGGAATGATCAGCCTCAAACCGCCTTAGCACCACTATGCTCTGCCTTGGATAATCGCCAGAAACAGCAAGAGGACATATGTGCAGGAACTCACTCTCGATATGCTCTCAATGGTTTTGAAAATGTAATGAAGTCCATGACCGGAACAATTTATATAAAGGGGCGTGGGAAGACGAAGCATCACCTTAAAACTACCGCGGTACCATAAGATGACTCAATTAAGCCTCAACCCCAATCACAATCTCTTGGCACTACGACTTGGGTGCTTATTGATAGTACAAATATAGCACCCTGCCGCGGAGGTTACTAAGGCATACAGAAGCTTATAGGCCGCGGCCAGACCTCAGAACAGGGTGCAGCCCTACCAAATACAAGGCGCGGCACATACCACTTGCTCTTATCTAAAGTCCGCGGCCCTACCCAGTACAGTGTGCGGCACCTTTGGCTTTAGCCGCATGCAGGATGCAGCACTCAATATGCTTGAGTTATAGGCCGCATACCTTTCTATTACAACTACTCCAGACTTGATGTATGTCACGTGCTCAGGGCACGTGACATAACTCACATACCTCCTATAAATAAAGGTCCACACCTCAAGATAAAGGAATTCCCCTCACCCGGGCAGATTCAACAATACCTGGCGAAGCCTTGCCAAATTCTCTCTACACAACCTCAACATATGGCTTGGGTCTACTCACCTACATTGTAGTCATATCTCTGGCACTCCCGGAACCACTACAATCATGTATTCTTCTCTCTAATTTATCTTGTACGCCTCTAATGGCATTGTAAACTTGTACTATAATATTAATATAATGAGAGTAGAGCACCAAAGTGGACGTAGGCTCATTTTTATAGCCGAACCACTCTATATCTTGTGTTCATGTCTCCTTACTTGCTTTGCTTATTTATTACGCACTTTACTCGTAATATGCTGATATGAGAACGACAAGTGGACGATTTCTCGTATCATCATCATATATATATATATATATATATATATATATATATATATATATATATATATATATATATATATATATATATATATA
Source organism: Sambucus nigra (assembly GCA_949130495.1). Lineage (NCBI taxonomy): Eukaryota > Viridiplantae > Streptophyta > Magnoliopsida > Dipsacales > Adoxaceae > Sambucus > Sambucus nigra. The sequence goes on from OX422216.1 coordinate 108,328,294, forward strand.
TATAATAAAGTTGCTTGGTTTTTGAATTATGTACACATTTTAACTGTGTAGATCGATGCCACCTCCTTACATATTTTAACGGTTGAGATCACATATTTTTTTTACAAATATACCCCCCAATTAATTGATTTCCCCCTCTTATTTACTCACCAAACTTACACTTCAATTCAAAAGTGAGGCTATTTTGGTAACACACTCTCCCTTTGCACACACACCACCCTCTCTCTCTCTCGACATATCTCACTCACCCCCACTCAGCAGTCCCTCATTCCTTACAACCCCTAAACAAAAACTCACATTCACTCTCTGTACGTTCTCTCTCCTCCCAACGCCCCTCCCTCCCTCCTCTGTTCGCTTCCTCCCTAAACCTTCTCTCCCTCCACTGCCTCGATTGCTCTCCCCCACCCTCGCCCTCCGCTGCCTCCCCCCGTTGCCGCCCTCCGATTCACTACTTCTCCCCCAACCATCGGTAGAGAAATAGGGAGAATCGATCCATGGCCCATCATCACCAGCACCATCATCGGATTTGCACATCATCACCGGCACCATCATCACCCAAATATCTCTCTCTCACTGGTAACCCTACTTTTCCCTCTTTTATTCGCACACTGTGATTGGGAATATCAGCACCCATGATTTAGTACACGGTCCTATATGATATTGTCATATCACCACACTATTTAGCAAATATAACACTGTAATAGTGTCATATTATAATGTGATATTTTCATATTGTGCTCTTAGACACCACATTTAACATTTGACTACATTTGGAACACATACAAAACCCCTCAAAAATCGAATTTAAATTTGTTTGACCATCTTTAATGAGACTTAACATAACCCTCCAATAATCAATTTAAGTTCTATATTTTGACCCTTTTATTTACAGATTTAAGTTATGTATTATGGTGAGCAGATTGGGGATATTTCCTGTAATATTTTTTGAAACACGGATATTGCCTTGAAGCATAACTGGGGATATTGTCTTTAATATACTGTGTTCGTGTTGTATTTCACTCTCTCATATATAATTTGTTTTTTGAAACACTAATATTTTTTAACTTTATTTGCAGATTTAAGTTCCATAGGTCGTTTGAACAAAGTAGCCACTAAGAAGGAGGTCAGTTGTGTCATTTTATAAATTTGTTGCATTTTGAACAAAGTTCCCACAAGGTATGATTCAAGGTGGGTATTTAATTTGTTGTTGATTATTTTTTTAATTATTTCGTGTCTTCCGTTACATAATAGGGTTTGGGGTTGTGCGATTTTGTCATGAGTAACAGGTACAACTTTGGGGGGATTTGATCTTGATTTTATTTCTTGCTATATTACATGAATGGTTCTAAGATCGATTTTTTTTAATTTTATTTTAAAGGTTTTTTGTGTAGTCAGTATTTGTCTAAGTTATTTGATGAGCACTAGAAGCTTGGCCCATTCTTCCATCTGCTTCCGATATGCAGTAGACTTTTGAATTAAGGTATGTTTAGCATACTTAGTTTTAGTGTGTATATAAAACTTTAGCATACCTTAATAGCACACTTTAATTCACAAGACACGACTGATTTGCTACTGTGTGCATATCTAGACTGATTTGTAGGTGAGTAATTGGCCAAATGTCATATTAGGGTATGAAAGTTTACTAGGAATGTTACTACTGTGTACAATCACCTTGGAATGTTACTGCGATGTTGCATACTAATTTCTTATATTCATGCATGAGTGGTCTTTGGTGATATTTTTTGTATCGTAGTATACATACACACTAACATATATATGTTAAAGTGTTAATTATACATGGCTGAATATTTTGTTATTAGATGGTGATAATCATCTCTCTTACAATTCGGACTTAGAATCATTTTGTAAATTGATTGGAGATGCTAAACTGTGGTAAATTGATTGGAGATGCTAAACTGCGGTAAATCAATTGTATTTCTTATATTGGTTTTCAACTCGCAATTGTATTTCTTTTTGTTTAATTAACCAATCAAGTGTTTAAGACGTTAAATTGACTAAGCGACAACCCTTATACCATATGATTCACAACATTTGGTACCTGTTGTCAAACCCAACTAACACTTACCGATTTTTCAAACCAACATTTGATTCCCAAACTGATTTTCGATACCTATTATCAAACTGACACCAAACCAAACCAATGTTTGATTCTCAACTGATTTTTTGTACCTAAAATCATAGCCAACAATTATACTAATTCTTGCAACCTGAAATCATAACCAATACTAGTTATACTGATTTTTGGTGCCAATAGTTATATCATTTTGGTGCCAACAGTTATACTATTATACCAACCAAACACTTATACCAAACCAACAGTTATACCAATTAGTTTTTGGTTCTTTTTTTTCAAATTTTCTTAGATTGAGGTATTGATAACACATGAGCACATGTTAGTCATGTGCAATTTTTGATATCTTCACCTCTCTATCCACAAGCCCGTATTTGAAAGTGTGAAATCAAAGTATTCTCGAGGCCTCGGGGTGTGAACTTGATAAATAATTAGTAATTTTTCATGATAGGTTCTGATTACTTTTAATCAAAATCACATTTTCAATTTTGTTCATTGCATCTTTGTAAATATATTTGGTTTGGGTGGGTTCATAATTCATCTTTCCATTTTGTTTTTTGAAATGAGTTCTGAATTAGTTCTCCCATATGACACGTGTTCTAAAGATGATAAATTACAAAAGCTTTGTTATACACAAAACAATAAATGTGGTGTGCATCAATTATCAAAGGATGTTCTAAAGATAAATTTATTGTTTGAGTTTTTTTCCTATTGGTAATGGGAAGCTTTAGTTATTGTGTGGTTCTATTTTTAGTGAGACCTCCAATTTTGATTTATGTTTTCAATAAAACCTCAAATACCATCACAAATTGGTTTATGTTTTGACACTTTCAATCGTATAATTATAGTTACGCATTTAAACTTAAATTTTCAACTTTATAACTTTTAAACATAGAGTCCCTGTATCGGTTTCATAAACTTGCTACTGAAATTTTTGACTAGACTTATTACAGTATTGCATTTAAAGTTTTTGGTAGTTAGTGTGCATAGACTCATTATAACACTACATTTTCTCCCCCAAGTTTGTAGGCTAACAAAGTGTTGACGTAAGGAAAGTCTGGCAGTAAAAATATCGGACAAGTATAGTTATTAACTTACGAAATCAATAGACATGACATGATTTTGTCAATGCCGTGACACTTTTATTATGTTTCCCTTTAGAATTTTTAAATGACACGATTTCAAATTCATTATGTTTTCTGTTTGGTGTTTGAACTACAATTTTTGTATTCATATACGATTAAATATTTAGATGTATTCACATGTCATGACATGAGGCATGTCATAGTTATTTATTCTGCATATATGACTACGTTTTTGTCATTCTGGAGTAGTCATATGCATATATGACTAAACATTTTGTTTTTATAGTCATATGGCATATGTATTCTGCCACGTATCTTATGACGTATATGCATATATGACTATATATACTGAATACATATATGATCACATATCATATATGCTGAATTTGTATAATATTTCTACTCCAATGGCATGTCATAGTTATGTTTTCAGTATGCCATTAATATCTTTCTAGAAATGAATGAAGACTATGGTTTGAAGTAAAGCAATGACCGTGTTTGGAATATGTAGATTCAAATAAGAAATTATTCTTAGAATGCGACATCTCATTGGAGCAGGTGGATCCAAATGGGAGTTCTTTTGCCAATTTTATCAAGAAACACACTTGGTCTGTGTTTGAGAGTAATTCCCAGGTGTTTGAGGCTTAGGCTGCCTCCAAGATGTTTGAGAGTAATTCCTAACTGATTTGGTAACTCCTTTTTTCCTTCTTATATCTTACCTATATTAGATTCTATTGCTTTTATTCTCATCCTTCATTATTGTTTAAAAAAGAAGCTCATATTCTTTTGGTTTTTCACGTTCCCGCTGCAATTCTACTCGTCGTTGTTCATCATCAAATATAATGCGCTCTATGTCCGCGAGTCTTTCAAAACCTTTATTTGCTTTTATATATATTTCTATTTATCTCCGTCTCTTATTTTTATCAACTTTTGATAGTTCGGTATTTCGGAGGTTAATTTGCCCAAGTCTTACATTTGTTCATTTTCAAATATTTGGGATTTAGTGTTTCAGCTTTTAAAAAACTTTGTTTGGAAGTTGATCAGGCAGTATATGTCTACTAGCTGATCAGCTGATCAGGTAGTATCTCGGGTGAGATATTGCCGAGAGGATGAGATCAATGAATCACATGACTATTCGGTTTGCATTTGCTACTAAGCATATTAATTTTCAGCATTATAAATTGTAGATAAGGTGTTTTTCAGTGCATTCTAAATTGCAGACAAGTTGAGTTAAATGAGATAACTGAAATTGTGAAACCATTTGCTTTCCATATTCCTCTATATGTATGTTTATTTGGGAGTTAATTACCATTACTTTTCAAACATTTATGTTTTAGATTATGTAATGGGTTTTTTACTAATCTCAATTTAGTTTTTTTTTCATGTTTTGTTCTAAAATTGTTCAGGATGCTCATAATACATGGCTATCAAGAGAAATAGATCAAGAGCACTCATAACATCAGGTACTCCCTCTCAAGAGAAAACTTCATATGCCCAACTCCCTCTCAAGAGCAAACTCCCGCTCATAATACATGGCATTCGAGTTAAATCCTTGCTATTATATATAAGGAGATTCTTCTTTTTGTTCATTGCGTATGTGCAATTGCGTATGCCCAACTCTCATTATTATTGCTCGCAATTCGATTCATATTTACACTACTATTTTCAAATTTCAAGTACATTTTTCCTATATCTTGCAGTGCGTCTGGATAAAAATTATGGTACATGTGTTTAGTTGTATACGTGTAGTGAAAAGTGTGGCATGGGAATGTCCGAAATGGCATTCGTTATGCTGAAAAAGTTCAAGTACATTAATAAGACTTTTGTTTTTTCCCCGTTCTCTATACTAAATATTCTTTCTCATATAGGTACGCACAGATGCCCTGTTCTCAGATTCAAAAATGGCCAAGGTATTTTCCTGTTTTCTATGTTGAAGATTACAGTTGAAGATGGATTCATTCTCACACAATTACAAACAAATACAAATATGGCTAAGTTCATAAGAACAATTTCATGAATTTCTCCTCTTGATATGTATACGTTTGATAGTAACACATATGTCTAAGTTCATAAACACGTGTATTCATTCTCACACAATTACAAACAAACACAAAGATCCGAATATTAGTTACCTTTCACCGACCAAAAAAATTGGTACACATTCATCAAGCCAATTGAAGTATGGAACCTACCTTAGTTCAGTAGTAAGGAGGCATTGAATATATGCAGATGCATATATATGCATATGCATATATGCATATGCTGATAAGAAGGAATGAGAAATTCAATATGACAAGGTATGGGGTTGGTAGTATGATGTTGGTTTCTTTTAGATATGAAATAATATTATGATGAAAAAAGATTAGGATGAATATTCTTTTCCTTGAATGAAGCTTAAGATGAAAAAAAGATTACTATCAATCTTCTTTTCCTTGGATGCAAGTAAGATTAGGATGAAAAAAAGATCATGTATGTTACTGATTGTATATTTACTTATGTGATTGTATCTTTGTTCGAGAAACTTATTAATTATGTTTATTGTTTGTCAAATCGTACAGAAAACCGAGAGGGAGAGAGTGATAATGGAGAGAGGTGGGAAGAAGGATGGTAAGACAGTAGTAATAGCACCTAATCCAGAAGCAGATGAGTGCAAAAGACTTAAAAGAATTAAAATTTTCAAAAATATGCCCTCAATGCTCCCGCAAAGGCCTGCTCAGTTTCTCTCACCCCATCCAAGATGGTGGCCAAACGCCATGGCATAGACATTTTGAGGAAGTCCCACAGAAAGAATAAATTCATATTCTCCTTTCTCGGCCTTCTAGCTCCCATCTCCGAATTTGGGATTTTTTTTATATTGTTGGATTTGTTGTTACCCATTAAATAGGGTGGATAGTCCAATAAACAAAGGAGACTATGCCCAATTGTTTTTAAACATTGACACTTTGTTTTTTTGAGACAGTGAATTCGATGGATGAATATTGTATATTTCGTATTATATGTGAATTTATTTGATGAATTTAGACTATTTGAATGTTATTGGACTATTTGTTATTTGTTAAGCTTGGTGAATAGTCTTATAAATAAAGGATATTATGGCCAATTGTTTTAAAATTACACTTCGAAATTTTTGCGTTTCGCTATTACGTACTTTGAAAAATTGTCGCCGTTTCACGATTACGTACTTTGGAAAATTTCTTCATGCCTTCAGGCACGGGCATACGCTAGAGTATATATATATATATATATAACTGTCAATATTTGAGGATAATAAAAATTTTGTGAATAAATTAATATTCTCTATTATTCTTACCGCATTGCCCATCAAGATCATTGTCTATACAAAACTAATATTCAACATAACATGGTAAATGCATGAATAAGTGAAAACTTCAAGTGTATATATAAATACATCATTATTTATATAACTAAATTAGTTTTCACACATATATAAATGAAATCGACTAATTCTTTCTTTACTTCAATTTTTTTTCAAATAATGTCCAAACGTGACACAATAACCTCTTTCACTCATATTTCATAGTTGGCCTTTCATGAATATAGCCCGACTATACATGAAAAAAAATATTAAAACAATGGTTAAACTATATATAATAAAAGAAGAATATTAATAGACGAACACATGAAACTATAAAAAAAATAAAAAATAAACAAACACATGCACACACTTACAATGTCTGTGTGGGCTAGAGATATTTTTTTCTAATATACCCATCATGAGTCGGAATCAAACTCATAAAAGCATATTCACAATGACATAAAAAAAACACGGTCACACACACTATCACGGAAACACCATCCATAACATACAAAGCGATGCCCACAAAAAATATGCATATATACATAAAATGACATACTGACAAACACCTGGACTAACAATGGGCTAGGGAGATAGAGGAAAAAAAATAGACCCATCTTCTTCGATGAGACAATGCATATGAATATGTATACACGAGCATACTAAAAAGAAAGAAGAAAAAACACAAAATGAGTATAAAGAATAATAAATAAATAAATAAAAGGTTTAGGTTTTGTTTTCTTTGCACACTCATCTTCTCAACCCAAGTTCACAAAAAGACCATGCTCACATAATACATATGCCTATACTTATGCATATATAGACATACTAAAAAAATACATAATATATATACCTATACTAATGTATACCATTTAGGTTTAGGTTGTTCACCATTCACAGAAAATGGAATTAATTTTATATTGTCCTATTATTTTAGTCATTAATATTACATCATAAAATATTATGATTACTAAATAGATCTTTTTGTACTACAAACATTTCTCCTAGCATTTCAAGTCTTACTAACCAATCGAGTCGATATCAACTTCGTCACGGTGTCACTCGATTAATTAATTTAAGTATGTCTGCATATATAGGATTGTGTTTATTTATTATTTCAATTTATTTAATTTGTTCACTAAATTGTTATATTATTTTTGGATTACAAGTGATTAAGGTAGGTAATGGGCATATGTTTTGGATGATCTTGTAGCAAATGGGGATAAAATGCAAACTACAATAAAATCTATTTGCCTTCCGGTTGTTATCTCCATCACAATATAAATTTCAGCCCTCGGGCAATTTTTTATGCGCATTTGAAGAATTCATAGAGAGCATCCATTAATTAATTATTTTATTGGTTATACATCTTTATTTTGTTTAATTTTAATTGATGAGTTTGTTTCATTGTATGTTCCCAACTAGTGGTTGGGATTAAATCACTTTTACAAATTCAGTGATCAATAATGTTCCAACAAATCAATGGAAATGTGGAAATTTTCACTCTAAAATAGGTACGCACTTTCCATCTCCCAATTATCATCAGAGAGTCTGAGAAAGGTACCTCATTTAACTCTTTTTCTACACAATCATACCTCATATTTGGCAACCTTATTTGTATAGAGCATACGTATTTTAAATTTTCCATATCACTGATGGTTTCCACTAATTTACATAAATCTTATTTTATATTTGGCTTTCAACATTGTTCACCCATGCCCTTTTATACCTATTTTGTAATTTACATTTGACATAATTTATTTTGCCTGAGTATTCGGTGGAAATTATATTGACATTAATTTATCTTATTTTTCAGTTGATTTATTATTGGAGTGCAAAAAATGGATAATGAAAAACAAAACATTATCAAGGTCAGTACAACAGTTTGATGCAATAACCAACTTAATGTTCATGAAAATAATCTTTATGTATTTTTTGTCCTTTTTTCTTCTTAGACCCCAAGCCATCTCAACTTTTATATATTCTACTGTTATGTATCATAGGTATATTTTTATTATATTGGATATATATGTTAAGGAGCTGTAATGTTACGTAGTATTATGATGTCGTAGAAATATTAAGCTCTGATGTTAGAGTCTAGACTTATATCTTTACATGGATTGCCACTACGTATATATTATTATATCTTGGTTTTTGTTTGCCTATTTTCTCAGTTTAAGTACTTTTAAAAACCATTTCAATGTACTCTAGGTGAGAGAATTAATCCTTTTAAAATCATTGTTGTTCATGGATCATAGCAATGTGGACTAAAGGCAAGATTTCATATGCAATGCATTTTAGGTTGTATGTTAATTCAGTGGTATATTTAAAATCATTCTTACTCTGAGCCATGAACTTTCATCTCTATTATTTCTCTTAACTATCTGGTTTTTAAGCATTTGTAGTTTGCATTATTAGTATCTATTTATTTATTTAATAGTTTTCGGTTAAGCTCTATTTTTTTTCCTTGAGAGACTAAAAATATGTTGCCTATAATAATATATTTATACTTTACTTCTTTTTGAAGGATCAAAAAACATGGGTGTACTTAATTTTTAGGTTTTGTCGATGAATTGATTTCTTATATAGTGATGTTGAGTGATTTCAAATACTTCATAATATTTTCATCAAGTTTATGTTATGGTGCATAAAGTTTGTTTGGGATTACCAAGTATTAAGTTACGTGGATTGGAAGTAATTTTGGTTGATATAGAAGATAAGCTTGTCAAATGAGGCAACATAGTCTGTTAATTGATATTTCAATGAAAATTTATATAAACTAAAAAAAAGGCATGCTAGAATAGTATGATAAAAAAATAGTAGGTTGTTGGTACACATTTTCTCACAAACACGGTGCACCTACACATAATTTCATGTACACAAACACCAATGTTAAAAAATAATAATATTTTAAAAAAGTGCAAAAACAACCAAGACATTAAAAAGAATATCTCCGCACAAAAGAAGGCTAAAGATTAGTCATGAAGCCAATAGCCAAAAAATGCATAAGGCACACAAAAATTAAGCATGTGTACCGAGAATTTTCACAGACATACAACCATTTTCACACACATTCACCCAATTTCACAGCATGCACACACACGCGCACACACACACACACACACATTAGTTTAGTAAAAAAATTATAGGTTTAAAAAAATTCAAGAGTCCAATAGAAATAAAATACTTGTATAATGCACACATATAAATTAAGCATGCTATATAAACATATTCAGATATAAACATGCACCCAGTTTCATATACATATAAACAATTTCACACAGTCCACACATGCTTGTTTTTAGAAGGAAAAACAAAGAAAAGGTTAAGAAACAGTCAGGGCAATAGTAATTAAAAAAACTCAATACCAAAATTATAATACCCATATAATATAAACACACAATTTGAGCAGGGTGCACAAACAATTTAGTTGTCAATTAACATGTAACATAACCAGAAATAAGGAAACTTGATTCATAATAACCATTTTAATCACGAAATACAAATTTAGTTACATCAATGCATTTTAAACATAGGAAAGACTAAAGGTGACAATTTGAGCTAGCATCATACGTGTTGGAACCTAAATTGAGTGGAAAATTTAGAAAAGAAAGGAGAGTGAGGAAATTTTGAATATAAAATAACAATATTTGGAAATATTTATCATTACTTCATATAAAAACACCTAAAGGGAATAAAAACTTCTAGTTTAATAAAAAGATTTTTGAATTCCAAGTACACCAAGTGTGACAACCCGCTTATTTCAATAACGGGTGATCAGTCATTTACTAAAATATAACAAGACTCTCATCTAGTTCATTCTTAGCATCATTATCGAAATTATTTTAATTACTAACCACTTATTATTTAAACAAGCCAGTGTCAAATTTTATCTTTCATTAACATACGAAAATATTAACCAATCCACAATAATCCGATACATAGTAAACAATTTAAATGAAACCACAAAGTAAACTCTAAAGCTAAGATAAATAAATAAAGTTCCTGAAAAAACCTTCGGGAAAACATCCAATACATCCAATACAACTGATTGAAATAATTTGAAATACATAAGTCTGAATAAAAAGGGGCAACACGCCCAACCAATACTGGAATAGAGAACCTAATCTAGAATGTCACTAATAGAATAGGCTACTCGAAAATCCCGCAAGCCTCCACATCAAATGCAGATAAGTAATCCCTGGAAGAGATAATAATCCTTGGCGTCCCTGTGTCTAAACACCTATATTTTTTTAAAATAGATTACGGGTCAGATCCCAAAACCTTTGAAAAAATTTAGCAAGTGTATAAGATGCATAAATGAAAATATATAGTCAATTTTCAAATTTATAAACCGGTAGCTCACTCTCTTGAGTCACCCCTCATTTAAAGTGCGCACATAACGTATGCATTTTAACCCACCTAGTTACGCTACCCTGCCTAACTAGCCTGTAACACCCCATAATTTTTTAGACTGAGAAATTAAATTTTTGGGAAAATAAAATTTAATTAATTGGAGAATTCTAAAATTTAGGAATTGAGGTCCAAAAATAGAGGACATTTCAAAGTATTTCGGATGATGATTTTGAGGGTACCATCGATCCCGAAAAGGTCGAGATAGTCAAAATGACTGTCATTGGGTTTTATTTTGGCTCCGGAATATTTAAGTCAGTTTGACTCGAAGTGGAGTAAACGAGTCATTTAAATTGTGTATTAACATTTAAAATTGGGACTTATGTTTTAAGGTTTAAGAGGCTTACGAATTAAGACATTCTCATTTGAGACAAAGAGAGAAAAAGCCCTAGAGAGAGAAAGAAGAAAGAAAGAAAGAAAGAAGAAGAAAGGAAGAGAGAGAGGAAGAAAGCTTGGAGATTTCCGGCCCAACCGCGACATCGAGGATGATCCAACCTTTACAAATCTGAGGCAAGTGTTTAATCTTGCTAAATAATTCATTTATGTATTTGATTTCATAATTTGTGGGTTAAAGAAATGGTTTTTGGGTATTAATATCAAAACCTAGATTTTTGGGTTTAATCTTGACATCAATGTTTACATATGGGTTTAAATGGTGTAGAAATGGTTGGGATCAACTTTGGGTTGATTTATTGGCTTAAAATCATGATTTGATGAAGTTTTGGGGGTTGAAATATAAATTTTAGGGTTTAAAATTCGTGGGTTCATTGGAGAAGAAGAACCCTTCAAATTCTACATACCCGAATCGATTCGCCCCCTAAGCGAATCGATTCGGCCTAGGCTAATTGGCAGGTCTGCATTGACCGAATCAATTCGGACCCAAGCCGAATTGATTCAACCTGAGTAAGAATCCTAGATCATTGGACCCGAATCTATTCGCCTTGGAGGCCGAATCAATTCGGGATAGGGCCGAATCGATTCGCAAAACAGGGCACTTTGAGGAATTTTTCTCTATGGTGATTTTAAACCCTTTTTGGTTGGGTTTATTTATTTGGGGCCTTCTCTTATGATGTAAGATATATGTTTTGGAGACACTAGGGGTTCCTCAGACATTTTGATTATGGGGACTTCTTGGGAAAATTTGAGGAAAATATATCCAAGTATGTATTTGGAGATGTGTATAGAGATTGTGGGGAAACCTCATTGGGATTGAGAATCATACTTATAGACCAAAAGTAAGTATAGATGTTATGGGAGGCTAAGAACTCTTAGAGAGGGTTGCGAGGGTATGTTGTGAAATTTTAGGCCAACATTTATGTCGAATCCTTATAAGGATAGGATATGATTTAGATACAATTTGGGGCCCAATGAAAGAGAGTGGTCGCATACCCTTAGTAATGATAAACTTTAAGATATAAATCCGAGAGGTCTTGGACTAGGGGATTTACAAAAGTGATTGAACCATATTCGAAATCGAGAGCGATGGGATCATATTACTAACTAGAGTAGAGTGTGTAAATCTAGTTGGGGTAGATGTTGTTTATCGGTGTGTGATTTACAACGGGTATTTTTCCCTAAGAAATGGGATTATTTGATGAAAATAAGATTGATCTTGAGGCTTATAGAGTATTAGTTATGCGTATAATAGTAGTCGAAATTATTACTAGAATCATCAATGTGCTCTCGGATATAGATGGTATGTGTAGTGATGGTTTCCTACACTAAATTTTGGGTGATAACCCTAAGGTTGAATATATATATGTATATTTATACATATGATTTTGGGAGACTATGCATCATAGGAAAAATGGATGAATATGCTTCAAGTGAGGGATCGTATTCACATATCTAGGTAAATTAAATGATTTTGTGGTGACGGCTTGTATATTGAGGATTATGTATACTTATAGCCGAGTTTAGATATCTTATACATATGAACGAGAATTAGTTTGTATACATAGATATAAAGATATGTGAATATATGTATGTACATATATATATATATATACAGATATATACATATATATATATATATATATATAGATAGATAGATAGATATATATAGATATGAATATATGGATATATTTATGTTGTGGACATACATGGTATGGATATTTAAAACGTATATGATGGTTTAATATTTGATCATATGATGGGATCATATGGATGAATGTATATTGTGCATGTGAACGATATACGTACATGTGTGGTTAAGCATACCCCGCTCATGCTATCATTGGGAAGTTTCCGCGCAGAGGGTGAGCATCCTGGCTCGAGAAGCAGGGTGTGGATATTCCCCAGGTCATAGTCGTCTCGTGTGTTATTATGTGATTTATATTTTTGGGATGAGACGTGGTGGGTATGTTTCATCTCATTGCCGATTTGGAGCTATGACCGCTTCCTGGGATGTCGTGTGTGTGAGTTTACCACGAGATGGGTGTCGTTTAGCCCCACCATGGTGGTCCCCAGTATTTTTACGTGAGCCGGGCACTAGGAAGATGATAGCATGGTGAAGTTTATCGGTGCTATATATAGCCGGGTATATTATTGTGCATGGCCATTGTACATCAGATGTGATACGTACACTTGGTCATGGGTATGGATGATGGTACATATATATAGGGTTAGAATAAAATGCCTATATATATATTTATATATCCTATAGATTGAAGGATATAGAATCTTTGTGGAGTACATCTTGGCTGATTATGATGTACTAGATTGGTGGGGGTTGATGTATCGCATTTAAGGAATATTTTGGTTACATCATCCCAAGGATATTATTGGAGATTTTAAGTTGTTTTCATATTGTACTCTAAAATTTAATAGTAGTTAGTAGTAGTAGTAGTAGTAGTAGTAGTAGTAGTAGTAGTAGTAGTAGTAGTAGTAGTAGTAGTAGTAGTAGTAGTAGTAGTAGTAGTAGTAGTATAATATTGTATATATGGCATGATGGATCTCTAGGATCGACATTCTCAAGGAGTAGTGTAATGGGGTGGTTCCTTGTTTGGATTTCGCTTTGCGAGACACCCCACGCACGAAACGTAGTGCAGTGTTGAGATTGGAGAAAAGTTTTGTCAAATAATTATGTGTGGCATGATGGATCTCTAGGATCGACGTTGTCAAGGAGTAGTGTAACGGGGTGGTTCCTTGTTTGGATTTCGCTTTGTGAGACACCCCACGCACGAAACGTAGTACAATGTTGAGATTGGAGAGAAGTTTTGTCAATAATAATTTGTGTGCATGTTAATTTGAAATTAAATCTTATGATTCAACCCAAATATAAATGGGTAACGTATTAAGAATTATAATTAAATAAATTATAAACCGGAATCCATTAAGCATATTATGGCATATTTGTTTGTAAAAATAATTCAGTGTGTTTAGAAAGGGTGGATTCTTGGGTTAAGATAGGAAGGCAAATCTCGTGGGAATAGGCGGGGCCTATGTTAAGTTAGGTTGTCCTTATAATTGGGGTAATTTAACAAAAATTTACGGACGCGAATAGGTGCGCGCCGCTAGATGAGAGGCGAGTTGGGGTTCCACGAGAGTGCGATTTCACTTTAATTATGAAATAAGTGCACCGATATTTATTATGCACGGTTAACACACTTGCTAAATATTTTTCACACTCGGGCTTTGACCTGTTTACTTTTCTCTCCTGCCTGTATATATATATATTGTTACAGGTGTCCTACCGCATGGATGCCGGATGACCTTCTATCTAGAGTATTGGGAGCCGTGACATGTGCGGACTATTGTGGGATGTATCTTGTAGTCGCTTCCTACTTCTATAAAAATCTAGGTAGGATTCATGTTGTGTATCGGGTTTATACCCAAGGGATATTTATAGATGTGTATATTTATTTCATTTCAGTTATTATATTGGCTGTGACCCGACAGCTTATTCAGGTTTACTTCCTTGTGGTATATTCAGTTGTAATTATTTATTTGTTTTATCATAGTTCTTATATGCATTTTCTTTCCTTTATTAGTAGTTTCATAGGGTTGGTTTGTTGTCTGTTGCATATTTTATTTAATTTTAACATCTCGCTTATATGATATCAGGTAGTTAGTCTTGTACTATTTAGTACCGCCAGTTGATGTTGAGACTGAGCCATCTGAAACTCCTGATTTAATGTAGTATAGGGCTGGCCACCCGTTATTATTTTAAGCGGGGTGTTACAGATGGTATCACAGCATCAGGTTCTAGAGTCTTTAGGATCTGTGCGAGTTTTCTGCGTTCTTCTGTTAACGTTCTTGAAATAAAGCCCTACAATGGACTGTTGTGTTCACTGCGTTTATTTTCTTCTGTGAAGTGTATTCATTTGATCGACGTTCTGATAACAGTTGCTTCTGTTTCAGACGTCGCCTAATGTATGTCGTCTAGGAAGGTGTCGTTGTCCCAATATCAGGAGTATTGCCTTTGTGGGTGAGGGAGTAAGAAATTGGAGATTCAGGTTCGTTGAGTAGTACCAAGGGAGTTTCTAGTAATGGCAATCGCGTTTTGTTCTTCAAAATGGTTAGGAAGGATTTTGAGGAAGATGTTCCTCTTGTGGAGGAATAAGTATAGGAGTAATGATGGTCCTAGAAGAAGTAGAGGACTTTAAGTAAGGGTCAAAGGTTGAAGTATAGCAATTCGATTATGGAAGTATAAGGTAGAATACCTTCCTTTGGATTTAAGTCACGCTTTGTGTGATATTAGCAACATCGCGCGTTAGGCATAGTGAGAGGTTAGCCGCTACACCCCTAGGGTGTACAAAATTTCCTTGGATGAAGGAGTGAGTAAGTATGGCCTTCGTATGGCATCCTTTGAGAAAATAAATCATCTCGTGAGGAGATAGTCTAGAGTTATAATATTAAATTCCGGAGGGACGAAATGTCGGGGTTTGTTGGGTAGTGACTATAAGGTTATTCGTCCTATGGATAGGTTAGGGCATGTAATTGTAGTGTTTCGATGAGGGAAGAACTTAGTTTATGGAAAGGTGTTGATGTGATGTAGAGGAATTTTATAATTGAGAGATTCAAAGTTTAGTAGATTTATTTTGAGCGGATAATTTAGCTCATTGTGGTGCTAGTTTGAGAATTAGGTAGTGGTTAGAGTGTTGTATTTGTTGAGACCTTGTGTCCTAAACATAAGGTATTTGCTTGGCATGTCGAAAGACATGGATTTGTTTTATATTATGTTGTTATATAGGCCTTCGGGCAATATCTAAAATATGATTTTTTTTATAAAACCTTAACCCTGGTTCAACTAATCTCAATCCCTGACCTAGCTACGCAGTAGTGTATTGGGAGGGTTCCTTGTTTGGATTTCGCTTGCGAGACCTCCCCCGCACGAAGGTGGATAGCGTCAGGAATTGAGGAGAGTTCAACCATTGGGAATTTTCAAACTTTTATATAATTAATATGTTATTATAGATTATATTGGTGATAGCATATTACAATTTGAGGCTAATGGAACCTGATTATAATTCTACGAGTGGAAACTCGGGTACGGGGTGTATGGACGCCCTGGGTAGTAGCTTGTTTTAAAGTCTTTATGGTTCGACGTAAGAACTAGAAAAGATTGGTATAGTGATCCTGAGGATTGATGTAAGGACTAGATGATATTGAGGTCCTAGGCATATCTTAAATTTCGCGGGCGAAATTTTTGTAAGGGGGGAAGATTGTAACACCCCATAATTTTTTAGACTGAGAAATTAAATTTTTGGGAAAATAAAATTTAATTAATTAGAGAATTCTAAAATTTGGCAATTGAGGTCCAAAAATAGAGGACATTTCAAAGTATTCTGGATGATGATTTTGAGGGTACCATCAATCCCGGAAGGGTCGAGATAGTCAAAATGACTGTCATTGGGTTTTATTTTGGCTCCGAAATATTTTTAAGTCAGTTTGACTCGAATTGGAGTAAACGAGTCATTTAAATTGTGTATTAACATTTAAAATTGGGACTTATGTTTTAAGGTTTAAGAGGCTTACGGATTAAGCCATTCTCATTTGAGAGAAAGAGAGAAAAAGCCCTAGAGAGAGAAAGAAGAAAGAAAGAAGAAGAAAGGAAGAGAGAGAGGAAGAAAGCTTGGAGATTTCCGGCCCAACCGCGGCATCGAGGACGATCCAACTTCTACAAATCTGAGGCAAGTGTTTAATCTTGCTAAATAAGTCATTTGTGTATTTTATTTCATAATTTGTGGGTTAAAGAAATGGTTTTTGGGTATTAATATCAAAACCTAGATTTTTGGGTTTAATCTTGAAATCAATGTTTACATATGGGTTTAAATGGTTGGGATCAACTTTGCGTTGATTTATTGGCATAAAATCATGATTTGATGAAGGTTTGGGAGTTAGAATAGAAATTTTAGGGTTTAAAATTCGTGGGTTAATTGGAGAAGTCTACAAACTCGAATCGATTTGCCCCCTAAGTGAATCGATTCGGCCTAGGCTAATTGGCAGGTCTGCATTGATCGAATCGATTCGAACCCAAGATGAATCGATTCGTCCTGAGACAGAAGCCCAGGTCATTGGAACCGAATCAATTTACCTTGGAGGCCGAATCAATTCGCAAGGCCGAATCGATTCGGGATAGGGCCGAATCGATTGGGAAAATATAGCACTTTGAGAAATTTTTCTCTATGGTGATTTCAAACCCTTTTTGGTTAGGTTTATTGATTTGGGGTCTTCTCTTATGATGTAAGATATGTGTTTTGGAGACACTAGTGCTTCCTCACACATTTTGATTATGGGAACAACTTGGGACAATTTGGGAAAAATATATCCAAGTATGTATTTGGAGGTGTGTATAGAGATTGTGAGGAAACCTCATTGGGATTGAGAATCATACTTATAGACCAAAAGTAAGTATAGATGTGATGGGAGGATAAGAACTCTTAGAGAGGGTTGCGAGGGTATGTTGTAAAATTTTAGGCCAACATTTATGTCGAATCCTTATAAGGATAGGATATGATTTAGATACAATTTGGGGCCCAATGAAAGAGAGTGGTCGCATACCCTTAGTAATGATAAACTTTAAGATATAAATCCGAGAGGTCTTGGACTAGGGGATTTACAAAACTGATTGAACCATATTCGAAATTGAGAGCGATGGGATCATATTACCAACTAGAGTAGATTGTGTAAATCTAGTTGGGGTAGATGTTGTTTATCGGTGTGTGATTTACAATGGGTATTTTTCCCTAAGAAATGGGATTATTTGATGAAAATAAGATTGAGCTTGAGGCTTATAGACTATTAGTTATGCGTATAATAGTAGTCGAAATTATTACTAGATTCATCAATGTGCTCTCGGATATAGATGGTATGTGTAGTGATGGTTTCCTACACTAAATTTTGGGTGATAACCCTAAGGTTGAATATATATATGTATATTTATACATATGATTTTGGGAGACTATTCATCAAAGGAAAAATGGATGAATATGCTTTAAGTGAGGGATTGTATTCACATATCGAGGTAAATTAAATGAGTTTGTGGTGACGGCTTGTATATTGAGGATTATTTATACTTATAGCCGAGTCTAGATATCTTATATGTATGAACGAGAATTAGTTTGTATATATAGATATAAAGATATGTTAATATATGTATATATATATATATCATTATAGATATGAATATATGGATATATTTATGTTGTGGACATACATGGTATGGATATTTAAAACGTATATGATGGTTTAATGTTTGATCATATAATGGGATCATATGGATGTATGTATATTGTGCATGTGAACGATATACGTACTTATGTGGTTAAGCATACCCCGCTCATGCTATCATTGGAAAGTTTTCGCGCAGAGGGTGAGCATCCTGGCTCGAGGAGCAAGGTGTGGATATTCCCCAAGTCATAGTCGTCTCGTGTGTTATTATGTGATTTATATTTTTGGGATGAGACGTGGTGGGTATGTTTTGTCTCATTGTCGGTTTGGAGCTATGACCGCTTCTCGGGACGTCGTGTGTGTGAGTTTACCACGAGATGGGTGTCGTTTAGCCCCACCATGGTGGTCCCCAGTATTTCTACGTGAGCCAGGCACTGGGAAGATGATAGCATGGTGCAGTTTATCGGCGCTATATATAGCCGGGTATATTATTGTGCATGGCCATTGTACATCAGATGTGATACGTACACTTGGTCATGGGTATGGATGATGGTACATATATATATGGTTAGAATAAAATGCCTATATATATATTTATATATCCTATAGATGAAAGGATATAGAATCTTTGTGGAGTACATCTTGGCTGATTATGATATACTAGATTGGTGGGGGTTGATGTATCGCATTTAAGGAATATTTCGGTTACATCATCCCAAGGATATTATTGGAGATTTTAAGTTATTTTCATATCGTACTCTAAAATTTAGTAGTAGTAGTAGTAGTAGTAGTAGTAGTAGTAGTAGTATAATTTATTGTATATATGGCATGATGGATCTCTAGGATCGACATTCTCAAGGAGTAGTGTAATTGGGTGGTTCCTTATTTGGATTTCGCTTTACGAGACACCCCACGCACGAAACGTAGTGCAGTTTTGAGATTGGATAAAAGTTTTGTCAAATAATTATGTGTGGCATGATGGATCTCTAGGATCGACGTTGTCAAGGAGTAGTGTAACGGGGTGGTTCCTTGTTTGGATTTCGCTTTGCGAGACACCCCACGCACGAAACGTAGTACAATGTTGAGATTGGAGAGAAGTTTTGTCAATAATAATTTGTGTGCATGTTAATTCGAAATTAAATCTTATGATTCAACCCAAATATAAATGGATAACGTATTAAGAATTATAATTAAATAAATTATAAACCGGAATCCATTAAGCCTATTATGGCAATTTGTTTGTAAAAATAATTCAGTGTGTTTAGAAGGGGTGGATTCTTGGGTTAAGATAGGAAGGAAAGTCTCGTGGGAATAGGCGGGGCCTAGGTTAAGTTAGGTTGTCCTTATAACTGGGGTAATTTAACAAAAAATTCAGGACGCGAATAGGTTGGCGCCGCTAGATGAGAGGTGAGTTGGGGTTCCACGAGAGTGCGATTCCACTTTAATTATGAAATAAGTGCACCGATATTTATTATGCATGGTTAACACACTTGCTAAATATTTTTCACACTCGGGCTCTGACCCGTTTACTTTTCTCTCCTGCTTGTATATATATATATATATATATATATATATATATATATATATATATATATATATATATATATATATATATATATATATATATATATATATTGTTACAGGTGTCCTACCGCATGGATGCCGGATGACCTTCTATCTAGAGTATTGGGAGCCGTGACATGTGCGGACTGTTGCGGGATGTATCTTGTAGTCGCTTCCTACTTCTATAAAAATCTAGGTAGGATTCATGTTGTGTATCGGGTTTATACCCGAGGGATATTTATAGATGTGTATATTTATTTCATTTCAGTTATTATATTGGCTGTGACCCTACAGCTTATTCGGGTTTACTTCCTTGTGGTATATTCAGTTGTAATTATTTATTTCATTTTATTCTAGCTTTTCATTTTTCATAGTTCTTATATGCATTTTCTTTCCTTTATTAGTAGTTTCATAGGGTTTGTTTGTTGTCTGTTGCATATTTTATTTAATTTTAACATCTCGCTTATATGATATCGTGTAGTTAGTCTTGTACTATTTAGTACCGCCAGTTGATGCTGAGACTGAGCCATCTGAAACTCCTGATTTAATGTAGTATAGGGTTGGCCACCCATTATTATTTTAAGCAGGGTGTTACATAGCCTTGCTAATGACATCGATATTCTACTACCCTGGCCCGAGTATAATATCTACCCTTAGTTCATTACTTAACTTTCGCAACTGATTAATTAATATCTTATTAAATTACCACAATTTAAGATATAACTTACTTTAATTATCTATTTCCACAATCACATTTATTTTTTTACACCCATCTATAATTATTCTCATCTTTATATACGTAATCAATTCACACAATTTAATTGCACCCGTGTATAATTATTCACATCTTTATATGCGTAAATATTTTACATTCTCATTTATTAAGTTGTACCCGTATATAATTATTAACATCCTTATATACGTAAATATTTCACATAAAGGTAAACACATATATATTTCTCACTATATATGTAAAATCACTAGCATGCTATCAAGAAGTATGAATGTACTCCACATTCTGGGCAAACACGTCAGAATCTCACCACCAAACCGAAAAATAATAAACGAAAATCGAAGGCGATCATAGCCTTAAGTCTGTGGTCATAACCATACCACATTATTCCATGGAACTCCAAAACCTACATCACGCAGTCATGCACATAACCTATGACCCAGGAGAACGGTACCACCTCTACTGAGATTCTCCAGAGTGACCTCCCATGACGTGCAACCTCCACCGATAGCATATCCGCTAGGATGGGTGTGTTTTAAATACAATATCGTACACACATATATTATAATACACACATATATTGTCTCTATCCTTATATACATATATTCGCATTAACCGACAAATCTGTCCTTATCACCCGAAGCACTAATCCAAAAATCTGAGTCTATCCCCGACTCTTATTTAATTAAATTCTTCTCTTATTTAAATAATTAATATATTTCTCATCTTTGAGGTTTCCCTGACATTCCCCACAATCCTAAATTCATAATTGGAAATCACTCTATCCCATTAAATATCCTACGTCCCCAGTATTATATGTCCTAAATACCCTACGTATATAATTCGAGTCAATCCTCGTCTACTCGAGATTTTTCCTTACTGAACGTAATGCCTAAACATATTAAAAATCATCAACTTAACCCCACCTAAGATATCAAAATCCACTTTAACCATATTCACATAAAATGATCAAACTATCCCTTATAGCAGGTCTGAACCGATTCGGGCTTAAAGCCGAATCGATTCACCTATTAGTCCGAATCGATTCGATTCTGGGCAGGATCCCAAATCTTGATTCAATATGATGGTATTTCATATACCAAAAGCTCCCAAATCATCATCCAACCTAATCCATTCACATCCTTAGATTCATGAATCGAACACAATTAAATCCCAAGTTAATCAAATCTTAACTTTCTTACATGTTAAAATTCCCAGAATTTTTCTTTGTCAAACCTTATATAATAACCATCTCTAATCTAAATTTACTTCACCTCAATTCAAATTATAATAGGGAAATTCCCAGAATATACATTATTCAACTAGGTTTATCTCCCCAACCCCCTTTTTTAAATAATCAAACCCAACGTAAAATCAAATCGTCAATTTCCAATTTTGGTATGAATGATTATACTACACATAATTCGAGGAAGAAAGTTATACACTTTCCTTAAATTGTCGATGTGATTCTTAATCTCTACACGTCAGGTTGAAGAAGGCAAGAATTATCCTCCGTATCCTTCTCCAAATCAAGCCTTTGGATCTTTTGGGTGTTCTACCTCCCTATTTTCTCACAATTGGCCTCCCTTTAGGTTTTTGGTGTGCTATGGATGCCTCCCTAACCTTAACCCTTATATATTAAACCCAAATTCAGAAATTAGGTAAAAACCTAAGTGTAAAATGACCCGTATGCCATTACTCGAGTCCCAACTAGTCTAAAAGCCCCCAGTACCCAATTACAACCCCCAAGTGCCTAATTCTGATTATTTCAGTCCATTTCGGATCATCCCTCCACTTGAAATTCCCGTATGAGTCACCTATCATCAATTTACTACCTTATTCCCAACACGACCCCACACGCGCATCCCGAATAAGATCTTGTTGATCTGTTGTTTTTACCCACTTATGACGTAATATAAAATAATACCATTTCATTTACTTATCACACAAGTAAATATTATATCACATAAATATTAATCCATTTCTCGTTACTTAATAAATATTTAAATTCACTTTATTTTTTAAATTAATTTAAATTACTGTGACATGTGTAATTTAGATATTCTCAGAAATACGGGGTGTTACATACGTCCCCCTTGCAAAGGAATTTCATTCCTGAAATTCGAATATGCCTGGCACCAAAAACGTAAGATGCATATTCGCACAACATCAACTCGTGATAACATTTTAATGTTTCCACTTTACACTCGCTAGTGGTACCATCCTGACTGAAGGTGTACTCATTATGACCTAACATTAGTAATGATTCTAATCAAACCATTTCATACTGATATAATCCATCATTCTTAAGGTCTCACTTATAGCATGAACCGCAAAACTATCGGGAATGCTCTAACAATGCTTCAAAAGGACGAGCGTATGCTCCACTAGCTTTGTCATCTAATTGATGGAAAAGACACTACTTCCCTAGGTGACAATATCCCTTGTTGTCCAAATTCCATACTTCCTTCATGGGAAATACCCGCAACAGTTCTCAACCACTTATGTCAGTCTTTAACTTTTCATTATGTGATGACATAACTCTTATGACATTCCTGAACTATACAAAAATAACTTTGATTCACTTAATTCCTGCCGACTGACTCTAAATTATGTCTGGCCCGGGGAATTTTTCATCTCTCACCCTTAACCAACCATAGGGCGGACAACAATGCATCCTGCTTTAAGACAGTTGACTTACAGACTACTTGATAATTGCCAAAAGTATAATGTGATAATCTTCATAAATCTCTAGTGAATAACTATGATCCTCGCAAGAATCACAAGACCCCCGTCCTTCGTCAGCCTCAGCCTTTGTCTTTAGTAGTGAGTCTCCTGAGGTATCACAAGTTAGCCATGGAGATCCTCTCCACAAGGTGTATGCAAGGATACAGAACTTTTTAGAGTTTAAACAAATTCACAAGAACAATATTCAAGTATGTTTATTGTGAATTGAAAAGTGTTTTATACACTAAAACATGAAGAACTTTTGCAAAAGTTATGCAGAAACAATATGGAAAAAGTCTTAAATAGTGTGAACATAAAATGGGTAGTTATAGGACGTTCACAAAATTCTAGGCGATGTAATCGTTAGAACGATATCACAACTTCGTTCTAACGAGATAAGCATCTCGTTCGAACCAGACGTGTCTCATTCCTAATGATATCATGAAAAGTAAAACAATAAGCCCTCGTTTGAACCTTGTTTGAAAAACATAAGAAATGACCTTCTAATGATATACCATCTCGTTTGAACGAGATTTACAAAAAATCCTTTTCGAAATAAAAAGTTCTTGTTTAGTTTTGAAAAAAATAAAACATCAAAAACATAATTCTGTAAATTAATTTAAACTCTAAATTATTTTATACCTTTACGGAATGTCGGGGAAGTCTTCAAACTTGGAGATGCTTGAGTTCAGTTCGGTTATATTTGTTTATTTTGTAATGGGATACATCAAACTAGTCTACAACTATGCTATGAACAATGTTAGAAAAATTATTTTTACAAGTCTCCCCCTTTGTCTATTCTGGTACAAAACAAACAAATATAACTGAACACCAAATTAAAATCATAAATCTCCAATGACAAAAATCCTAACACCTTTCCTAACCCTATAAAGAAATGGCATAAGTCTTTTTGTCTTCAACTTCTTCTTCTTCTCTTTCACAAAATTTTTCTTCATCCGTGTGTCTTGAATTCCGCTTTAAATACCTACACACATGAGACAAAAACATATACCCTGTGATTCATCGAGTTTGAAACAAAGTAAAACTCATTGAAAAATTATCCCCCAATCAAACTCATTTTAATTTGTTCTCTCCCTTTGTCTTTATCCGAAATAGACAAAGAAGTAGAAACATAAGCATGAAATACAAAGCATCACGTAGAAGAGAAGATATCATCACAAAAAGATATAAATCATGCATGTGTAATGATCATCCCAAAGGCAAACAAAACCAATAATTTTTGAAATTTTTTATTTCTCTAAAAAAACAAATTTCATAATTACAACAAACAAAACCACATATAATAAATGCAAAATATATCAAAGAAAATCAGGCACACATATATAGGTATAATCGATTACAAAACATGCCACAAAACACATAAGCTTTACACACTAACATAGTGTAAATGTGTCCAAACTGTAACACCCCGTATTTTTATTGATTTTTAAATATGGGATTAATTAAATTAAATATGGGTAAATTAATTGATAATTAATCCAGATCAACGTAAATATTAGATAGCAAGACAAGGGTGGTATTTATTGATGTGAATTATATTAAATATTATTGAGTGAATAATGTAATATGCGATTATGAATTTATTAAAAATTGTCACGAGTGAAAAATACGATAGTTATGGAAATTAAGTCGGGACGCGCGTGTCAGTCGTGTCGGGACTAATTTAAAGGAATAAAAAGCAATTTATTTTTAAGTCATCCAAATGGTTATTTCAAGTGCGCCAAAGTGTTTAGAAGGGTCGAGATAGTAAAAAAAGTCTACCTGGGGGTTTAATTTGGGTTTCGGGTCAATTTAGGACTAATCCGGCATCATGGGAGGGCAATTGAGTCATTTATATTTTAGGTTGAATAGTACCTACAAATATTCTAAGTTATTATATCATATTAGAGAAGGAGGGTTAGGGCTAGTTACGTGAGAAACAAAGAGAAGTACAAAGAGGCCATAGGAGGAAGAGGAGAGGAGTTCCAAGGCTAGAACCACCTTCTTGCACCATTACCACCGTCGAATTGTAGATCGAGGAGAGGAGAACACCAATATACCCATCATCTTCAATGAATCAGACCTACCAAAAGAGGCAAGTGTTTAATCTTGCAAACTTATAGCATATATGATATCCATGTTAGTGTAGGTTAAATTAACTATGAAATTCATGTGATTTGAAAGAACTTTTGAAGACATATATCATTATCTTGGGTGAAATTGATATGGAATAGGATCCTCCATGTAGGTAGTATGAAACACAGTAAATTGTATTGAATCCTGATAGAGAAATCTGGATTTTGATGGGTATGATTGAATTGTAGAACAATTTCTTGAATTTGAAGAAGTCTATGAAATTGGGTAAATTAAATTGTCGTTTTAGAAACTGTTTTTAGCTATTTTGGTGATAAAATGGCTATTATGTCCACGTTGCCTCGTAGAAAATCTCATTTTCTGTATTTTTTTCTCTGATACATTTTTTCCAAAATGACTCCGAAATGCCTCAAAATTGCATTTCAAAAATCTGGGCAGATTCGTGTGGTAAATTTTAAGAAATGTTATTTTTAGTTGTTATTCCATTGGAGGTTGCCTAGATTGAGTGATTGTGATTGTTGTTATATTACAAGGACATTAGGCCTAAAGTGGAGATTAGGTTTACATTAAGTTAGACGAATAAATATTGAGATGATTGAGAAAATATCCATAATTGATAAATAAATGAAAATTCGAGAAGGGTGACGTAGTGATGAGTGAACCTATGTTTATGACCAGTAGTGACGATGAGAATAACTTTTGAAAAAAATAATGAAGGGGTAAATAGGGCCCTTAGAGTTGTGTGAAAATTCATATAAATACAATGAGAGGTATAACTGAAATTTAATAATACGTAGGGTAATTGAGAGAGATATATGTACTATGTATGGGACATATAGTATAGGTCGTGTATGTATTTATACTGATGATATAAGTATATTGGTGATGTGAATACCTATTGTATGATTTATTATGTGTATGACATACCTACGTTGCTTGCTATCAGGAGGAGGTTTCGCGATGTGGACAGTCTTATCCTGTATTGCCCATTCGGTGGATTTTTTACTTGTGCCCAGAACATAGGTGATGGAGGGCGAAAAGTAGCGCGTGTCAAACGATGATTGTTATTTTCTGTTCACCTCCTCAATACAAAAACCTAAATTACAACTACACTTGCAGGGCAAGTAAAGCGGTAAGTCGGGTATTGAAAGATCTACTGAGACGAGCTGCTAGAATTTATATGATTTAATACTTCACAAATAAAAGGGAAAAAGGGTGATTACAAACTAAAAAGGAAGAGATGCGAAAAAGGGAAATGTTTAACTAGGCAAGGGAAATCAAACTAGATTAACAAAGCGGTAACACTATAGGTTGCATCGAATATCCCTCACCCGAGTTAATTTTTATAAAATGGATACATGGGCCGACGAGTTATTACGATTGCGTCTCATTTCGATAGTTAATTGAATCAAGGGTTGTCACACCCCTAAATCCTCATATAAGCCTAATAAGATTTTGGCGTCAACAAATATCCCAAAAATTGCGCACGCAGGGTCGTAAGCACGAGACATACATGATATGCCCTGTCAAATCTCCTAGGCATAATAACTAGGACAATGCACCCGAAATAGACCCATAAACACCATCAACAAAGCAAAGCAACACGTCAACTCAAGTGAGTTCCATTCAAACACAACCTAATTTAAATTAGCTAGAAAGCATGATAAAAACGCAATAAATACAAGAGGTAAATAAACGCGATAAATTTACACTAGAAAGCAAGTAAATCAAAGCATGTGAATCTAATTATGAAATGTTGTAAACCTAATTATCAAAGCAAGAAAGAATGAAATAAAAGTTAAATTAATGGAGAGGAAGATGAAAGTACAATATTACAAACGCAAATGTTGTCACACCATACGAGGAAGAAGAAAAGAGCTCTGAACTCCCAAACCCTAACCTACAATCTATTCTAAAACCTAAATATCTGATTATTACAACAAAAATGCTTTATATTGTAAGTGGAATTAAAATAGAAAAAAAAAGAGAAAAGAAAAGAAAAGCCCAAAATATCTCCTGGAAACAGGGGATCGATCGATCGATCCCCTGGGCTCGATCGATCGATGCTCAAAATTGAAGCCCACTATCTCCCATGATTTGGCAAAATAAGAGGGATCGATCGATCGACACCTTTGGTCGATCGACCGATCAAGCAAGTATGACCCAAGTTGCTTGCTGTTTTGCATGTTTGCATTTCCCGTCCGTTGAAATCGCCGTAACTTCTTCGTTATGAACAGGAATCGCGCACCGTTCACGGCCAAGCGAAGCTTGCGAGGATGGATACAACTTCCGTCAGATTATGGTCCAGGTGACCAAAATGTGGATTGACTAAATTTCCCTTGAACGTGCGATCGCGTATGGAAATCGAGCGGAATGCATCCGAACTTCACACTTAGCATCCAAATACCTATAAAAGCTCAATTAACCCCTGCAAAACATGTTAACGTAGAAATCCGAGGTTGTCTGGTTAACAAGAATAAATATAGGGAATAAGATACCCGGGGGGGCTAAAATGCGTAGGTTCGAGGGATGAAATACGTAATATTTGCATCGTATCACACCCCCTAACTTACACATTGCTAGTCCCTAGTAATGAAATAGGATGCAACAAGATCTATAAGCAAAACCAAAAACAGGATAAATACAAAAGTATGGTATAAAAGCAAAAGGCCACTTTTGCAGGCCCAATAAGCCGTTAAACCCCTAGGTCACCCTAGTGGACGAGTGTCGTCTCGTGAGGGTTTTTAGGAATGATACCCACAAACATCACATGGTTTCCCCAAATATTCCCAACCCAACATTCGACAAGCCCAACAATAGCGAAAAAGATTTCATACGCATTATTAGCAAAGTGAATGAATTCACACACAAGTCCGAAATCATTAACATTATAGAATGCACCTCATTGAATTGAAACCTTAAAATGTGGGAGGGGAGCGAGCACATGCAAAGTGTGATTTGGCAAAAAACTTAAATAAACCGGATAAACATTAAAGCAAGCATACATTCAATCCTCACGGGCATTACGCACATCAAGTGAATTCACTCGAAATAGGGAGGTAACACACGGAACATGCAGGCTAAAGAGTAAATGTAAATGGAAACTAGGCCGCAAACATGTCACAAATGAAGAACGCTATATATAAACTGAAAAACTGTAATCTCAATGAAAAATACCGCTCATTAAAGAGGCGAAATGTATTTTCACAGATTATCAAAACTATTATGACTTTTAAATTACATTAACCTAAGATCACATGGGACTTGTATAGGGTTGTAATGTAGGCTAAGCTAGGGTGCAAAATGAAAGATATGTATGTACGGATTCAAAGTGTTCAAAAACGAAAACTTGGGATAATGGGCAAATGCGGGCAATATCAAAATTGGAAAGCAAGATCCAAAAAGGCTTGAGATATATCATCGGGGAGAGTAATCAAAGCTTATTGAACTATATACACAACATTTACAAGTTTCTCTTTCTCTTTCTTTTCTTCTTTTTCACATTTTTCTTTTGTTTTATTTTGCCTTTTGCTTTCTCTTTTTCATCACTTTTTTACTTCTTTCTTTTTCTTTACTTATCACACTCTCATATGCCTAAATTGCAAACGCAACATAACAGCAACATTCAATCTCAAGTTAACATTCCTAACAAAGGTATGGAAATTGTATGTATGGTTTAAAACTCCAATTGGGAGTTGGTTATGGGAATGGGGTTATGAAACGATAGGCTAATATTTAGGCTCAAAGGGGTTAACGAGGGTAAACATATAAGGGTGAGGTCAAGGTCAATATGGGTGATATAACAAATAATGCCTATGATCATTTCACAAAGTTTACGCAATTATCGAGTCAGAACAATATATGAAAATCATTATCAAGTAACACATTTCAAGAATGAACTCAATTAATGAACGATCAAATGAAAGAATAATGAGATTACCGACGAATTCAACGTTTTCAAAGAGGAAATAATAGTGTATACACTCACAAACGACGAAAGGTACAAAGATTACTCGGTGTAAGTATATATAATGCAACAAAAGATTACCGAGTTATAAAAATCTTAAACCAAATCAATAAGACAATAAAAGTACATGTGCTCATGGAATTAAAGTTTAACTCATGAAGTTATTCATAATATCAATAATCGAGGACTAAAGTCTAATAACTTCTAAAATCGAGAACATGCATCATTAGGTTGTCTATTGGATCGGGCAACATTTATCATCAGAAACAAGGGCAAAAAGCCCAAGAAATGATGAAAAAGAAGGAAAATCTTTTTGAAAATTTTAATTTCTCTAAGAAAAGCATACTAAGTAACTAACATGTGAGCAAAAACGTGGACTAAATAAAGAAATGGATAGAATATCCCACACCCCCTAACTTAAAACTTGACATTGTCAATTAAGAACCAAGTCAAAGAGAGGAAAAGAGCGATATTACCCAAAATTGGAGCAATCCCCATAAGAACAAGTCCAAAGAATCTACAAAACAAGTTAGTACCGAGCATAGCAAAAACAAATAACAAAAAATTAACTAATTACAGTAGACTAAATTAAAAAGGAAAGAAAAAATAAAAAGAAAGAAAGAATAAAAAGCTAACTATATACAACCTACTATTTAGGCTTCGCACTAACTATACACTAGAAGTCTAAATAGCTAAGGGTCCACCGTGAAAATGATTTGACTTTGGAGGATAATCGGTGTACCCTCACAATCAAGCATGCCTTCCGAAAAAAATGAATTCCAATTGAACAACGGAAGGCATGTGTAAGGCGTAAGAAAGGAACCATTGCCAATTAAAAGTTTTGGTGGGACGATGGGGGGTTTGGATTGAACGGGTGACAAAAATATGTGGAGACCAAGAAAAGATGAATATCCTCCCAATGATTTTGAAATTGGAATGGGAGGTGGCGCACACAAAGGCAAAGATGCGATTGTGGAAGGCGACTCGAGCAAGTACTCCTTATCGACGAAAAGGTTTAAAACATTAAATTTTGAAACCAAATCATCGGGTACTTGTGACGGTGTGATAACACAGAATGAAAATGGGGATGAAAGAAATTCAAACTCATGAGATGAATCATCATCGCATGAAGATTGAGTTTCGAATGAAATAATATCGTTTTGAATGAAATGTTCTTCTTTGGGGGCCAAAGAAGAAATCATTTCATTACAAATAGATAGTACGTCATTTTCATCCTCACTTTCAGTATCTATTATGCAATGGGCAAAGTCTAGAATGGTTTGTTCCAAAGTAGGCACAAGTACCTCATTTGGTTCAAAACATTCTTCGACTTCAAAAGTCTCGGAAGCAAAATCGTCGTCGGACTCAAATAATAAATCTAAGTCATGTTACCATAAACGATTTTCTTCCCGATAACGATTTTCAATTTTCTCATTCTCATACATACGCAAGCCCTCACCGAATGTCATAGGTCGAGGTGCGGATACATGAGAATGGGAACTTTGAAAATTACCATCGGACTTAAACAAAAACTCATTATTATAGGAATTTTGAAAACTATTGCAATTCGTTTCAAAATTCCTATTATAAGGAGGTAAAGGCCCAAAATCATTATCATCGTCATCAAAATCCCAATAACCCAAGTTTTGACTTTCGTTATACTCGACCCAAGTCATATTTAGATTTGTAATACTTTGGATTCTAAGTATTCACTGAAAGTCATAGGATTACGAGCATTTTGAGAATTATAACAATGATTACCAAAAAAATTGGAATAAGACATGCTTACCCCAAAAATGCCTCGAAGTGGCGAATTCCACAAAGATATGCGCGCGTGAGAAATTCAAGCGTTTCTAAGTGCTCAAATGTGGAAGTCCTGCAAAATGTTATAAAATAATACAAATAGAAAGAAAATACTATGAAATACTAAATCAAATAAAGTCTAAAACAATCTCATCCCCGGCAACGGCGCCATTTTGATCGAGGGTGAAAAGTAGCACGATCAAACTCTGATCGTTGTTTTCTGTTCACCTCCTCAATACAAAAACCTAAATTAAAACTACACTTGCGGGGCAAGTATAGTGGTAGGGGTCTCCCACGATTTGGAAAAATAAGAGGGATCGATCGATCGACCCCTTTGGTCGATCGATCGATCAAGCAGGTATGAGCCAAGCTGCTTGCTGTTATGCATGTTTGCATTTCCCGTTCGCTAAAATCACCGTAACTTCTTCGTTATGAATCGAAATCGCGCACCGTTCACGGCCACGCGAAGCTTGCGTGGAGGGATACAACTTAAGTGAATATAATGGGCCAGGTACCCAAAATTTGAATTGACTAAATTGCCCTTGAACGTGCGATCGCGTACAAAAATCAAGCGGAATGCGTCCGAACTTCACACTTAGCATCCAAATACCTATAAAAGCTCAATTAACCCCTGCAAAACATGTGAACATAGAAATCTGAGGTTGTCTGGTTAACGAGCATAAATATAGGGAATAAGATACTCGAGGGGGCTAAAATGCGTAGGTTTGAGGGATAAATACGCAATATTTACGTCATATCAATAGGACTTAGGTTGGATCATCATTTGTGAGAAAAAGGGTGTGCACGATCATTTTGGTGCATAGGTATGTGTGTAGCCCAAAGGCTTAGGACTATGTTCGCCTCCACTATGTGTGATTTGTATTTATGGTTCGAGAGAGATACCGAACCGATTGTCCTTATGTAGTACGAGATGTACCAGGACTTGATAGTAGAGTATGCATGCACCGCATTTGAGTCTCAGGGTGCCGTATTAGTATATATATATATATATATATATATATATATATATATATATATATATATATATATATTAGTGTGGTGAATATATGAATACTTGTGATTGAATCTACTGTGTGAATTGTAGATGAGAAAGATAGTGAAATCTAATATAACTTAAGTATGTGAACTCTTAACTTGATCTATGAATGCTCCTATTCGAAATAAAAGTTGTGAAATTATTCAAATAAATATTACGGGGGAAATACGGGATATTACTACGAGTGATAATTTAGAAGGTTTATTATTATAATCAAGTTAGGTGTGATAACAATGACTAGAGGAGTTTAGAGGTACGTTAGGCGTGCATAATAGTCAAGAGGTGAGAATCTCAAGTGAGAGCTCGAAAAGCTAACATGTATATAGTATTTTCTTTATAGAACTTTTAAATACTTACTAAACCGTTTGAAAATATTTTCACTCGGGCTCTGACCCATTTCATGCAAAATCAATTTTTCTTTGTCCAACTATTTTAGGTGTCCAACCACAGGGACGTCAGGCATAGGTTATCGGATGGTTTGACGTGCTGCAGCTATAGTGCGAGTTGCAGGTCCTTGTTATTAGACACCTTCACTCTTATTCATTCAGATACTGATACAGTGATTCTCAGTCAAGGAAGGTCGCCCATTCTTAGTTGTCATTTATCTCAAAGATATTGTATTCATTTATTACAAATCATGGACTATTGTATTTGAGATTTTAACTGGGACCTTTATTCCAGTCTTGCTGATTCAGTTAGTTGGTTTCTCATTTATTATTGTTTTATTTATTTTTTGGTGGATATGATTAATGTTTTCAATTGTTGGATAATAATAAAATGGTTAAATGTTTTTGACACTAGCTTAATTAATTAGTAAGTGATTAATACAATAAAAAGTATTTCGACAGTGATGCTAAGAATGAAGCAACTGGATATTTTGATTTAATTTAATAAAGGACTGATCACCCGGTATTTTATTGAGTGGGGTGTCATAGGTGGTATCATAGAATCAGGTTTTAGAGTCTTTAGCATCTGTGCGGATTTTCATGTTTCAGCATAGCGTTCCTTGATATAGAGCGTTATTATAGATTATTGTATTCCTCTATGTACGCGACTTACTCTCTTATGCTATTAAGTATAGTCTATGTGATTCATATACGATCTCAGTTGGGCTTCGTACACCGAATATTAGAGGACGACCAACAAGGGCCATTAGATGGATTGCAGGAAAGAAGAGGCTCAGTATACGATAGAGAGTATTCGAGAAATAGATCGCGATAGGAGTCACCAAAAATATTATCTAGGCGGGTAACTTGATAGTGGGTTCCTCAAGCACCATAGTAGATAACGATGGTGCAAATTTCAGACTCACCCAGTGTGGTTAGAAATGGGGAAGTCAAAAGGAATCATTTGGAGAGCCATTTATAAAGATGCTAAGAAGAGAGGAAGTGTGATGAACCAATGGAAGGAGAGAATCCAAAGGCAAGTGTGTAGGGTGGAGAGCAGCAACATCCAAGATATAATTTAGGGCAAAAACTTTTAACTCCGTGGAGCAGCATATAGCGGTGAGATTCAGTTACCACATCTAAGGAAATATTGTTGAGATTTAACAAGAAATTAGGGTATAGTTTGATCGTGAGGTCTCCCATTAGCTATTCTAACAGAGATGCGAATGGCATTTTGGGAAATTATCATAAGGGGACTACATAGAGACCTATCATGTGAAAGAGGTTGACTTTCTAGATAAAAGTCAAACCCGATTATTGATACCAAATTTAATCTGCTGACATGGACCAATCACCTGAAGACACGTGTCAACTTACATGGCAAATACGAATACACCATACGAGCAACTCATACACTCCGGGCAGCTCAAGCGTGCTGAGAAACTTAGGCGGCCCGAGCAACTCAGGGGCCCCGAGCAACTTAAGCGTGCCGAGTAACTTAAGCGGTGCGAGCAACTTAAGCGGTCTGAGCTACTTAGCGTACAGCGCACCCAAATCAAGAGAATCAAAGAGACGACTGCGCATTAAATGTCCATTATTATCGTACAGATGTTTTTGTCTACTGAATGACAGCGCATTGTTCTTTCATTTGTACAACATTAAGGCTATAAATACATTGTAACCTCCTCATTAGAAGGGGGCTTAGAATTTCTTGGTAAATCCATTATCGAGAATTTCAAGCAAACAGTCAGAAATAACAAAAATAGTGGACGTAGGCCATTCTCACAAGGTTGAACCACTTTAAAATCTTTTTGTCTTATTTATTGTATCCGTAATTGATAAATTAGAGATAATCTAATTTTTTACATCAACAGATTGGCGTCATCTGTGGGAAACGACTATACTTAGCATTTTTCACCAAAATAATTCATCATCAATGGCTGATAATCCGAAATCCAGTAATCAAAATGCTAGAATCCCTCCAAATCCATCTACTCCCCCAAATGTCCAAGATCTAGCTGGTATAATGGCTAATTTGGCCCAAGGCCAGACGACCATGCAAGAAACCATGCGACAACTCATACAAACTGTTCAAGGTGGAGTGCGAGCCCAATCAGGACAACGGAGTGTTCAGAGAAATACACGTTTACCCTCTTCGCGAACTAGACGAGCGTTATTCCGAGAGGAATCTCAATCCAGACGCACCAACTCATATTATACAGAGAGATCTAATGATCCTTCTTACCAACCTGGTCGGACTTCCTCGGTACGAGCTATAGACTCTCAGCGAAACATCACTTTATCTCCAGAAAGGACCAGTGCTCTAAAAAGGTTGAGTAGAGTCTCTCCTTTTGATCGTTTGGGCCCTAGGAATAGAAGTCCTCCTAGGATTACGTCGAGGAACTCTCCACGACCATCCAATCTAAGGGAAGGCTCTGCCCAATCACGACCAACTGCTCGTAATGAAAGATCCCAAGAGGCAAATTCAACACGATCAATTGCTCAAACCAATAGGCCCGAGGAAGGAAACGATGCATAAAAGGGCTCTATTTAGAGGTTGGAGGACAAATTAGGCAAAATGGTTAAGGTTAAGAATCCTCTACAAAGGACTTTTGTTCAGTACAAACAATTGTGGATTTTCCCACACCATTAAAATTCAAAGCCCCTGTAGTGACACCTAAGTATGATGGAAAAACTGACCCTTTCCTTCATATAGAGCAATACCACGCTACTGTCGATATCTATGCAGTTCCAGATGAGATGAGATGCAGGGCATTTTCAGGAACTCTTACCGGATCAGCCCAAATTTGGTACAACAACCTTCCTCGGGGGAAGATCGCGACTTTCTTTCAACTGGCAGAGCTCTTTATTGGGAACTTCTATTTTGGAGCAAAACTAGTCAAACGAGTAGCACACTTATTGAGTGTTAAATAGAAGACAAGTGAAAGCACCAGGGATTATATTACTCGTTTTAATAATGAGAAGCTTGAAGTTATTAATTACGAGGAGAAAATAATAATTACTGCTCTGATGAGTGGACTGTTGCCAAATAAATTATACTACACTCTAGCCAAAGATTAGCCTAGAACCATGGCAGAACTAATGGAAAAGGCAGCCAAGATTATGAACGCCGAGGAAGCTATGGTTGCGAAGAAGAATACAGACACTAAAGAGACCAAAGTTGAGGCTGATAAGACTGAGAAGAAGGAGCAGAAGAATAATGGTGGCAACAGGCAGTTAAAAGCAAAGCCAGCATTGGAACATTTGAAGAAATTTGTAAACTATACTCCTTTGAAGGTAGATATAAACCACATTCTGGAAGAGATCAAGAACACCGAGGAGCTAAACTGGCCAGAAAAAATGAAGGCGAATCCTGACAAGAGGAATAAATACAAATGTTGCGAGTTCCAAAAAGACCATAGTCACACGACCAAAAACTGTATAGCTTTCCAGAATGAAATTGAAGAGCTCATCAGGCGGGCAAAATTGACCAAGTATGTTGATCGCCGAAATAGTGGAAAGGTCAATGATCGAACAAGGCATAGGTCTAGACCTCCACGACGAGCAAAAGAAGACAAGAAGAGAAGTCATGAAGAAGACCCAGAAGATGACCAAGATGATCCCGATCTCCCCAAAAGACCAAAGCAGCCAGAACGCGAGGTATTTTCAATCCATTTTGGATCATTTGAATGTAATGTTATTACAGGAGGAGATGCAGGAGGTGGGGATATGACTGCAAAAAAGAAAGCTTACCTCAATGAGGCTCAAGCTTGCTCGTACATTCATCGAATAAATCTGGCTGAAGATGATCGCCCGAAGAAGGTGAACAAAGAAAAATTGGTCATTTGTTTCTCTAAGAACGACCTGGCAGGTGTACTATATCCTCACGACGACCCATTGGTGATCAGAATGAGAATAAAGGAAGTGGTGATTTCAGGATTACTAGTGGATAATGGTAGCTCGACAGATATCATGTTATATCCCTGCTTTGACAGTTTGAATCTGAAGCTAGCCCAGTTAGATCCCTATCATATGCCCCTCCTTGGCTTTACTGGCGAGAAGGTTTTTCCACTTGGGACGATCAAGTTGGATATGATTATCGGTACATGGCCTACCTGTCGAACAGAAAGAATACGCGTTTTTGTAATGGATAAAAATGTCCAATCAGCCTAAAATATCATCATGGGAAGGGTAGGTCTAAAAAAGTTCGAGGTAGTACCATCTACTGTACATCAGTGTTTAAAATTCCCAACCAACTTTGGAGTAGGAGTTGTGAAAGGCGACCAGAAAGTAGCTCGGGAATGCTACTATTCATCTATCGAACAGGAAGAACGTGAAGAATCTAGGAAGAACCTATCAAGTGGATGAAATAGGAGAAGCAAAGATTGAAACATTAGACCCTAGAGACGAGTCTCAACTCGTAAAGGGACAGGTCATGGAGGTGTGACAACCGGCATTCCGAAATAAGGGGTGGCTAGCCCGATACCTCGACATAACAGAAAGGCACCACAACTGTGTCTCCGGGTGA
The DNA here is from genome assembly GCA_949130495.1 of Sambucus nigra. Classification (NCBI taxonomy): domain Eukaryota; kingdom Viridiplantae; phylum Streptophyta; class Magnoliopsida; order Dipsacales; family Adoxaceae; genus Sambucus; species Sambucus nigra. The sequence continues at coordinate 108,365,672 of OX422216.1, forward strand.
AAATATTGTATATATATAAGATAGAGTGAATTTATATATACTTGTGATGATATCTACTGTGTGAATTTAGTAGGTGGATTTAATAATGAAATCTGAAATGAATTAAGTAGCGAACACTTAAATATATTAAACTGAAAGTGTCTAGTTATGCTAAAGAAGTATCGGTTCTATGTATTTTCACATTCGAAAATCCATGGGAACGATGTAGATTTATGATTAGATATTCGACAGAAAGGAATATTTAGTATAGAATTATAACTAGTGGGGTTTGAATTTTCGCTAGGCGTGCACATTAGATGAGAGGTGAGCATTCCATGTGAGTTCGATAATTTAACATGATAAATATATGTTCTAATAAATCATTTTAAGCACTTGCTGATTTTTAAACTGTTTTCAACTCGAACTCTGACCCGTTTTTGGAAAATCTCTTTTCTTGTCAAATTATTTTAGGTGCTCAGCCACAGGGATATCAGGCTTAGGAGTTACATTCATTCGATGAGCTGTAGCTGCTGTGGAAGCTACAGGACCTTGGTAGTATACGCCTCTGAGTCCGTCGTCCCTTACTCTTGAGTTTTGTATCAGTTGGACATGTCGTCCCTTCTTAGTTATACATTCAGAGATATGAGATTTAATTCATTGGTATTCCCAGTTATTGGATTTATTTAGTTGGATTATAGTAATGGATTTTGATTGGATATGTCTACTCCAGCTTATTAATTTTATGTCAGTTATTTCAGTTCTTATGAGATTGCATTGAATGGTGAATGATTGGTTATTTAGTTTTATTACTTTATATTAATTGAAAAGATAAAATTTGACATCAACCTTTTTAAATATTAGGTGGTTAGTATTTTTTTAAAACAAGTTTTCGACAGAGATGCCTAATCTGAACCAACTGGATCTTATGATTTTTATTAATAAAGGACTGATCACCCGGTATTTAATTAGGTGGGGTGTCACAGGTGATATCAAAGCATCAGGTTCTAGAGTCCTTAGGATCTGTACGGCTTATTATGTCTTCCGCGTAGCTATCTTTGATGTATAGCCCTATATTTAGGACTGTTGTATTCATTATTTGCATTTTTACATCTTCAGCTATTTCAGATATTTACTGTGGACCTATATGTGACACCCCGCCTAATTAAATACCGGGCGATCACTCCTTTATTAAATTAAATCAAGGTAAACAGTTGGTTCATTCTCAGCATCACTGTCGATAAAAAATAAATTTTCCAATTTAACACCCTAAATAATTAAGCTAAGTGCCAAAAACATTTTCATACAAACTTTCCAAATTTTAATTAACAAAAAAGATTTATTTAATTAAAACAACATTTCTACAATTTAGAATCACACCACAATAAACCAAATAACATAGACCATTCGCCAATCGAATGTCAACATATGAAACTAAAATCACAAATCCATTCTGAATAAATCCCATAGAACAATACTGGAAATAACTGAAATATAAATGTCCCGATAACAAATAAATAATGGAAAGGGCGACACGTGCCCAATAAATGAGAGTGCTAGAAGTGAAGTCAATAAAAGAAGTCGTCTACTCAAGTGACCTACATCTCCCACCTAAGCTGCAGCACGTTCCTCTCAAGGGATCCTAAGCAAGACGCCCCTGTGGCTGGGCACCTGAAAATATACATATATATACAAGAGAGGGAGAGAAAAAGAAATGGGTTAGAGCCCGAAAGTGTGTTTGATTTTAAAATACGTTTAGCAAGTATTTAAATTGATACAGGCCAATGCAATAACATATTAGTACGTCACTCTCTTGAGAAAATACTCACCTCTCTTCTAATGTGCACACCTATCGCACTAACCTTCCCCACGGTTTCTTATCATTTAACGCACTAGTCTTTCTAAAAGATTTAACTTAACTTAGATTACTCGCAAGATTTATAATTCACGACTCCATTTTAAAAAGAATGTTCCAAACAGTAATCAAAGTCCTCCATTTTAACTTTATAAAATCAATAAAGTTTTACAGTGACATCTTATACTTTATCAAAACAAGTATTTAATGATTTGAGCCAACAACCATGTCCTACTTATCAAATCTCAGTAGACAGTTTCAAATATCATAATCTCATATATATATTAACTACTCGTATAATATATATATATATAACAGCACCCCGAATAAAACTATGGTGCGTGCATACTTCCACTATCCAAACCCCATACCACTCAAATCAAGGGGAATACAAATTCGGAATCACTCTAGAATTGTATTAACACATATACAAATAATATCGAGGCAAAGCATAGATTCCAAGTCTCTAAGAGGATGGCACATACTCGCGTCTCTTAGGACCGTCTGAACTATCAATTCGATAGTCTGTACCAAGGATATCTATCTTCTAGGGTACAAGTCAATATCCCCCATAAAGGTCCCATCGAGATAAGACTGTCCCAGCGCGGAAACCTCAAGGATAGCAAGTAGCGCGGTATGTTTTTCACATGTATATAATATATGTACACACAATCATATAAATATACCACTTTATCATATTAACATAGGTTCTTCACGTTACCCATAATTATACCATTTATCCTAAATTTCACATTTATAGAAATATGTATAAGGTTTCGTTCCTAACCTTAACTCGAAGGGTTTTCTCACTTATTAACTAACATTCGTGGGCTATATCCTCACAAATCTAAATTTCAGTAAGTGTCTTTATTAGGTTCAAACGTAACTCTCTCACGCACCTCACCCTTTAAATTCATAAATCCATTAACCTAAAGTAAATATCCCATAAATACCATTTTCGTTAAAGATTAAAGGTTCCAACATTTATTCATATCCCCTACTGGTCCTCAATGTCTCCTAAATCAATTTATCAAGAGTGCCCAAGAATTATATCACGACAATTTGAATTTAACGCATTTAAAGAGGGAATTAGGAGTCTGCCAGGAGGGGTCGATCGATCGAAGCTTGGGGCTCGATCGATCGAACCTTCGATCGATTGAAGCTCTATGCTCGATCGATCGATCAAGCAGGTCTGGGCAAAATTCTGCAGAATACAGTTACGGGTTTCATCCAACTTCTTCATCTAAAACGATGTGTTTCCATTCTAATCGCCCCAAAATCCTACTATCATCATTATAGCATTATACCAGGTGTTTATAACGTAGAGCATGCGTGTAACTATCATTAAACATGGATAAATAACTCAAAATCCCATATAATCATCAAGAACCCTAGAGTTTTCCTAAAACAAGGTTCTAATCTGTTTTTACCAGAAATTCCTTCTAATTTAACATCCAAATTTCGTGGGTTATATTCCTCTACATGGCAAAGGTTCCAGAATTTCCATATTATCAAAACTACATGCATTATCCTAACACAATTTGAGTTTCCTTCCATAATTTCCATCTCTAAACAATCCTAGACTAATATAAAGATTGCATTAACGAAAATACGCAAGTCAAATACTTGCCTGGGATTTTGGTATGCAGATTCCCGGATGATTTTGGTATGGCTGCGTTCCTTGTCTCGTGATCTACGCGGTGGTGGTGGTGGTGGCGTTGAAATCCGGTGGCTTTTTGGCTTTGGTTTGCCTTGGAGCTCTCTCCTCTCTTCTCCAATGGCCGTCACTTGATTTGTGAGTGTTCTAACCCTAAGAGGCTGACCTAATGGCTGATATAGGTTGGCTGAAATTCGTGGGTTTAATTACCCACTTAAGTAAAATGACTAAAATGCCCTCCCGGGGCACCAATTAGGCCTAAAAATGCCCCGAGACCCAAACTAAACCCCCGGGTACACTTTTTTGACTATCTCGACCCTTCCGGACGCGTTGGCGCACTCAAAACTACCATACAAGCAACTTATAAAATTTTCACTTTTTATTTAACAAAATTAGTCCCGACGTGACACGGGCACGTCCCAACTTAAATTTCCGAAATAGTCATTTAATTCACTTATGACATTCAATATAACCAATATAATATATTACTATGCTCATTAGTAATATTCAACAAGTTTCCCATAATTACTAACTCTCGTCACGTTAATAATTATAACATATTTAATTTCCGGATTTTTTTTTAAATAATCATTCTCATTAAATTTAATAAATCCCCAAATAAAATAGCATAAAAATACGGGGTATTACACTATAAATCTTCTCTCTGATTTTAGATACCTCCCAGACGTGCACAGCGAGTCAGTAGGGATGCCCATCCCGTGCCCTAGCCGTCTCTGGCCCAGGGAATGATGAACGTTGCAAAAGTTGCTGCTATTGTAGCACAGGCAGTTAACGTAGCACTAGCCGTGGTATAGCAGGCTCCACCGCCGACACCAGGAGTGGCTCCGGCACCAGAATGGTGAATGATTGGTTATTTAGTTTTATTGCTTTATACTAATTGAAAAGATAAAATTTGACATCAATCTTTTTAAATATTATGTGGTTAGTATTTTTTTAAAACAAGTTTTCGACAATGATGCATAATCCGAACCAACTGGATCTTCTGATTTTAATTAATAAAGGAATGATTACCCGGTATTTAATTATGCAGGGTGTCACAATAACACCCCGTATTTTTAGTGTATTTTAAATATTAGATTAATTAAATATGGGTAATTAATTAATAATTAATCCTAATTAAAATAAATATTAGCTAGCGAGATAAGTGTGTTAGTATTTATTGATGTGAATTATATTAAATATTACTGAGTGAATAAAGTAATATGTGATTATGAATTTATTAAAAATTGTTGCAAGTGAAAAATACGACAGTTATGGAAATTAATTCGGGACGTGCGTGCAAGTCGTGTCGGGACTAATTTAAAGGAATAACAAGTAATTTATTTTTAAGTCATCCAAATAGTCATTTCAAGTGCGCCAAAGTGTCCGGAAGGGTCGAGATAGTTAGAAAAGTCTACCCGGGGGTTTAATTTGGGTTCCGGGTCAATTTAGGACCAATTCGACATCCCGGGAGGGCAATTGAGTCATTTGTATTTTGGGGTGAATGGTACCTATGAACTTTCTAAGTTATTATATCATATTAGAGAAGGGGGGTTAGGGCTAGTTACGTGATAAACAAAGAGAAGCCACAAAGAGGCCATAGGAGGAAGAGGTGATGAGTTCCAAGGCTAGAACTACCATCTTACACCACTACCATCGTCGGATTGTAGATCAAGGAGAGGAGAACACCAATATACCCATCATCTTCAAAGGATCAGACCTACCAAAAGAGGCAAGTGTTTAATCTTGCAAAATTATTGCATATATCATATCCATGTTAGTGTAGGTTGAATTAACTATGAAATTATCTTGGGTGAAATTGATATAGAATTAGATCCTCCATATAAGTAGTATGAAACCCACAAAATTATAATGAATGTTGATGAATAAATCTGGGTTTTGTATGATTGAACTGTATGACAATTTCTTGAATTTGAAGAAGTGTATGAAATTAGCTAAATTAAATCGTCATTTTAGAAACTGTTTCAAGCTATTTTGGTTCCAAAAAATGGCTACTCTTTCCATGTGGGCCTTGTAGAAAATCCCGTTTTCTATATTTTGTTCTCTGATACATTTTTTCCAAAATGACTTCGAAATGCCTCAAAACTACATTTCAAAAATCTGGGCGGATTCGTGGGGTAAATTTTAAGAAATGTTATTTTTAGTTGTTATTCCGTTGGAGGTTGCCTAGATTGAGTGATTGTGATTGTTGTTATATTATAAGGACATTAGGCCTAAGTGGAGATTAGGTTTACATAAAGTGAGATGAATAAATATTGGGATAATTGAGAAAATATCTATATTTGATAAACGAATGAAAATTCGAGAAGGCTGGCGTAGTGATGAGTGAACCCATGTTTATGACCAGTAGTGACGACGGGAATGACTTCTGGAAAAAAAAATAATGAAGGGGTAAATAGGTCCCTTAGAGTTGTGTTAAGATTCTTATAAATACGATAAGAGATATAATTGAAATTTAATAATACGTAGGGTATTTGAGAGATATATATGTACAACGTATGTGACATATTGTATAGGTCATGTGTGTATCCATACTGATGATATCAGTATATAGGTGATGTGAATACCTATTGTATGATTTATTAGGTATATAACATACCTACATTGCTTGCTATCGAGAGGAGGTTTCGTGACGTGGACAGTGTTATCCCGTGTTTCCTATTAGGGGGATTTTTTACTTGTGCCTAGAACATAGGACTTAGGTTGGATCATCATTTCTGAGAACAAGGGTGTGCACGATCATTTGGATGCATAGGTATGTGTGTAGCCCAAAGGCTTAGTATTGTGCCCGTCTCCACTATATGTGATTTGTATTTATGGTTCGAGGGAGATATCGAATCTATTGTCCTTATGTAGTACGAGATGTACCAGGACTTGATAGCAGAGTATGCATGCACCGCAGCTGAGTCTCGGGGTGCCATATTAGTATATATATATATATATATTATTGTGGTGAATATATGAATACTTATGATTGAATATACTGTGTGAATTATAGATGAGAAAGATAGTGAAATCTAATATAACTTGAGTATGTGAACAGTTAACTTGATTTATGAATGCTCCTATTCGAAATAAAAGTTGTGAAATTATTCAAATAAATATTATGGGAGGAATAGGGGATATTACTATGAGTGATAATTTAGAAGGTTTATGATTATAATCTAGTTAGGTGTAACAATGACTAGAGGAGTTTAGAGGTACGTTAGGAATGCGCAATAGTTGAGAGGCGAGAATCTCAAGTGAGAGCTCGAAAAGCTAACATGTATATAATATTTGCTTTATAGCACTTTTAAATACTTTCTAAATTGTTTTTAAATATTTTCACTCAGCCTCTGACCCGTTTCTTGCAAAATCAATTTTTCTTTGTCCAACTATTTTAGGTGTCCAACCACAGGGATGCTGATAGATAGGGTTTTGCCACAATGCAAGAGTCACCTAAGCGCCGGTCATTTTGAATTCGACTCACCCGCTCTATACGAAAACCTAAATTATGAATACACTCAACGGGTGAGTATAGCGGTAAGTCGGGTATCGAAAATCCATAGAGACGAGTTGTTAGAATTTATAGGATTTAATACTCCTAAATAAAAGTGTAAAAGGTAATTACAACAAAAAGAAAAAGATGCAAAAAAGGAAAATATTAATCTAGGCGAGGGAAAATAAAGCTAGACCAATAAAGTGGTAAAAACTATAGGTTGCGCCGAATATCCCTCACCCGAGTTGATTAGTATAAAATGGTTACACGGGTCGACGAGTTATTACGAATGCATCTCGTTTCGAAAGTTAATTAAATCAAGGGTTGTCACGCCCCTAAATTCGTATAAAAGCCACGCGAAGCTTTCGAGGAGGTCTACAACTTCCGTGAAGATGGTGGACCAGGCGCCCAAATTGTGAATTGACCAAAATGCCCTTGAACATGCGATCGCGTACGGAAATTAGCCGGAATGCGTCCGAACTACACACTTAGCATCCAAATACCTATAAAAGCTCAATTAACCCCTGCAAAGCATGTTAACATAGAAATACGAGGTTTTTTGGTTAACGAGCATAAATATAGGGAATAAGATACCCGAGGGGGCTAAAATGCGTAGGTTCAAGGGATGAAATACCCAATATTTGCGTATTATCAGATGCCAGACATAGGTTGTCGGATGGTTTGACGTGTTGCAGCTATAGTGGGAGTTGCAAGTCCTTGTTATTAGACATCTTCACTCTTATTCATTCTGATACAGTGATTATCAATCAGGGCAGGCCGCCCATTCTTAGATGTCATTTATCTCAGAGATATTGAATTCATGTATTTCATTTTTACTTGGACTCAGACATATCATGGATTATTGTATTTGAGGTTTTAACTGGGACGTTTATTTCAGTCTTATTGATTCAGTTAGTTGGTTTCTCATTTATTAGTGTTCTATTTATTTGTTGGTGGATATGAGTAATGTTTTGAATTATTGGATAGTAATAAAATGGTTAAATCTTTTTTACACTAGCTTAATTAATTAGTAGGTGATTAATACCATAAAAAAATTCGACAGTGATGCTAAGAATGAACCAACTGGATATTATGATTTAATTTAATAAAGGAGTGTTCACCTGGTATTTAATTGAGCGGCGTGTCACACAAACATATGGGGTGGAATGAATGGGTGTGAACTAGTTACAAAAGAATTATAACACAAACACTCAAATATGTTCAGGAATTACTAATTGACCATAAAAATTTCTCAAACTAAGATTTATCCTCAAGTGTCAAATAAAGTTAAACTTAATGAACAAAACAAGCACAATGCACACAAGCCTAGAATATTGATGATTCTACAAATCAACAGTGTCATGATAAAATAAGCATAACTAGGTATCATTGTGCAACACATGTTGATCTTCAACTAAACTCTATGAGATAAATATAATCATATTTCATTCTTTTCTTTTCTTTTGAAGTGATTTCGTTTGAAAGATCAATAAAACTAAACAAAGTTGGCCACTTTTTGGCAAATTTCTCTTTTTATTGGCTTAATTTTTTTTCTTAGGCTCTTTTCAGATGGTGGCTTTCACAACGACTCAAGTTTTCTCTCGAAGACCTTTCTTGTGTACACTCATATTTTTTCAGTACTAAACAAACTCTCGTAGGCAATGGTTCTTACATGAAAAAAACCCATAGTCACAAAAAAAACATATAAATGACAAGATTGATGGGAGAACATCTCACAAAGCTCAAATATACATAGTGAAGTAAAAATCCAACAAGCTCGTGCATGTATGTGCGGAGGCATATACAAATTCGAATCCTTAAAGCAAATCAAGTTCAAAATAACTCCCTAAACATGGTTAAGATCAATCTAAGCATCTAAAGTCATAGCCACATGAAAATTACGTAGTGAATTGGATTCAAACACACCAACATGCCACACTAAACGTGTAAAACTAAAATACAGAAAAACCATAAATATTTTTGTATTTTTCAATTTTTTTATCAAAATAAAATCTTTTTGTATTTTTCAATATGACTCAGTAAAAGTAAAAAATAATCAAAAAGTACACATGTCATAACACTAGCAAATATATATATTGAAGAACAACTAGAGTATGACAAATATGTTAACATAATCATCCATAAGATATAGTAACAGAAGAATCATGTTCAACCAAACGAGAATCAACTAGTCGACCATCTAGCGTCTCTAAAATCGATTTTATAACCCAAATATATGTGAAACGACAAATAGGGGTTTTCGGAACCAACATGACACTAGAATTCAACTTCCTAGGACTTCTTCTAAGATCATAGCAAAAGCGCCTAAGGTGACCTTTCCTACCAGAATGTGAACATCTGTAAATGGGAGGAATGTTACCTATGAGTTGACCTTTTCTAACATCCTTGGAATTGGTTGACCCTGTGAAAAAACAATGGTCTTGTATGAACAAAATTATCCCTAAGTGTCCTCTCATGTGCCTTAAATTCAGCAATCAAAACACTATCCTCATTCGCACAAACACAAACCCTAGATTTTTTCAAGTCTTCTAATTAGTTTTTTAAAACTATGACTCTATTATTACTTTCTTTTTTAGAAAATTATAATTTTCTAAAGCTATCTTCCAAGTCCACAAGTTTCTCACGAAATATATCTCTTTAAGTTTGAATAGTTTGCAAAAGATCCATAGAGAATTTAAAACGAGAATTTTCTTTTTCAAGAATTTCAATTCTTTTAGCAAACTTCAAATTCAAACGATTTAAGTCATAAAAACTTGGAGAATCCATCGAGAGAAAAACAAGCACACTCAAAAAACACAAACAATGATTCAACACAATAACTTAGTGCAACATGCTCTGATACCAATTGTTGGAAATAAAGGTATCAGTGGGAAAAATCTTTTTGAAAAATCAGGATCACTTATTAACTTCGAGCAACCCGCTGTGATACCAATTTGTTAAAACGCAATAATCCCAGGGTGGTTCTACAAAGACAAAAATTCTCTTTTTACAAGTTTTATCAAATTTATTTCCAAGCATACCAAACCCAATTTTTAAACAGATTTTATCTTTTTATCCTAAACATGCATCTATATGATAAAACTGATAAATCAAACCAAGCATTCAACAAAGAAAAGGTTTAAGGAAAAAAAATGTTTGGGTAAAATGTTTATTCGTTTTAGAATTCAATAAGATAGACGACTGATAGACTACTTGATAACCGCCACAAGTATAACGCGCTAATCTTCGCAAATCTCTAGTGAATAACTACGATCCTCACAAGAATCATAACACTGTAGTCCTCCGTCAGCTACAACCTTTATCTTCAGCAATGAGTCCCCTCAGGTATCACAAGTCAGCCATGAAGATCCTCCTTATAAGGTGTATGCAAAGATAAAAAAACATTCTAGGGTTTAAACGAATTCACAGGAACAATATTCAAGGACGTTTATTGTGAATTTAAAAGTGTTTTAGAACACTAAAACATTAAGAACTTTCTCAAAAGTTGTGAAAAATTATTCTGGCAAAAGTCTTAAATAATCTGAACCTAAAATGGATATTTATAGGACATTCACAAAATTCGAGGTGGCATAGTCGTTTGAACGACATCACAACTTCGTTTTAACGAGATAATCATCTCGTTCGAACGAGATATGTCTCATTCTAAACGATATCATAAAAACTAAAATAATAAGCTCTTATTTGAACCACGTTTGAAACGACCTTCTAAAGATATACCATATCATTTGAATGACATGTCAATATCGTTTTAATGAGATTTAAAAAAATACTTTTTCTTTTCGAAATAAAAAGTTATTGTTCGTTTTTTATAAAAATTAAACATCCTAAACATAATTATGTAACTTAATTTAAATTTTAAATTGTTTTATATGGGATGTTGGGAAGTTTCTAAACTTAGAGATGCTTGAGTTCGGTTCGGTTATATTTGTTTGTATTGTAACTGGGATACGCCAAACTAGTCTAAAACTATGATATGAACAATGTTAGAAAAAAATTTCTTACTTCTCTAAGTCTCTTTTAAAATATAATATATACAGTCTCGACCTTCTTTCAGGTGATACCTTGCAAAACAATAAATCCTACTCTGGAATAGTGAATATAATAATCTTACTATAATAGTCCACCACCGCTCAAACATTCAGTAATCGGCCAATACTCGGATAAAAATATGCTCTACCCTCATAACTCTCAAAAGGAGAAAAACTATCACGCAATATAAACATCCTCTTAGTGTCCCTACTCGCTCCCCTGTAGTCATCACCAAAGAGTTCCACTACCTAACGATAAATGTATGCATAATAATAAGGTTGATATTGCCAACCCACCCACTAAACCCGACTCTCTCGCGAATTTTAGTGTCAATAATCATATATTGTGACGCACCCATGTCCCCCAAAACTTACCCCTAACACTTAAGGATAAAATAAAAAAATTACCTTTAATTGCTAGTTGTCTTGCCTGGACAATGGGGTCCTGAACGTAATTCTCGCATCGAAACCTGACCTAAGAATTACAGTATTGGTTGTACCTCTAGGATACCATCCTGTAGTTTCCTCTGCCTCGCTTTGGGCAATCCCTCTTCCTGTGGCCTGTCTCCCCACAAGTGAAACAACGACTTTAAAAATTTCCCTGTCTCTAGCCCTGGCCTTGTTGGCCTCCCCCGTTGTTCCCTTGGTCCTGGAGGCCTTGAGTAATGGGATGACACTTCTACTGAGAATGAGGGACCTTCTGGCCCTATCTGAACCCACCACTCTCAGGTTTGAAACCTCCCCTATTAGAAATCCCGCTCGTGCTGTCTACTCACATGCTAATGTTGTGACCCACTGGTACCATTTCCACTTATCTTCCCAGTCTAACTGGTATCACCTACTCACTTATTCCCCTTCATGTAAAAGAGATGAACCTGAAAATGAAGTAAAGCGGCATTTATGACCCCGGAATAGGTAGTCAACGCCGAATTTTCCAACAAGTGTTGTTGGATCCTCCAGTTAAGCCCATTCATAACTTTAACATTTTTTTTCTCTTTAGTGCTGACCTCATATTTCACAAAATTAACTAGACAGTTGAACTCATCCTCATACTCGGTCACTCTCCGACCCTCCTGAGAAGCATCGAGGAACTTCCACCACATCTCTGTCTGAATAGCGGACGAGAAGTACTTGTGGTTGAACCATGACCAAAACTCGTCGATAGTCATAACATCTCTCTCTCATGTTGTGTTCACTGACTCCCACCATTGTAAAGTTGCATCCACTATCTTGAAAGTATCTAGTATCTCCCTTTGGGTATCACTTCACTCTATAGGGCGAAGATGACGTGTCCTTTTCCACTCGGCGCCTACCACTACATTCGAGATACCCTGAAACTCTGGTGGATGCTTTTTCTGAAAGGCCTCCCTCACCCTATCCTAAGCTGATGGGCGTGGGTTATTTTGAATAACCGGTGCCACCTGTAGCTTAGGCTGGGCCTGGGGAAAGTGTTATGGCATTGCGATCATCACTGAAATTACGGCGTGTGCAACTACATTATCCATATATATGATAGTAATGTGCCCCTGTGGGCCTTCCTCCCCAGCATTCAATCTCGTTTGACGTGATCTCTTTGGCAATCTGAAACCAGATTGAAATTTATATAAGCTCACGGCCAAATAAAAAATAATCAGTAGAAGAGCATAAATGCGTGTATGTAAAGATGAATGCAATAGGCCTACCATAAGGCTTTATATCAAATGACTCTACGCTAAAACATAAAAATCCACACAGATCCTAAGGACACTAGAACCTGATACTGTGATACCATCTATGATACCCAGACTATTTCAATAACGGGTGATCAATCCTCTACTAAATATAATAAGAATCTAATTTGGTTCATTCTTAGCATAACCATTGCAAACATTTTAATTACTAACCACCGATTATTTAATCAAGACAGTGTCAAATTTTATCTTTCATTAACATAAAACAATATTAACCACTCCGCAATAATCCCATACATAGTAACTAATTTGAATGAAACCACAAAGTAAAGTTTGAAGATAAGATAAATAAATAAAGTTCCCAAATAAACCGTCGGGTAAACATCCAATACATCCAATCCAACTGACTGAAATAATTCGAAATATGTAAGTCTGAATAAAAAAGGGCAGCGCACCTAAGAAATACCGAAATAGAAAACCTAATCTAGAATGTCAATAATAGAATTGGCTACTCGAAAATCCTGCAAGCCTTCACATCAGCCACAGCTATGTAATCCCTAGAAGAGGAACCATCCTTGGCGTCCATATGGATGGACACCTAAATTTTTTGAAAATAGATTTGATATGTTTTAAAGCCCAAAACCTTTAAAAATATTTATCAAGTGTATAAGATGCATAAATAAAAATGTACACTCAATTTTCATATTTATAAATCGGTATCTCACTCTCTTGAGTCACCCCTCACCCCTCATCTAAAGTGCGCTCCTAACGTATGTGATCAAGGGTGAAAAGTGGCGCGTGTCAAACGTCGATCATTGTTTTCTGTTCACCACCTCGATACAAAATCCTAAACTTATGACTACACTCAACGGGTGAGTATAGCGGCCAAGTTCGGGTATCGAATCTACAAAGACAAGTCGCTAGAATTTAATTGGTTTAATACTTCTAAAATAAAAGTGTAAAAGATGATTATACACAAAAAGGAAAAGATGCAAAAAGGGGAAAGATTAATATAGGCGAGTGTATTTAAACTAGATTAACGAAGCAGATAAAATATAGGTTGCGTCGAATATCCCTCACCCGAGTTAATTAGTATAAAATGGTCACATGTGTCGACGAGTTATTAAGACTGCGTCTCGTTTCGACAATTAATTAAATCAAGAGTTGTCACACCCCTAAATTCGCATAAAAGTCTAATATGATTTTGGCGTCAACAAATACCCCAGAAATTATGCACGCAAAGTCATAAGCACAGAGCATACATGATATACCCCGTCAAATCTCCTAGGCGCAAAAACTAGGACAACTGACTCAAAATAGACCCGTAAAACTCCATCACCAAAGCAAAGCAACATGTCAACCCGAGGTGAGTTTAATCCGACACAACCTAGACTAACTTAGATAGAAAGTATATTAAAAGACATTATTTAAATGAAAGAAAGTAAACCTAATTATGAAAGCAATAAATAGCAAGAAATAAATATTAACTAGGCATGGAAATTAATGGAAGCAAGTAAACAAAGCAATAAACAAATGAAAGAGACAAAGAAATAAGCTTACATACATCAAATTGGGTAAAACACCCAAAGGAAATGGAGAAGGGAAAAATATCCTTACAAACCCTAAAACTAATGTAAGATAATGAAAATAGAAACCAAAAATTGTTTTATATAGTAAGTTACAAAAGAAATAAAGGAAATAGAAAAGAAAAGGAGAAACTGCAAAATATCTGGTATACGCAATCGACCGCGGCCAGGGGGCCGATCGATCGCCCCTCGAGTAAAAGACCACTATCTCTTTTCCATGACAAAACTTCAAACCACGGTCGACTAGGCCTGTAATCGCGATCGACCGGTACTCTGTTTTTGGCGGCCATTTGGTCCATAAAAAGGGGGGAAAAGTCCATTACGGAAATGGCCATAACTTCATCGTCCGCAAACGAAGCGTCGTTTGTGGCCACGCGATGCTAAATCAATGACCTATGCATATGTGGAATTTCCATGAGCCGGAGATGAAATGTGAATTGATTAAAATGCCCTTGAAGTAGCGTCCGACGACGGAACTTTTTCGAAATGCAATGGATCCTCACTTTTAGCGTTCACAATACCTATAAAAGCACAAGTAACCCCTGCAAAGCATGTGTATATCCAAATCCAAGGATGTCTGGTTAATGAGAATATATATAGGCATTTAGGACCATAAAAGTGCTAGAATGCATAGAGATATAGGGCGGAAATAAGCAATATTCGATACCAATCAGTATGCATTTTAACCTTCTTGGTTACGCTATCCTTCCTAACTAGCCTTGTTACTGACATCGGTACTATACTACCCCGACACGAGTATAATATCTACCCTTAGTTCATTACTTAGCTTTCAAAACTGCTTAATTAATATCTTATTAAATCACCACAATTTAAGATATAACTTACTCCAGTTATTTATTTCCACAATCACATTTATTTGTCTACACCTGTCCATAATTATTCTCATATTTATATATGTAATCAATTCACACAATTTACTTCCACCTATATATAATTATTCATATCTTCATATACATAAACATTTTACATTCTCATTTATTAAGTTGTACTCGTATATAATTATTCACATCCTTATTTACGTAAATATTTAACACAAAGGTATATATATATATATATATATCTCACTATATATGTAAAATCACTAGCATGCTATCAAGCACCAAGAATATCCTCCACATTCTGGGCAAACAGGTCGGAATCTCACCACCGAACCCAAAAATAATAAACGAACATCGGAGGTGGTCATTGCCTTATGTTTGCAGTCATAACTATACCACATTTTTCCACGGGACTCAACCACCTACATCACATAGTCGTTCATGAAACCTATGACCCAAGGTAACGGTACCACCTCTGTTGAGATTCGCCAGAGTGATCTGCCACGGCATGCAACCTCCACCGATAGCATATCCGCTAGGATCGGTATGTTTTAAATACAATATCATACTCATATATATATACTGTCTATATCTGTATATACATATATTCACATTAACCGACTAATCCATGCTTATCAACCGAAGTACTAGTCCAAAAATTCGAGTCTATACTCAACTCTTTTTTAATTAAACTATTCTCTTAATTAAATAATTAATATGTTTCTCATCTCTGGGTTTTCCCTGACATGACATTCCCATCCAGTCCTAAATTCATAATCGAAAATCACTCTATCCCATTACATATCCAACGTTCCAAGTATTATATGTCCTAAATACCCTACGTATATAATTCGAGTCAATCCGCATCTACCCGAGATTTTTCCTTATTGAACATAATCCCTAGACGTATTAAAAATCATCAACTTAACCTCACATAATTTATCGAATTCCACTTTTACCCTATTCACATAAAATGACCAATTTGTCCCTTATAGGAGGTCTTAATCGATTCGGGATCAAAGCCGAAACGATTCGCCTATGAGGCTAAATCGATTCGCTCCTATACAGGAGCCCAGATTTTTATTCAATATGACGAGATTTCATCTACCCAAAGCTTCCAAATAATCATCCAACCTAATTCAACCCATATACCACAAACTTTAATATTCTATACATGAGCCTAATCCGTTTACATCCTTAGATTCATTAATACAACATAATTAAATTCGAACTTCATTAAAATCCTAACTTTCCTACATGTTAAAATTCCCAGAATTTTTCTTTTTCAAACCTTATACAATAATCATCTCTAATCTAAATTTCTTCACCTTAATTCAAATTATAACAGGACAATTTACCATTAAAAGTTCAGGATAACTTGTATACATTATTCAACTAGGTCTATCTCCCCAAACCCCTTTTCATATAATCAAACCCATCCCAAAATCAAATCGTCAATTACCAATTTTGATATAAATAATTATACTATACATAATTCAAGGAAGCAAGTTATACACTTGCCTTAAAGCGTTGGTGTGATTCTGAATCTCTACCCATCAGATTGAAGAATGTAAGAATTCTCCTCCACGTCCTTCTCTAAATCAAGTCTTTGGATCTCTTGTGTGTTTAACCTCCCTCTTTTCTCACAATTGGCCTCCCTTTAGGTTTTTGGTGTGTTGTGGTTGCCTCCCTAACCTTAACCCTTATATATTAAACCCAAGTCCTGAAATCAGGTAAAACCCTAAGTGTAAAATGACTCGCTTACCCTTACTCGGTAACTGACTAGTCTAAAAAGGCACTGGTACCCAATTACAACCCCGAGTACCTAATTCTAACTATTTCTACCCAATCTGGATCATCCGTGCACTCGAAATTCTGATATGAGTCACTTATCATCAATTTACTACCTTATTCCCAGCACAACACCACACGTGCATCCCGAATAAGATCTTGTTGATATGTCGCTTTTACCCACTTATGATGTAATATAAAATGATACGATTTCATTTACTTATCACACAAGTAAATATAATATCATATAAATATTAATCCATTTCTCGTTAATTAATAAAATTTTAAATTCACTTTATTTCTCAAATTAATTTAAATTACTGTGGCACGTGTAATTTAGATATTCTCTGAAATACGGGGTGTCACACAAAACACAACAAAAAAAATATTCCAATGAAGACATTATCTTAGACGGTGAATAAACACAATTATCATGGACTAATTTTTTATTTGAAAAGATAAAGCATAAGATAGAAATATAATGAGAGTTTTAATTCCCTTGTTCACTGCTATTATATATTAATGAAGACCATAAATAGAACACAATAATGGAGTAAAAAAATATTTATAAAAAAGGGACTTTATAAATTTAGGGCTCCTATACCTTTTCACTCCACGTATTGGACAATCATAATTTTATTCCACTTTTAGTCCCTAAAACCTGAAAACTAGGTACCATTTTTACCAAACAAAATAATGCTACATTAAGGAAAATTCAAATATAGGGACCATTACTAAAAAAATACTAATGTTTTATGTCCTAAATTTATAAAATCTATAAAATAATTGTTAACATAGCAAAGCCAACAGTTTAGATGAATGCTTAAAATTAGATGAATAAAAATCAATAATTTAAACATAAAAATGAGGTGGAAATTCAAAAGAACTGGATGATGTCAAAACCCTTAAGTTTGATTGGCCTATACTTTGTTAAAATTAAAAAAACTTCTACAAGCCCAAAATATATTAGTGCAAAATGTATTGATTTTATGTATATAATTTAGTGCAAAATGTAATTTATTAATTAACGATTTATAATTTAGTAGAGAAATATATTTTTATGTACATAATATAATTTAGTAGAGAAAAATCAAACAGAAGAAAAAAATTATATCAATTTCGTATTCTAAAAAATGAACAATTAAAAAGAATAATGAAACAAAAAGGCCAAAAACTTAAATGAAACAAACAAACAAACTGCAAGTTGAAAGCCTAGAGAAAATCTCATTCTTCTGGTGAATGATAATTCCATTTCCAAATTCAAGAGAAATAATGAAATGAAAGTGGCATGTGTCGGTTGAAGAATATAGATACCTAGAGAGAATAAATGGTGAAAATTTGTGTATGGTGAGTATAGATTATCATGTGAAAGTGTAGTGAGAGAGAGACAAATAGTGAAATTAAATACTGGGGATTCACAGCAAAATTTAGGAAGGAATGAATAGTTATGATCAATCTCGTAAAATTTGGGATAATTGTCTATCAAGATTTGATTCAATATGACCCACAAAATAACTTCATATTTCCCCAAAATAACACTTTCGCCTATAATTTCTATTTGTACTCGATCTGTCACCTCGTTGTGTTGGTGTCGATTTGAATCGAGTTCGAGTTTTATCGAATTCGTGTCTAAATGGGTGACTTTTTGATTGTATAAAAAATCATATTCAAATTCGACCCATTATCTTAACATGTCGTGATGTGTTCACCCGTTATTACCCATTAAGATAATTAATTACTTTTAATCGTATACAAGTTAACCTATTAACTCATTTTTGAACATAATTAGATCCGTTAATTCATCATCACTACCAACTCTCTCATTTAGTAGAATTTGTTATGATTAAATTAACATTAAGATACATAAACTTTTTATAAGTCCCAACGATATATCACATTCCAATAATATATCATATTTGTGACACCCCGTATATTTTTAATAATTAGATTAATCAAGTCTATTTATTAAAATTACACAGGCAGTCTGAATAATTGTATATCATCCTTATCATGTAACAAGAACCAATGAATGAAGATTAATCACGGTGAAGAATGATAAGAGAAATCCTCGAATATTGATATATAATGAATAAGAATTAATTACATTATCAAGTAAAACTTATACTGTTTGACCACAACTGATACATACCAATCCTCTCACATTCAGTTTATCTTTTACAACTGAGTACAAATCCAAAGAATAAAGTAAACCTCGCATCTATCAAAATGAATGAAGTAAATCCAATGGTAAGTACGACCCCGCATCTTTAAATCTCGGTGATGAATGGAACGAAAGACATTGTACACGAGAAAAAAAACTAGATCAAGTATATGGGAACACCTGCAACAATGCGAATGCTTAGGCCCACCACAACAAGATAATAGCTACGCGCTAGAGTAGTAAAACTATCAGTCATGAAGTAAATAACAAACTCTGCAGCTATTAGATTAACAATTATCCATATAAATATAATATTTATAAATATATTGGTACATCTCTCTACTTGTCGATATCAAGTATAACAAACCCATGTCTCGGAGTCAAGCCATGCAACATTATTTATTAATTCATAATAGGACCATAGTGTGTAGCTTAAAAGTAGCCAAACAACTTCTTAAATCGATTAATGATAACCAAGACTCTTGGCCCAGTGGTATAAGGCTGCCACTGGGACAGCTTTGGGGCTAGATTGGGTTTGGTCCCTAGTTCGATCCCCGGCACTATCAAAATAATGCTTGGCCAGCGGAAGCCACAAATCGTGAATGTGTATTAGTCGAGGTGCTCTTAAAGCTGGCCCGAACACCATGTGGTATGATACCAAAAAATAAATCAATTAATGATTGCCCTTACCCCTTATGCATAAGGTCAATATGCATATATTATCCCCAAGTCCAACTCAATATTTTATTTACACTTAAAAGGTTTAGAGTATTATAATTCATAGGATGAATACATATCATTTTTTATTATATACATAAATCCATAGTCCAAATCTCACACATTATTTTATCACCCTCACTAAATTTTTACAGGGCCATAAGATTTAACTAAATTACAAAACTCCCATGGGTCTGTTATAATACCCCGTAATTTTATTAATTTTATTTAAGGGATTAATTTAATTAAATGAGAATTAATTGGGAATTAATCCGGGTATAAATACTAGAGAGATGTGAGTTGGTATTTGATTATGATGTTAAAATATAATATTTCTGAGTATGTATGGTAATACATGAGTATTGAAAATATTAAAGTTGTCGTGAGACTGAAATACGACAATTTGGAAATTTAGTTGGGACGCGCGTGTCAGTCGTGTCAGGAACGAAATTATTTAAATTAAAAAGTGAATTATATTTTTATCAACCGAATGGTCATTTTGAGTGCGCCAACGAATTAAAAAGGGTCGAAATAGTCAGAAAACACTAGCCGGGGGGGGGGGGCACTTTTAGGCCAAACCGGCAACCTACAAGGGTATTTTGGTAATTTTAAAAATTATGGAATTTAGACCCACGAATTTTAGTGTTAATTAAGATATTTTAATAGAACCACTAAATCCATTATCAGCCAAAAAGGGAGAGAGCGGGCTACGGTAGTTTTTGAGAAAAGTTAGAAAGAGGGTAAAGGGTTCCCAAGCCAAACCATCTCCACACCATCAGTTTTGGAAAGGATTTGTGACCGGAAAAGAGGAGAAAATCAACCTTGAACCATCGGCAACACATCTGAAGAAAGAATCTAAGGCAAGTGTTTTGATGTCGTTATTTGCATTGAATATTTCCTACATGTGTAGTGTAGAAAACTGTTAGGTCTTGGAAATTTTGATGAAGAATTCCTAATGGAATTATTGTGAAATTTGTGGTTTTGGGTAGGAATTTGCATGTAGAATGATTATGAACGAATTCAATATACAAAATATAACTTTTGATGACCTGAAATTGGATTAATAAGAACTCTTTTTATGAAATTAAATTCTGGGTTCAAGTTCATAGGGTTTGGAATAAGAATTGGGGATTTATGATTTTGGCATGTTAAATTGTCAGATTTGACCCAAAAGCATGTTAAGGAATGATAGGGTGACTAAAAATAGTTTACAAACATTAAAAACGTACTTGGATAGTCTTAGGGTGGATTTAGAGAAGAGGAGAAAGAAGAAAAATGGATTTTAGGATTTCTGGGCGTAGTCTGCCATCTCGTTAGAAGACCTGCCCAGGTCGTTCGAAAGAGCTTCCAACGAGATGACAATATCCCTTCTATTGAGTTAGTAGTTCGTTCGAAGCCTTTCATTCAAACGAACTCGTTTAATGACCTCGTTCGAACGAGACTTCTAACGAGTTGATAGAATGGCCTTTTAGGCCTGATTTTATTTCAAATGTCCTATAGACTTATTTAATGGAGTAATAACCTTCCCTTATTGACTAGTGGGTATATTTGGGAGATTGGAGTACGTTGAGGAGTAAAACTTAGAATCTTATAGTAAATTGAATGACCTTTATGAATTAGGAAACGAGTACCTAATTACGACGTGAGAAGAGTAGACAACTTTAATGTATATAAATTGGGGACTTATAAGCGTATGATATTAAATGATGATACAAGAACGAGAAGTATACCTATATTAATATATTGAGATATCTAAAATGTGAGAATGCCTAGTATATGTAGTTATCTGTGTATAACATACCTACCATACATGCTATCATGGGAGGTCGGCGTTCGATGAGGGCCATCAAATCTTTGTGTGCCTACGGGGGGATTTAGATTGGTACCTCGAGGACATAGGTCAGAGAAGGACTTATTGAGAAGTTAATAAGTCTGCTGATCATGGGAGCGTAGGTATGTGCGTGACCCGTGTGATGTGAACTATGTTCGCCTCCATTATGTGTGATTGTTGTCATTTGAGAATGATTCCTGAGAGATTCGAAATGCGTGGTCCTTATGTACGTGATGTACCGAGATTGAATAGCAGAGTATGTGCGCACCGCAGCTTAGCCTCAGGGTGCTAGTATTGTATATTTATGATGAGAATAATATACTGTAAATTGAAATGCACTGTCATGGACAAATGTGAGTATTAATAGCAACATTTTCGTAAAGATAAAAATGGAAATCCTCTAGTAAGTAGTATTACTAATATGGGAAACCGAGAAGAAATGTAAGACACTCTGTTTAAATGAAGATGCCGGAATTAAATCATGAAACGTATAGAAATGCTAGATTTTATATTAGACTAGTTAAGTATGGGAATAACTAGAATGGGTACGGGTACGATAGGAGTGCCCAATTAGTTGAGAGGTGAGGAACTCATGTGAGTGCACACACTATCATGTACTTTATATTCACTGTTTAATGATATTAAACACTTGCTAGTTTTAAACTATTTTCATAATCGGGCTCTGACCCGGTTGCTTTCAAATCTATTTTTGTAAAACCTTTTAGGTCCCCAGCCACAAGGACACCAATCATAGGAGTTCCATTCAGGTGACGTACTGTAGCTGCTGTGGAAGTTACAGGACCTTGACAGTAGACACCTCCATTTTCGATCTTGACTCTATATTATCAGATTCTCTCATCTATTGGGCATGTCTCCCTATTTCCTTTTGGAGATACTTTATCTATTCAGTTATTTCAGATTTTGGGTTGTAATTAATTTATTGATGCGGACTTGGTATTTGTTTATTTCAGTACCCGGATTGTTGTGAGGAGTATTCCTCCTGTTTAATTATTATTTTATGGTTATTCTATTGTGACTATGTTGTGTTGGTCATGTTATCATTTCATAATCTACTTATTGCATGTTAATCGGATTTAATTAAAATTGACAACTCACTTTTAAATATTAGGTGGCTAGTAATTGTTAAAACGTATTTCGACAGTGATGCTATGAACTGAACCAACTTGGAATTTTGTATTAATTTAATAAAGGAGTAGCTACCCGGTATTTAATTAGTCGGGGTGTCAAAGGTGGTATCAGAGTACCAGGTTCTAGTGTCCTTAGGATCTGTACGGCTTATTAGGCTTCCGTTGAGCTTTCTTTGATGTAGAGCCCTATATTTTAGGACTGTTGTATTCTTTTATGTATGTTTTGCTCTTCAGCTATTTTGAGATAATAACTGCGAACTTATAAGACTTTACTCTCATTTCAGATGCCTCCACGACGTGCACAGCGAGTTCCTACGGATGCTCAGCCCGAGCCACAGCCTGCACTAGTTCAGGGCACCATGAATGCCGCAGAGGTTGCATCTATTGTAGCCCAAGTGATAAATGCCGCCCTCGCAGTGGTGCAGCAGGCACCACCTCAGGCGCCGGTAGCCGCGCTAGTTCAGGCTCATGCATTCCCATCTGCTTGGGCACGCATTCGTGATGCTTTTCAGAAAGCACACCCTCCGGAGTTTACAGGTAGCTCCGACGTTGTTGCGTCCAGCCAATGGAGGAAGGACATTCAAAGGCACTTAAGAATGTACGAGTGCACGAATGTTCAGAAGCAGATACTGGCTACTTTCAAGCTAGTAGGATCAGCATTGCAGTGGTGGGAGTCCATTACCACCGCGGAGGAGAGAGATGCCCTTTCTATTCAGGAGTTCTGGGTGCGGTTCGACCGCAAATATTTTCCATCAGTTGTTCACACTGAAATGAGGAGGAAGTTAATGAACCTCAAGCAGGAGGGGAAGACCGTGGCCGAGTATGAGGACGAATTCACTAATCTCTTGAACATTGTTCCCGGTGAAATTCCGACTGAGGAGAAGAAGATTCAGAAGTTCATGGATGGATTGACTTGGAGGATCCATTAGTACTTGTTGGGAAATATCTCGTTGGCCACTTATTCTGATGTGGTTAACGCAGTACTGCTTCACTGCCAGGACCACCGCTTTCACATGTCTGAGAGTAAGAGATCAGGAGTGTCCAACCATCAGGGCAGGAGAGGGGGGAATGGTGCCAGCGGGGCACAATCTGCTTAGGGTCAGCACAGGAAGGGTGATCAGAGTTCCCAATAGGGGGATCCTAAGAGATTCAGATCTGGGGGTTTCAGGAATGGTCAGGGAGGTTTCAGACATGGCCATCAGGGTCAGAACGGCAATCAGGGCCAGCAGGGCCAGAATGGTCAGCAGCCATAGTTTCAGCAGGGCCAGTATGGTTAATGTAGGAATGGTAACGGCCATCAGGACCGTGAGCAGCAGGGACAGCGAGGGGGAAACTTCCCTGGGAAGTGCTTCATTTGTGGCAAGATTGGTCACAGACGCCAGGATTGTCCTGAGAGGGGCAGGTCCCCATCGCAACATCAGTAGGGTGCTCGACACGAGCCACAGAGGCCTATGTTTCCCACCACCCTCCCAGCACCACCACAGATGGCAGCATTACCACCCATCCCAGTGATCCCAGTCTAGCAGGGACAACTTCAGTATGGGAGAGTGTATCAGCTCCAGCATGTCGCAGTCCCACAGGATCCACCTGCTATTGAGGGTATGTTCTCTATTTAGGTGACTATGGGGCGTATTTTATTTGATACGGGGGCCACACATTATTTCATTGCCACGAGATTTGCACGCACTTTGGGGTTGTTAGACACTGCCGAGAGCACGGTTACTTACGTAGATTCATCGTTGAGTAGGGGTTCCGTGATTTCCCTTATTTGTAGAGGTGTGGGTATATAAATAGGGAGATTTACTTTACCCATTGATATGCTAGTATTAGAGATAACTGAGTACGATGCGATAGTTAGTATGGATTGGCTAGTTGCATACCGAGCCATAATTGATTATTTCAGTAGGAGTATTATTTTGCCATTCCCGGGCAGGAGATGTTTTTAGTGGCGATGCCTCTCCCCGAGGGAGGATCATCCACACACTTGTATTACATAGAGGAGGAGACCTCTAAGGAAGTGGTTATACCACTTAATTCGATTCCAGTTGTTAGGGAATTTGTTGATGTATTTAAGGACATACCTGGATTACCTCCTAGTAGAGAGATAGATTTTGTTATTGATTTGACATCGGGCACTCGACCCATTGCCCACGCACCATACAGTATAGCTCCAGCGGAGATGAGAGAGCTAAAGGATCAGATAGAGCAGTTGTTGGGTCAGGGGTTTATTCGGAGGAGTACTTCGTCATGGGGTGCCCCTATGTTGTTTGTAAAGAAGAGGGATGGATCGTTGAGATTGTGTGTAGATTACCAGGAGTTGAATAAAGTCACGATACGGAATAAGTATCTGTTGCCCTTAATCGATGACTTATTTGACCAGTTGAGAGGAGCTTGCTTCTTCTCAAAGACTGACTTGCAATCGGGATACCATCAGTTGCGTATCAGGGAACAGGACGTCTCGAAGACTACTTTCTTGACGAGGTATGAATCCTATGAGTTTCGGGTTATGCCTTTTGGCTTGACCAACGTTCCGACCATGTTTATGGACTTGATGAATAGGGTGTTCAGAGAGTTCCTAGACTAATTTGTCATCGTCTTTATTGATGACATCCTGGTTTACTCCCAGACAGAAGAGGATCACACCGAGCATTTGAGGCAGGTTTTGCAGACGCTACGTCAGAACGAGCTTTATGCAAAGTATGAGAAATGTGGATTTTGGCTTAAGGAGGTTCAGTTTTGGGGGCATATCATTTCAGATCGGTGGATATTTGTTGATCGGGGGAAGGTATCCGTGGTGAGAGAGTGGGGACAGCCCATGACATCGACTGAGATTCGTAGTTTTTTGGGCCTAGAGGATACTACAGGAGGTTCATTCAGGGTTTCTCAAAGATAGCGGGTCCTTTGACACATCTGACTCGCAAAGGTGTGCCATTCATCTGGAGCGATGCCTGTCAGTTGGCATTTGATGAGTTGAAGGACAAGTTGACCTCAGCGCCTGTGTTAGCATTGCCCAAACTGGGAGTGGAGTATTTAGTTTACACCGATGCGTCCTTACAAGGACTTGGAGGTGTGCTGCAACAGGAGAGTCAGGCCATAGCTTATGCTTCCCGTAAGCTTAAGCCTCACGAGAGGAATTACCCCACCCACGACTTGGAGTTAACGGCAGTCGTATTCTCTCTTCGAATTTGGAGACACTATCTCCTGGGGGAGAAATTTCGGTTGTTCATAGACCACAAGTCTCTACAATACCTCTTCACGCAGAAGGAGCTGAATATGCGTCAATGTCGGTGGCTTGAGTTTGTGAAGGATCATCAGTTCGATATCCAGTATCACCCAGGGAAGGCTAACGTGGTAGCAGACACGTTGAGACGTAGGCCAGTAGATGAGGTGGCCGAGGTGTGGAAAGCTAAGTGGAAGGAGTTGGGACACCAGGATGCAGTGGCCCGATCGTTCATGTCTGTGATGACTGTTACACCGCAGATTGTTACGAGAGTGATAAAGGCCCAGGAAAATGACTCGTTCTGTCAGGAGCAGATAGTTCGATTACTAGTAGAGGGAGCCGATTCCTATACCCGTTAGTTGAGATGGGAGATTACGCTTCAATGGAAGACTGGTTATTCAGAAAGCGGAAGACTTGCGACACGAGGTAATGGCAGAATCGCACGGCTCACGGTTCGCGGTACACCCTGGTGGGGATAAGATGTACCAAGACATGAAACGACAGTACTGGTGGAGCGGGATGAAGAGGGATATCGCCGTGTTTGTTTCTAAATGTGCCACTTGTCAGCTAGTAAAGGTGGACCATCAGAAACTGGCAGGACTTCTACAGCCATTAGAGGTTCCGACGTGGATATGGGAAAGCATATCCATGGACTTTATCACGGGGTTACCTACATCACAGAGGGGTCACGACTCCATATGGGTAATTGTGGATCGGTTGACCAAAGTTGCTCATTTTCTACCCGGAAGGACAGATTACACTACGGGACAGTATGCCCAGCTTTTCATTGCTGAGATAGTGAGACTTCACCTCTAAATATCATGTCTGACCGAGATAAGATATTTGTTTCACGATTTTGGGAGAGTTTCCAGGAGGCCATGGGTACAGAGTTACGACTGAGTACGGCATATCACCCGCAGACTGATGGGCAAACAGAGGGGACAAATCAGATGTTGGAAGACATGTTGCGTATATGCATCTTAGATTTTGGAGGTGGTTGGGAGCAGTATCTTCCACTGATGGAGTTTGCTTATAATAACTCCTACCAGTTCACCATTGGCTTGGCTCCATTTGAGGCGTTGTATGGTAGACCTTGTCGTTCCCCAGCATGTTGGTTAGAGGTGGGGGATCATAAACTCCTTGGACTGAAAGTGATTCAGGACACTTCGGCAAGGATAGAGATGATACGGAGCCGCATTCGGGTAGCTCAGGACCGGCAGAAGAGCTATGCTGATGCCAAGAGGTTCTTCAGAGAATTCAAGGTGGGGGACCAGGTGTTACTCAGAATATCTCCTATGAAGGGGATTATGCGTTTTGGAAAGAAGGGGAAACTAGAACCAAGGTATGTGGGGCCATTTCCTATCATCGAGCGTATTGGGACAGTCGCATATAGACTTGGGTTACCGGAGCACTTGCATAGGATTCACGATGTGTTCCATATTTCCTCGCTAAGGAAATATCTTAGGGTTGATTTGGCTCATACTCACATTGCTTTGGAGGACATCGATCTTCAACCCGATAGTTCCTACGAGGAGGGGCTGATTGCTATTTTGGACCGAAGCGAGCGAAAACTGAGGTCGAAGATAGTACCGTTAGTACGTGTTCAGTGACGGCATCATAATGACGAGGAGTCCACATGGGAGCGCGAGGATGAGATGCGCGAGCGCTATCCGGAGTTATTTTTACCAGGTACTCTTTAGTTTCGAATTTCGGGACAAAATTCTGTTATTAGGAGGGAAGTATGTAATACCCTGTAATTTTATTGATTTTATTTAAGGGATTAATTGAATTAAATGAGAATTAATTGGGAATTAATCTGGGTATAAATACTAGAGAGATGTGAGTTGGTATTTGATTATGATGTTAAAATTTAATATTTCTGAGTATGTATGGTAATACACGAGTATTGAAAATATTAAAGTTGTCACCAGACTAAAATACGACAATTTGGAAATTTAGTTGGAACGCGCGTGTCAGTCGCGTCAGGAACGGAATTATTTAAATTAAAAAGTGAATTATATTTTTATTAACCGAATCGTCATTTTGAGTGCGCCAACGTATCCGGAAGGGTCGAAATAGTCAGAAAACACTAGCTGGGGGTTTAGTTTGGGTCCCGGGCACTTTTAGGACAAACCGGCAACCAAGAAGGGTATTTTGGTAATTTTAAAAATTATGGAATTTAGACCCACGAATTTTAGTGGTAATTAAGATATTTTAAAAGGACCACTAAGGCCATTATCAGCCAAAAAGGGAGAGAGTGGGATACGGTAGTTTTTGAGAAAAGTTAGAAAGAGGGTAAAGGGTTCCCAAGCCAAACCATCTCCACACCATCAGTTTTGGAAAGGATTTGTGACCGAAAAAGAGGAGAAAATCAACCTTGAACCATCAGCAACACATCTGAAGAACGAATCTAAGGCAACTGTTTTGATGTCGTTATTTTCATTGAATATTTCCTCCATGTGTAGTGTAGAAAACTGTTTATGTCTTGGAAATTTTGATGAAGAATACCCAATGGAATTATTGTGAAATTTATGGTTTTGGGTAGGAATTTGCATGTAGAATGATTATGGACGAATTCAATATACAAAATATAACTTTTGATGACCTGAAATCGGATTAATAAGAAGTCTTTTTATGAAATTAAATTATGGGTTCAAGTTCATAGGGTTTGGAATAAGAATTGGGGATTTATGATTTTGGCATGTTAAATTGTAAGATTTGACCCAAAAGCATGTTAAGGAATGATCTAGGGTGACTAAAAATGGTTTACAAACATTAAAAACGTACTTGGATGGTCTTAGGGTGGATTTAGAGAAGAGGAGAAAGAAGAAAAATGGATTTTGGGATTTCTGGGCGTAGCCTGCCATCTCGTTAGAAGACCCAGGTCGTTCGAACGACCTCGTTCGAACGAGCTTCTAACGAGATGATAGTATCCCTTCTAACGAGTTAGTATTTCGTTCCAAGCCTTTCGTTCGAAGCCATTCATTCGAACGACCTCGTTCGAACGAGTTGATAGAATGGCCTTTTAGGCTTGATTTTATTTCAAATGTCCTGTAGACTTATTTAATGGAGTAATAACCTTCCCTTATTGACTAGTGGGTATATTTGGGAGATTGGAGTACGTTGAGGAGTAAAACTTAGAATTTTGTAGTAAATCGAATGACCTTTATAAATTAGGAAACGAGTACCTAATTACAACGTGAGAAGACTTGACAACTTTAATGTATATAAATTGGGGACTTATAAGCGTATGATATTAAATGATGATACAAGAACGAGAAGTATACCTCTATTAATATATTGAGATATCTAAAATGTGCGAATTCTTAGTATATGTAGTTATCTGTGTATAACATACCTACCGTACTTGCTATCATGGGAGGTCGGCGTTCGATCAGGGCCATCAAATCTTTGTATGCCTACGGGGGGATTTAGATTGGTACCTCGAGGACATAGGTCAGAGAAGGACTTATTGAGAAGTTAATAAATCTGCTGATCATGGGAGCGTAGGTATGTGCGTGACCCATGTGATGTGAACTATGTTCGCCTCCATTATGTGTGATTGTTATCATTTGAGAACGATTCCTGAGAGATTCGGAATGCGTGGTCCTTATGTACGTGATGTGCCGGGATTGGATAGCAGAGTATGTGTGCACCGTAGCTTAGCCTCGGGGTGCTAGTATTGTATATTTATGATGAGAATAATATACTGTAAATTGAAATGCACTGTCATGGATAAATGTGAGTATATTAATTGCAACGTTTTCGTAAAGATAAAAATGGAAATCCTCTAGTAAGTAGTATTACTAATATGGGAAACCAAGAAGAAATGTAAGACACTCTGTTTAAATGAAGATGCCGGAATTAAATCATGAAACGTATAGCAATGTTAGATTTTATATTAGACTAGTTAAGTATGGGAATAACTAGAATGGATACGGGTACGATAGGAGTGCACAATTAGTTGAGAGGTGAGGAACTCATGTGAGTGCACACACTATCATGTACTTTATATTCACTGTTTAATGATATTAAACACTTGCTATTTTTAAACTGTTTTCACAATCGGGCTCTGACCCGTTTGCTTTCAAATCTATTTTTGTAAAACCTTTTAGGTGCCCAGCCACAAGGACACTAAGCATAGGAGTTCCATTCAGGTGATGTACTGTAGCTGCTGTGGAAGTTATAGGACCTTGATAGTAGACGCCTCCATTTTCGATCTTGACTCTATATTATCAAATTCTCTCATCTGTTGGGCATGTCGCCCTATTTCCTTTTAGATATACTTTATCTATTAAGTTATTTCAGATTTTGGGTTGTAATTAATTTAGTGATGCGGACTTGGTATTTGTTTATTTCAGTACTCGTATTGTTGTGAGGAGTATTCCTCTAGTTTCATAATTATTTTATGGTTATTCTATTGTGACTATGTTGTGGTGGTCATGTTAGCATTTCATAATCTACTTATTGCATGTTAATCGGATTTAATTAAAATTGACAACTCACTTTTAAATATTAGGTGGCTAGTAATTGTTAAAACGTATTTTGAAAGTGATGCTATGAACTGAACCAACTTGGCATTTTGTATTAATTTAATAAAGGAGTAGCTACCCGGTATTTAATTAGTCGGAGTGTCATATCTGTGTTCATGGTACTAAATCTTAGCCGTGCGCACGACAACCGTTGGCATGGTAAAAAAATCATAGTCATTTGCATGGTGCACAAAACTAAAATTGTCTAGAAACAGATTTGTCTTCTCCTACACCCCATATCCCAAGTCCCAAATTCAGAATCACCATTTTCTTTTTAAAATGAAGTTTTATTCCCCGATCCCTCTAAATATGGCCTAGGGTAGTTCTTATAGTCCATCTTTACTTAAAATACCATTTTCCCATATTCACTTGTGAAATTTCTACATATAATTCCATTCTCAATTTATTCATTAAGATTTGAAGGGAGATATTTGAATACATGTAAAAGAATAGTCCACCATATGATTCTATTTACGTAGAAATATCGAATAGGAATATACAATTCTCTAACCCAATTAAATTAAACTAATTTAAAATAAACATCAATTTTCACGTGTTGGATTCTTTAATTTATTTACAAAAATCACCATTTTTTCAATACATCAAATAACATTAATTATTTCTACACAGTTTTTATAATTGATAAGACCTTATTTAGGTAGAAGTTATTATTAACGTCATGAAAGGAGTGAGTATAATTATCTTACCTTTAATGATGAATCCAATTTGCCAAAGGAAAGATAAAATAAATTCTTCGAAAACCCTTATAATTGTTCTTTTATATATTTTCAATTATTGTAAAGAATATCCCAATGATGTAGAATAGATACCCCTTGAGAAATAGTTGAATTGTCCTTGAAAATGTCCCCAAAAGTCTTTTATTTTTTTAATTAGGTAGATGTTTTTCCAAAGTTATGTTTAGAATTGTAGAATTTTTTGTTGGGATCAAAGGGAATAATTTGTGGATTGGATATATGTATTTTGTGTGAAGTTTGGTTGGGGTTTAGAAGTTGTATTGTTGGTTTAGGAGGAAGTATGGTTTCATTTAGGTTCTTATACTAATTCTTTAAACTAATCTTTCTCTCCAAGTAAACTAGCTTTCTCTCCAAGTATGGTTTAATTACCTTATTAGCCTCATCCACCCAACTAATTACTTTACTTAATTTCCAAACAATAATTTAAAAATTCTTATTTAAATTAAATTAAAAATTTCATTCTTTTATCAAATAAAAACCCAAATTTTAATTAACTGTAAATCAATTTCAAAGATTCTTATATTTCTTGTAAAACTTTATTTTACACTTAAATAATTATAAAGTTCAGTTTTTACTTAAAATAATTATTGGAAATTCTCCCAAAAATCTCAAGAACAGAAATCCCAAAAATCTAGTTAAACCCCAAAATCCAATTTAATTAATCATTTTAATTATTAAATTCTTTTAAATTTATGGGGTATTACAATCTTTCCCCCTAACAAAAAGAATTTCGTTGTTAGAATTCATAATAAATACCTTACTCACTTGATTAAAAATATCATATTACCTCGTAAAACATGAGTCAGAATCTATCTCCTCATATAGAATGAGTCAAACTATCTCCTCATATAGAATGAATCAAAATCATCTCCTCGTATAAGAATGAGTCAAAATCATCTCCTCATATACTAATGAATCAAAATCACCCCCTCCTATAAGAATGAGTCAAAATCATCTCCTCCAATAAGAATGAGTAAAAAAAAAGAGTCAACATAATCACCTTTCCATTCACAGCGATATAGATCCCGATTAATATCCCGACCCAAAATATCGTGTAAACCAAGGTAAGGTAAACCATCAATATTGATAAACAATATAGGTAATGTACATACTATATAACCATAGCCAGTAGGCTCCAGACCCACCACCAAATCGTTAATAACTGTCAAAGTAGTTAGCTAGTATAGGCCCTGCACATACAATTATTGCATAGTCAGTCGACACTATACCCCGCACTATCATAGCTGCCAAAATAAATTTATGCAAAAATTTAAATGTCCTAAAACTCTCAACTTCTAATCTTTCCTAGACTTCATGTGTGAGATATCTCATAAAATGAAATATAAACAAGTAACCTCCTCATTGATCGAACGGTTGTCGAAACTCTACAATAATCATGTATTACTACATACTACTTAAGAATAACTACTTAACTAATACCTCCTGAATTCCCAACTCCTCCCTCTCTAAAATGCATTCATGGGACGTCTCATAAACAAAATCTAAACAAGAAACCTCCTGATACACTTCTGTCTAGATTAGGTAGTTATTGAGGCAAAAACTAGACTGATTTTCCTAGATGTATACTTTACTTTAAGACTACATATACAGATACACTTTACCCTTATGGAACCTATAGATTAATCTATGATTAACATATCATACTACAACCTCTCTTAATTGTGTTATTATTTTATCAGGTATTCCCATTCCCTCTTGAAATTCTCATTTACTACAACCTTATTTTTTCCTTAACATTTACTGTTTTAACAATCTTACTTGATGGGAATTCTAAAAAAAATATAAATTTTACTCTTTATGTTAATACACTTATTATCAGTGCACCATTTCTTTTATTTCAACCTTACAAGTACCTATCCTACCGCTCATAACTCCAAATGTAAAATTAGAAAATCTCCAACATAGTAATTCCCAAAGGTAAATATTATAAGTCCACATCTTTCACTAATTTGTTTAAAAAACATACCTATACCTACACTCATCATTATTTAGTGATTTAAATTAACATAATTTGTCACTAATCCTAAAATCCTTTATCTAAATGAACAAAGTCCAAATCCTAATATTTATCAATCAAAAAATTAATTCCCATTGATAATAAACACCAAAGATAACTTCCTCACTCAAAAGCATAATTATTCACCTTGCCATAATTTGTATATCACGATCCCTTTTTTTTATCATTCAACGACACTAAATATCCAACAATTTTTTTCTATCTATGATAAATTTCGGTTGCCACTCCCACAACATAGGCTAAAAATTTAAATTTTTTAGCACAATGTTCCCAATAGTATCAACTAATGAACTCCCGACTTTGAATTCCAACAATGTAAGTTTAGAACCAATCATAAGTTTACCTAAAATTTTGTATTCTTAAAGAATCTATTCTTTATTTCATTCATTAAATTTATGATTTCTAATCATATGCTTATAATATAAATTTGCAATGTTTTATGTAAGGCTTTATAATACATTAATTAATCTGTATTCAAGTGGGATTCGTGTGAATTTCCCAGCACCCAAATTATACTAAGAGACACTTAACATCTCTCAAAGTTTAACTGCATTTCACTAATACACCAAAAGGGTTCAAAAAAAAAATTATGTTTTGGACCCCTCACACCATTTGTTTACTACGGGTATTTTCATTTCATTATTTGATTACTACTAGGCTCATATCACTACCATACCATTTTCTCATATGATGACTACTTTAATCTACTCAAAGATTCCTGACATAATGTTCAATTATAGTATGGACAAAGGAGTTATCTATTCATTCATGTATCGAATTGAGGTTCAAGAATACGCATATAAAATGGGATTCGTATGAATTGCCCAATAACTAAAGATGTCCCAACATAATAACAAGCCATTCGTATTACAATTTCACGGGACAAATCCCATTCATATTTCACTCTTTACTTTTAAAAAGAATCATAAGGCATATATTTTTAAGTTCTTCGCCAAATTAACATGTAACTCACTATAACATTACAAATTTTATACAATTTACATTTTATACTCATTTCTTAAGTAGTAGTATTTTCATGGATTTCAAGTTTCAATGTAAGCAAAAAACAACATGGGGATAATTAGGTTCATCTTGCCCTAATTAGATCTTTAACTTCTTTTAAATAAATTAACAAATAAATTAGGCAATATATAATTCATTTAGGTATATGCCCTATTAAATGTGCCACAACTTCCATAGTGATCGTGTAACGACTAATACATCAAAAAGGCATTCACCTTTACCCATAACAATATGCCATAAACTCAGTGACCATATAGGCGAACCCAAAATCCAATGGTTACATGCATGTCATCATAAAAAATAGCCCTCACCTATAATATGACGGTGAACTTAAGAACGCTCTCCATGAACCGAACTAGTCACGTCTAGGCTATAAGATAAATTATCCTATTTCGATTGCAAATGGTACTACATCCTGTAATCCCTCATCAACTCTGAATGTCTGGTCATAATGATCATGGTTCATGTGACATCTCGTAGCTCGGTGTCCTTTATCTCCACATTATTAACAAGCACTTCTGAAAAGGCCTAGTTGCCTAACGGACACTCGCTCTCCACATTGGGATCCTTGACCTCGAATTTGAGAAAACTGCATGTCTCTACCACCCTCCCTCTAGACATGCTCTACTCGGTCTCTCTTTCTATAATATTCCTCACGATGGTTCTTATGATCTTCTAATTTAATCCTATCATCTCATGTCCCCATCTTGGTCATATCTAGACCATTCGTTTCTTCCATCTTTGCCAAACTCTTTTGGTAGTTCCCCTGATCTTGCCAAAGCATCAAAACAGCATTATAACTTTCTTAATAGACCAAGTCAAGCCTCAGATGAAACAATTCATCTTATTTTCCTTAGTGTTTACCTCAGTGTTTACCTCTTCTAGGACAAGTGTAAAGAGATTTGTAAACTTTTGTTCATATTCGGATAAGCTAAGTTAACCTTGCTCTAAAGCGAGTAATTCTCTCTTCTTCTTAAATCGGATAGCATACGAAAGATACTTGTCATTAAATCTTGTCATAAAGTCTCCATAAGTCATATGATCCCTCTCTTCAGGTGTGATCACACTCTCCCACCATTATAAAGCATTATCAGTCAACTAAAAGGTAGCCAACATTTTTTATGAACTTTTGTGCATTCCACCATCTTAAGGTGTCTCTCCTAGTCTCGCCTCCATTGATGATCCATCATTGGGTTAAATCCCCTTGAGAACGTGTGAGGATTACCCATGTGAAAACTTTCCCTCACCTTGTCCCAAGTTTTAAAGTAATTTCTTATGGTTGTATCATCTGGGTTCAAGATCTTTGCATTCCTATCCCAACCCTGACCATTGTGGGCTCTCCCGAATGATAATTTCCAAATCCTTGATTCTCAAAATAAACTGACTATGTCTTGTATGTCCTACCAAAATAATCTTCGTATTAGCCTTAGGGGTATACTAGCTTCTCTAATCCTAGTATTCACTATCTGAAAATATAACAGAACAATATATATTAGACTTAAAGTCTAAAGATAGTGCAATTCCACAAAATGTATTAAAGAACGGTACACAAAAAATTAGCATAGACCTATAACCCTCGAGACCTAGGACCATGATCTGATACCAACTGTGACACCCTGAATATTTTTAATAATTAGATTGATCAAGTCTATTTATTAAAATTACACAGGTTGTCTAAATAATTATATATCATCCTTAGCATGTAGTAAGAACCAATGAATGAAGATTACTCACGGTGAAGAACAATATGAGAAATCCTCAAATATTAATATATAATGAATAAGAGTTAATTACATCATCAAGTAAAACTTATACAGTCTGATCGCAACTGATACCTACCAATCCTCTCACATTTAATTTAATTTTAATAACTGAGTACAATAAGAATAAAGTAAACCTTGCATCTCTCTAAATAAATGAAGTAAATCTAAAAGTAGGTACCACCCCTACATCTTTAAAGCTTGGTGGTGAATAGAATGAAAGACAGTGAGCTCGAGTAAGAAACTAGATCGGGTACATGGGAACACCTTCAATAATGCGATGTCTTAGGCCCACCACAACAAGTTACTACTATGCACTCGAGTTGTAAAAATAACAGTCATGAAGGTAAATAACAAACTCTACAGTCATTAGATTAATAGTAATCCATATAAATCTATTATTTATACATATATTGCTATATCTCTCTACTTGTCAATTTCAAGTAGTAAAAACTCATGTCTCAGAGTCGTGCCACACAACATTATTTATTAATTCATAATGGGCCCATAGTGTGTAGCCTAAAAGTATCATAACAATTTCTTTAATTCAATAATCATTACCCTTCCCCCGTACGCCTAAGGTCAATATGAACATGTTACCCTTAAGTCTAACTCAATATTTCATTTACATTTAAAATGTTTAGAGTATTATAATTCATAGGATGAATACTTGTCATTTCTAATTATACACATAAATCTATAGTCCAAATCCTACACACTAGTTTATCACCCACACTAAATTCTTAGAGGATATTACTTATCATACAGGTCCTCAAAATTTAACTAAATTACAAAACTCCCCTGGGTTCGTGCACACGGTATTAAATCTTATCCATGCGCATGACAACCATTCTCATGGTAAAAAATCATAGTCGTTTGCATGGTGCACAAAATTATAATTGTCCAAAAATAAATTTGTCTTCTTCCCAAACACCCAGTCCCAAGACAAGAATTCAGAATCACCATTTTCTTTTCGAAAAGAAGTTTTATGCCCCAATCCATCCAAGTATGGCCTAGGATAGGTATTAAAGTCTATCCTTACTTAAAAATATCATTTTACCATATTCACCTGTGAAATTTTAACATGTAATTCCATGCCTAATTGCTACATTAAGATTTTAAGGGAGATATCTAAATACATGTAAAAGATTAGTCTACCACATGATTGTATTTAAATAGGAATATCTAATAGGAACATATAATTCTCTAACCCAATTTAATTAAACTAACTTAAATTGAACATTAATTTTCAAGAGTTGGGTTCATTATTTTATTTACAAAAATCATCATTTTTTTCAGTACATCAAATAACCCTAATTATTTATACATAATTTGTATAGTTGATATATCTTATTTAGGTATAAATCATTATTTATATAACGAGAGGAGATAGTAGAATTATCTTTCCTTGATAATGAATCTAATTCCCTAAAAGAAATATAAGAGAAATTCTTCTAAAACCCTTGTAATTATTCTTCAACACATCTTCAATTGTTGTAAAGAATATCACAATATTGTAGAAAAGATCCCCTTGATAAATAGTTGATTTGACCTTCAAAATGTCCCCAAAAGTCTTTTGATTTTGCAATTGGTTATATGTTTTCTTAAAACTAAGTTTAGAATTGTAAGATTTTTGGTTAAGATCGAAGGAAATAGTTTGTGGATTAGACGTATGTTTTTTGTGTGAAGTTTGGTTAAGGTTTGAAAGTTGGATGGTGGGTTTAAGAGGAAGTAGAATTTAATTTAGGTTATTATACTAATTCCTCAAACCTATATTTCTATCTAAGTAACCTAGATTTCTCCCTAAGTATGCCTCAATTACCTTATTAACCTCATCCCCCCAACTAACTACTTTACTTAATTTCCAAATAGTAATTTAAAAATCCTTATTTAAATTAAATCATAAATTTTATTCTTTCATCAAATAAAAACCCAAATTCTAATACTCCAAATCAATTTCAAAGTTTCTAATGTTTCTTATAAAACTTTATTTTCCATTTAAATAATTATAAAAATTCAATATTCACTTAAAATAATTTTTTAAAATTCTCCTAAAAATCTCAAAAATAAAAATCCCAAAAATTCGATTAAATCGCAAAATCTAATTCAACTAATCATTTTAGTTAATTAAATTCTTTTAAATTTATGGAGTATTACAATATTTACTTAAATTAATGGATCTTAACAGGTATTATCGAATATTAATGTGTGAACGGAGTCACTCATACGATCCGTTAACTATCGCGTCTTATGGGGTTGGCACTGATACAACCCGAAACTATAAAGGGTCCACCTATTAACTTATAAATTCACATCAATTCGTGTCGTACGGCATTTTTCCAGGTCTAATGGGGAGTCCCGAAAACACCCATCAAAAAATTCTCAAGTTTCATTAAGTGGTTGTACCTTTTCTGATCTCTCCCTAATGAGCAAACACTTAATACAATTTGGGAGATGTTTTGGGGTAAATGGTATTATAAAGTTGTTTGTCAGCCAAGACAAATGCCCCTCTCTTTCCCATCATCTTTTTTAGGGTGTTTAATTTAGGGGGAAATGTAATTCAACCTTAATGTTTGGGGTTAATTTATATCAATATTTAGACTTTCAAATGTTTCTAGTTCAACCTTGAGGTACATCAGAGTGGTGCAATTTTAACCTTGCGTCAGTCTCTTAAGTGGAAAAGTTGATCGAATAATTCTAGCTTATGTCATCTCTCTCCCTCTATACCATTTGGGGTGTCATCACCACCCATGTTCTTTTCTCTCAACGATGCAAACCACAATGGTGATGGAAACCCTCAACAACCATTCTCTCTAAAATCCATTTCCTCTCTCTCTCTCTATCTCTCTCTCTCTCTCTCCCTCTCTCTCACACACACACACACACACATTTCCTCCATCTCTTTATACATACACAAAAAAACACAAATACACACACACACACACACACACACACACACACACACACACATATATATGGGGTTGAGGAGGCGGACTCCCCTTTTGAGTTTTTAGAAGTTTTCCAACCACGATCGCTATTTACTCATTGTGAACGGAGTATGTTCGTGACTGATTTCTCATGGCTTGTGCCCATGAAAAAATCTGGGCAAATTTGTCACGACATTTATTTGTGACAAAATCTGGACAAAATTATCAAGGCCTTTGCCCGTGACAAACTTTGGGCTGATATTTCAATCATCAAAAACAATTATCAAGGTTAAAGTTTGTGACAATAGTATATAAGAAATTCTAACCGTCACTCTAAATAAATATATTAATGATATTTTCGTTACTAAAAACATTTATCACGGTTACTACACATGATAAGTGGAGTTGATTAATTTCTAACAGTTTTCACCGTGACAAAACTAGTAACGGGACAAAATTTTCATGTATATTTTATTGTTACAAAAATTTGTCTCAACTTATGGTAGTTACAATTTTGTAACAGGTATAGTGAATAAAAAATTAACACAACATTAATGCTATTTATAAAATTTATCACGACGATGTTTACCCTTACATATGTGTATTTCTGCCCCCT
The DNA here is from genome assembly GCA_949130495.1 of Sambucus nigra. Lineage (NCBI taxonomy): Eukaryota > Viridiplantae > Streptophyta > Magnoliopsida > Dipsacales > Adoxaceae > Sambucus > Sambucus nigra. The sequence continues at coordinate 108,405,322 of OX422216.1, forward strand.
GTAATACCTATATTTTTAAAATATTAATTGATTGAGAATAATTTAGTTAATTAAAAGAAAAATCAAATTCGTTATATATTCAAAACTGTGAAATTAAAATTTATTTATGTTAAAATAAGTTGAATTGAGCTAACTTGGAATTTAGAGTTCAATTGTAAACTCATAAAGACTTATGGGCTAAAGTTTGATTTCATAAATGTCTGGGGTTAAATTGGTAATTTTGAGAAGATAAAAATGGTATTAAACTCTTAGGTAAATTTTAAAAAGGGATGAGCGTAATAATCTACTTATTTATTTTTTTGGACCAAGTAAGGTTTCCAATTATGAGGGTTTACTAGGGTTTTAGCCACCGCCACAAAGGGGCACCAGCACGCAAGATCCATGATCGTAGGCTTAACTATTATGACCACAAGGTCTATAGCAGTGTCTGCGGTCATGTAGCAGATGGGCCGCGGGTTGTGTTTGTTTAATTCATGGGTTTTGACCACTTTTACTATTTAAAGTCTCATTTCATATCATTTTTATGTTGCCTCTTTTAGAAGAAAACCCTAAAAGCCTAAATCTCTTTCTCAAGCAACCCCTGTACCTAAATCAAACCAAGAGATTATCAAATTTTTCAAAGGATTTTTCAGAGAGAAATCAAATCAATCAAATCAAGGCTTTCAAATCAAAGTTTTTATGGAAGATTTTCAAGTGGATTCAAAGAAATTTTTTCGTGAACTCTTCCATTCAATTTATACCAAGTTAATTCATTTGTGGAGGAAATTTTCTCTATACTCTTCTCATTTTATAAATATTTATGTTAAACTTTATTTAAACCTAAAGTGTAGGACTAAATTGAGTTGGAAACCCATAGTACTTCTATGGTTCCCTAAGTGTTTAATTACATGGGTTATCACAGTTGGTATCAGAGCATGGTATTAAGCATAAAGAGTTATAGGTTATGTGATATCCTTTATTTTTATATACTAAAATAATATATAAATTTTGTGCTCGTGACGTGTGATGTCACTATATATGTAGATATACATTTAGGTAATACAAATAAATTGGAAATCAAGACACGGTAAAATATTATTAAATATTTTGAATGCAATTGCATATTATGGGAGACTATGGATTGGCTCGGGGTCTAATATTGATGGTTCCTTGTATAGATTATCCCTCAGTGTCGGGTTCCAATGACTATGAAGTAGTCAACTATAATGACGTATTACACCCAAACCAATCATTTATGACTTGAGAGTAATTTTAACTTAAATTGGTCAATATTTGGTATGTGTGGAATTTATTAATATAGTTCATAAGGTTGATGATGTGTGAGAGTTGGTACCATTTAAAATAATAGATTTTAACTAAAAATAAGGTATTTTTGGCCTATTGAGTCAGTACATGTATTGGGGGATTTTTAGAACAGTTAAGGGTTAATTTGGGCAAGTTACTTAATGTCTTATTCTAGGCCCGAGCCCAATTTCATTTGTAAGAGATCTTAATGAGTCATTTAGGAGGTTCATTTAACAACATAAGCTTAATTTGGGGATATTATAATTTAGAGAGAGGAAGACTCAAAGAAGATGAGGGAATTCTAGAGAATTTTGACCCGTTTCTTCATCAAATTTTGAGGCAAGTTTAATTATAATATTTTATGATCAACATTGATTTAGATTATGCATATCTATGTAACTTTAAACCCTAATTGTGATTTTGATCTGATTTATACAGATTAATTTGGTTAAATTTCTTAATTAAATTAATTAAGTAGAAATTAGTGTCAATTTGTATTGGGTTGGTTGATTTTTATATAAATCAAAGTTGAAATTGTTATATTATGTATAGTAACTAACTTTAGGTTGAATCCTTCATAAACCCCTTAATTATATGCATAAATATTTATAGATTGGAACCAAATTAATAGAGATTGAATTTCTAGGGTTCTTCTTAGAGAATTGAGTTTTATGATTAAAATTGTCATTTTGATGTTATAATCATGTTTGAATCATATTTTATTCGTGGTTATATGCATGAATCTTAAATGGAGGTTTTGGATCCATTAATGGAGTTTTGGTTTGAGTTTGGTTGATTTGGGGAAGATGAAGTTTGCAGGATGTAATAGTTAATTAGCTTTTGGGTTTGGAGTTAATGGTTTGGATCTTTGGGTTTGGGGGTCAGTTTAGGGCTGCCTTTGGATTTATTTAACTTTAGTAAAAAAATATTATTAGGGTGGTTCATAGGTTTATAATTTTTGATAAATTCATTATTTACCTAACTTTGTAATGACCATAAAGTTGAAAATTCCTATATTTTATTTAGATTTCCATGTGTTGAGAATCTCTTTTATTACATTACATGTGTAAAATTCATACCATGTGTGTATTCATTAAAATCGTACCAAGGGGGGATTCTGTTATGGTGGCACATACGATGCGGACTACGATAATGCCTCGCTAGTAGACGGGTAAGCCTTAGTTATTTAATCCCTAGGTCATACGGTTAGGTACTCGCATCCGAGATGGATTGATGGGGAGATTTCATCATATAGCCTTGGGTATGGTAGACTATATAAGTGATGGGTAGATGTGGTGATTCATCATTTGCTCATGTTAAAGCTTTAGGCTTGGGACAATCTAAGACAATAATTGGTACGCGCAAGTGATCCCCGAAGGCAATAGGGATAGGCCTTAGTTAACTTGACCAACTTGAGTATGAACGTATTTTTATGGCACATGTTATAGTTCATGGTTTTAGACTTTGGGATTGTCTTATCTATTTTATACACTCATAATTGTTTATCGTAACCACCATTATGAACCCTTTGGTTGTAATCATTTGTCAATGATAAAAACTTAATTATGGGATTCACTTGGGAGGATTTTAGATGTATGTAATATCTAGGATTTTGGGTGGGATAAATCTAAAAGCCACCTAAAATTCTAGAGGTATGTTTATAGTTATAATTTATTCTAACTTCGGTTATACATTTATTATCTTTAGACTTGTTGTTAACGTTGTTGATTTAACGTTTCAGGACCTAAGCCACCCATGATGCAGCCTTGATAGACCTCGTTGTTGTCACTCATCCTTCTCGTTGTTGATACTCATTAGGATGTAGGCGTCCCTAGCCCACGCGTAAGCTTCTTTCATCATTTTTGTTACTCTTAATTCAGCATATAAAGAACATGTCGTATATTTACCTTTTATATTTTGGAAGTTTGTCTTGTATATTATAGTCAACTTTATAGATTTTATTGGCATGTATTACACTATCAAAGTTGATGGATAGTTACTTGTCTATATCCATTTTTCCTTTATTTTTATTCTTTATGCATGCTTAGAATGATACTTGATTGTTCAGACTCCTATATCGTTTGATTTAGACATGATCAGTCTATTATTAAAGCTTACAAGGTGTCGTGGTTGGTATCAAAGCATTCTCAGTTCTAGTGTCCTAAGGTCTTGAGTGCATTTATCACTTTTTCGCATTGCATTATTTGATAGTTTAGAGCCCTAATTTTTGTAATTGTACTCTACTTAGTTAGTATGTTATGAATGTGATTTTTTTTACTATTTTTCAAATGGTGAACACTCGTAAAGGACAGAGACGATGACGCCCGACCAAGAGTGCCAAATCAGGGGCAACTGCACCTCGACAGCAGAAGAAACTGCCACCACAGGGGAAGGTGCCAACAGTAGCACCGACTGACTTAGCTTCCATCATACCCTATACTATAGCTGCGATGCAGCAATAGCAGCCACCATCTCCACCACCTGTGGTTGTACCTATACCTTCCCCTCCTGCTACTTCTTCTTGGGAGTGTGCTCGGACTTCTTTGGGGAAGGGTATCCCCTAGAGTTTTGTGGATCCACTAATTTTATCATAATGCTCCAATGAAAACATGGCATTAAGCGTCATTTATTATTGGTGGAGTGTATCGATATTCAGTGGCAGATGACTGCGGGCTTCAAGATAGTAGGGGATGATTTATACTTGTGAGAGTATGTTTCCATCGTCGAGGATAGGTCCTGATTAACCTTAGAAGAGTTTTGGGAAAAGTTTAAAATGAAGAATTTTCCATTGTCATAGTAGAAAAAGTTAAGGGGCCGTTTGATAAGCTAAATCAATATGATATGACAAATGTTAAGTATGAGAGAGAGTTCACTTACCTTCTGCATCTTGCACCCGAGATTGAGGGATCTGAGGAGATAAATATTGATCGATTTGTGTAAGGTCTGACATGGAGGATTAAGCAAGTCTTATTAGGAAATCCAACATTCACCACATACACCCATGTGGTAGATTCCTCTTTTCTTCGTTGTGATGATCACCACAAGTTCCTGAGGGAGAAAGAGTCATAGAGGAAGAGGATGGGAGCCGGATAAGGGCTAAAGACATCGGATGATGGGGAGTCTTCCCAGGGGAAGGGAGGATCAAGCAAGTACCATAGATGACTAGTACTGGGGAGCAACCCCCTAATTAAATCTGCATAGATGAACATTTTTGATAGGGCAGATAAGGATAGGGCCAGAGTCAGTATTGGCATCCAGGAGCCAAAGTCAGTATCGGCATACAAGACAACTAGGCCAGAGAAGTCAGGTCCAGCCACAGAGGTAGAATGATAGGACCTACGATTAGGGGCAAGGGGAGTAGGGTCTCTACCAAGGAAACCCATTCCGTGGGGTATATTATTCATATGGAGATTAGGGCCAATCTTTTAGGAGGTGACCTAAGGGACTTTAGGCTGGTCCATGGTAGATTTAGTGAGGCAATAGCGATCTATTCCATCCCCACCCCGATTTTAAGATTTCCCTTATAGAAACTAGACGCTGGGGATCCAGTAGTTGTATCATGAACATGTGTACAACGTCTATCAGCAGGACCCTCTGGTATGACCCCAAGCGATTGAGGGTATGTTTTATGTATTTGAAAGTTATGATCGGGATCTTTTTTATACGGGAGCGTCACACTCTTTTACTAGTTTTAGATTTGCTATTACATTTGGTATGGAAGACATCTGATGTGACTATGCACGTGGATACCCCAGTGGGTGGGGGCACTTCCTTACACTAGGTATGTAGAGGTGTGGTAGTTGAGATAGGTCGATTGTGCTTCTCAACAGACTTATTACAGTTAGATATGTCTACGCATGATGCTATTTTTGGTATGGATTGGTCAGATATCACGCCCAGATCGAATGTAATGAGATGGCTATCACATTTTCTATTCCCGGACAGGAGATGTTTCTTATATCCACTAAAGGGAGATTCTAGCATGAACTTATAGTACATCGATATGAGTACATCCAAGGAGGTTATGGTATCACTAGATTACATCCCGATAGTTTAGGATTTTGCGGACGTATTAGAGGAGGTTTTGGGATTACCACCTATAAGGGAGATGGATTTTTGTAATGATTTGGCTATGGGCACCTGACCCATAGCGAGAGCACCGTATCGTATGGCTACGTTATAGATAAAATATTTAAAGGAGTAGATCCAATAGTTGCTGAGTTAGGGGTTCATCCGGAGGAGTACTTCTCCGTGGGGAGCCCCCGTGTTATTTGTAAAGAATAAGGATGGGTCACTCCGACTATGTGTGGATTATATGGAGTTGAATAATGTCACTATAAGGAACAAGTATTCATTGCCTCGAATAGATCAACTATTTGACCAATTGAGGGATGCATCCTTTTTTTCTAAGATTGACTTGTGCTCAAGGTACTATCAGCTACGAATTCGAGAGGTGGATATACTGAAGATGACCTTTCTCCCAAATTATGGCTCGTATGTTAGGTTCATGTCGTTCGGGTTGACCAATGCATCTGTAGTTTTTATGGATCTCATGAACCGAGTGTTTTGATCCTACTTAGATCAAATCATCATCGGGTTCATCAACAATATCCTTGAGTATTCACAAATGGAGGAGGATCATGCGCAATACTTGAGGTAAGTTTTGCAAACACTTAGACAAAAAAAGTGTATGCCAAGTTCTCTAAGTGTGGATCTTGGCTCCAGTAGGTGCATTTTCTAGGGCATATAGTGTTTGAGATCGGAATTTTAGTACTATCCTTATAAGATGTCTGCGGTTATGGATAGGGAGGAAACTACAACCCTTATAGAGATCAAGAGATTTTTAGGTTTAGCGGGATATTATAGGAGGTGTATTCATGGGTTCTCAAAGATTGCTGGACCACCAACTCACCTCACCCGAAAGGGGATCCTATTTGTTTAGAATGCCAATTGTCAACGAGCATTCGAAGATCTCAAGGGAAAGCCCACGACCGCACATGTCCTCATTATGCTAGGGGTTGTCATCTCGTATATAGTCTATACAGATTCATCGTTATAAGGATTAGGAGGAGTGATGGTGCAAGAAGAGAGGCCGATAGATTATTGTGACACCCTGCCTATTTAAATCACGGTTCATCAATCCTTTATCAAAATAAAACAGGATTTTCATATGGTTCATTCTCACCATCACTGTCAAAAACCAAATTAATTACTAATAACCTATTACGCCCAGTGTCAAATTTTAAAATCTCTAATATTTTCAACTTAAACGCAAAATAAATCCATCCACATAATTAATATACACATTTGAAATAAATAAAACAATAACCGATAACTCTTGGTAAAACATTAATACAACCATATCGAAATAGGCACAAACGAAAAAGCGGAAAAATAATATAAATGACAACAGTTGGTCAACATTCCCGAACATAACTCACAATACCGCCTATATATATTACAAGGATAGAAGCGTCTAAACAATCCCTGCTAGCATCCACAGCTGCTGCAGCATCGTCTGACTCAAAGGATTAATATCATCCAGGCGTCCCTGTGTCTGGACACCTAAAAGGTTTTTAAAATATTTGCAAGAGGGTCAGATCCGAAAGCGTTTTGAAAATATTTAACAAGTGTTTAAAATACTTTAAAATTTAAAATATGATATTCTCCATATTTAAACTGGTGTCTCACTCACATGAGATACCCCTCACCTCTCGTCTAACAGTGCACACTTAACGCATGTATTTTAAACACCCTAGTTACGCTACCCAGCATAACTAGCATCTCTCAAAACTTCTAAGTAATCATACCCCACGTATATAATATTCGACGCTTTCGCACGAGCTTATGCATTATAAATTCTCACTTATAATTTATCCGTTCATTATGAATAGCTTTGACTAGTTATTATACACTATTCAGATTTTAGTGTTATTATTCTCGTATATAATATTCCCATCTTTACATACGTATCTCACATTTTATTCCGAATTTTATTCTCCCACATGTAACAATTTACTTCTCACTTTATTCTTTATTTTTTCCATATATATATATATATACACATCAAGTATATCCATACTTATATATCACACACTATATAAGTATAATAACCATCCCTCAGAGCTATAACTCAATGGATGTAGTCTTTACAATGCTATCATCTTCCAAGGATTTCTCACACATCATCATGGGTACCAACGGTCGGGATCTCATACCGCCTTGGTAAAAATCCAAATCATAACGTATGGGAAGCGGTCATAGTTCCTCACGTGAAAGTGAGAACGAATCATACCCAAGACGTCTCACCCATGATAAAATCACATAATATAAATAATGTACGCTATGACCTGGGGACAATACTCTCCCTGCTCCTCAAGCCAAGGGATTCACCCACATCGCGCAACTTCCCATAATAGCACAAGAGGGGTATGCTTCACATAAATATACCATTCACACACAGATTTATTTATAATCATATATATATATATACACTGTCTGTATACCCGTTTATATATAAAAATAAATCCGGCTATCATGCATATATCCTATGACACTAGCCTGTAAATCCCGAATATACCAATTCATATTAATTTATAAGTATACACACTTAATTTAATCCCATAAGTATTCACTCACTTATGATACAATTATCACATTAATTTCTTCCGAGTATTAACTTATCACGTCTAGCTAGTATTCTTATTTCATCCTACTCGCACATTCGGACTCACTCATATATGACTGGCATATATATATTCTACACGTATAATATATATATACTAGCGAAATGCCCGTGCCTGAAGGCACAGCGAAATTTTTTGAAGTACGTAATCATAAAAATAAAAAATTTCCAAAGTAAGCAATTGCAAAGTGGAAAAAATTTTGTACCCCAATAAAATAAAGTCAAATTTAAAAAACGGTCATAATCTCCTTTGTTTATCGGACTATCCACCCTGCTTAACGAATAACAAATAATCCAACAATATTGAAATAGTCTAAATTCATCAAACAAATTCACATATAGCATGAAAGATACAATATTCATCAACCAAATTCACATTGTGTCTCGAATAAACAAAGTGTCAATTTAAAAAAAAAATGGACATAGTCTCCTTTATTTATTGGACTATCCACTCTGCTTAAGGGATAATAAACAATCCAACATTATTCAAAGAGCCTAAATACAAATACTTCAGCAATTATTCATCTAACAAATACTTCAACGCAGATTACACAAACCTATAGTGTATTTATACACGACTGCATACTACACCTGATCAAAGTGTAGTTTTTTGTATCGAACAATTTGAAATACAATTACAAAAAATAATGTGAAACAAAGGTAATACAATAAAAAAGTAACCCCTATTAACTGCTCCTATTAATGAGGCCTGGCATCCATGTATATTGATTTTTAATTTTTAAAATCGTCACCGATTGAGGAAAGATGGATGAGGCATATTTCACCACCTTACTACCTTGAGCCACCTGTAAACATAAAAATGTAATTGTTATTGAAATAACACTGCTAAAAAATAGCACGACAGTTTAAAAATTATATACAGGACTGCAAATAATCTAATTAAAATTCTTCCACTACATCTCGTAGATGGCTAAAAATTATCAAGTTTGGTCTAACTTTCATTGTTGATAAATCAACATGACAGTAGCAATCTAGGAGATAGTGTGACTTCACTTTCAGAACATCAAATATTAACACAAATTATGAGGTAATGAAATCAACTCAGCTAGACTAGCCGAATTTAATACCAAAGAGGCACAAATTGTACTATCGATGTGTCGAATCACAGCAGCGATACCAGAAATGAAAACCCCAAATATAAAAGAACATAGTAAATTAGTGTTAATATAAAATAACGTAGTTTTTCTAACAATAAAGATAACACAAAATCTTATTATGTATATTAGGATTATGAAAAAAATGAACTCGACTTAGCTTGACTTGCCAAATTTGACACCAAAGCGGCCCAAATAATAGTATCGCTATGCAGAATCATGGCAGTTGCTTATGTCGTTCGGTTCTCGCAGCTTATGTCGTTCGCTGCTCACTGCAGAATCATGGCAGCTTTCCGTTTGATGCTCGCTGCAGAATCAAGTGCAAAAAGATCGCAAATCAATTCACTTCTAGCTCCCTATGTCATTCGCTGCTCGTTGTTCGAGGTCGAGTTGCTTGCTGCTTTTAATTTACCTAAATCAGTTCATATTTAACATTAATTTGTTGATTATTTTGTCAAAGAACACGCCATCAACTAATTCCCAAAATGTCCTATGTGTATAAGGATCAGAAGCAGATACATCAAATACATTTTGAGAATCTATGATATTATATAACTTATATAATTATAGAATCGAACAACAGCAGTAGCATAGTGTATAACATAACTAAACATCAAATATAACTGAACATAAATAAACTGACATCAAATATTATGAGAACAAACCAAATACATTTTTAAGGTTTGCTACTAACATCTGTCCAAACTGGGCTACTATATAATATTATATAAGGTTTGCTACTAACATCTTTTTTAAATAGAACAATACACTTACAAAGAGAATGGATAATCTACATCTAAAGGTAAAGCAGAGTTGGATTCTGCTAAGTCAAAGATTCAGCCAAACCTGCTCTTGGTTAGAACCCCGTGACAAAGAGAATGGAGGAAAACCCAAGAAAATCTATATAAACATTCTAATAAACACATTAAAAAGAAAATCTATATAAACAGAAGGACTAATGAGTAATTATTGGAACCATTTTAACAAACATCACATGCCCAAAAAAACTATGTGCTGGGGCTTTATCCCATTGACTCTAAGAACCTAAAAAAATAGTTCAACTTTGTGCAGGGGCTTAATCTTGCCCTGTCAAGAATTTTTAAAAAAAAACTTTGTCAAGGCAAAATAATACAATCAACATTATAGGTGATTAAGGTTTAGGTGGGGTAGCGGGTGATCTTTATGTGTGTGTGTGTGTGATAAAAAGGGAGAGACACCTGATGTGACCAATAATCTGATTTTGTTTCATGAAGTTTATGTAACATGAGCAAACTACACATAGAAGATGTTTGAAAACTTCACCTAATGTGCCCAATAATCAAATTATTAATCCCTTCAAAAACCTTCTAATCATCTCATATCAAAAACCTTCAAAAACCTCGTGAGCATTTTCATCTCCAATCAAGTTTCATCTCCAATCTAGATATATGCATCTACATATATGCATATATGCAGATGCATATATGCGTAGCCTGCATATATGCGCAGCCTGCATATATGCGCAGCCTGCATATATGCTGCATATTCGCTCTCGTTCAGAAATCATATTCGCTCTCGTTCAGAGGCACTACAGCTCCAGGATGGGCATCTGAGCATTGTTCAGCTCCTTTCCACACTCCAGAATTGTGGGATTGCCCTAGGCATGCAGATATTGGTGAAAGAACTGACATCTGGTCCTTAGGTTGCACTTTAATGAAATTGTAGCGAAATCAAATGGCATAAAATTATTGATTAAATAAGCCAGTCCTCTTAATAACCCATATATATGAGATAAACCCAAAACCAATTGACACAGAAATTTAAGAAATAAAAAGATATAAAATGTGAGATAAATGAGTTGGCCATCACATGGATCAAACTTGGTGGCTTTTTTTAAGACTCTAGGGACTATTAGTCTGGCCAAGACCGTAAAACTTACGAAGAGATTTCAACTTAAGGCTTCTAACAAACAATGTAAATTATTTAACCAAAACATAAATACAAAGTGAGAAATTATTATTACCTGAAAGTAGTCATCGGCTTAAGCATAAATTTGGGCAAGAAAGTAAAACTTGTAAATTGAGGGAGACATATACTGACCTATTTACAAAACATATACCAAACGTATTTGGGAAACTTCAACATAGAAAAAATCATACATAGCATAATGAAACGACCCAATCAAGTTAAAAAAATAAAAAACATTACCTGTGTTGATCCATAACTCTGAGTTGGCCCAAAGGTGTCTCAACATAAAGATTCAAGCATCTGAAAACGAAGTTTATCAGAAAATATTAACAAATTATAATAGTAACAATCAATTCTTTGCATTTTTGGACATGAATAAAAAAATGATGTCTTCAGGCCACATTTAAGCTTCAGTTAAAAATGAGAATTTATGAGGAAAAACTCTAATAGTAACAAACTCTTCCATTTGAATCAAGAAAAAAATGATTTGTATAAACATTTGAATTCAAGCTAAATAGTGAACATGAGGTGTCCTATTAAAAACAACTTCAACATCAACACTATTTACCATATAGTGCATCTGTGCGCCTGTGCGCCTGTGAGAGAGAGACTACCCTAAGTTGGTAGAGGTGATGATGTAGGGAAGCGTGGGAGGAGGCGGGTAGGGTTTGTGTTGTTGGGAGGGGTTTGTCTTGAAAGGGTAGAGAGAAACAATAAGTGAGAGATAGGGGAGTGAATGAGAGGAGACGGGATGTGTGTTGAGGGTTAAGCATTTTTCTCTTCGTTTTCCATGTCACAATCCTACATGGCATGGCATAATCCTACATGTCACAATCTAGTGAACCAATCACAGCCGGGATATTTTGGAATAGTAAAACACCCTCCTTCAATAAAAATAGAGTGTGGAGAATATTAATCTTATATATGACAAAAGTAAACAGGTACATTATAGAAGTTGATACTTTTTATATGATACCTATTACTGTGACCCAAGAACACACATTAATTATACTACATGACTACTGACAAAACATTAATTATACACATGGTGAGTAAATATATAAACAAAGTTGAGTTGCCTTATGACAATGAAATACCTTGAGTTATTTGCTATGAGGCTTAGAATAAAATACCATAATAAGTCATCATTCATAAGCCACAAAAGGGTAAGTTATACAGACGTCTCCTCTAGTTTCATATATTACACATGCATCCCCTCTTTTTTCAATATCAGACGCTTCCAATCTTGTTTCATATATTTGAATAGGAAATATAATTACCTAAAAGTGAATCGTTTAACAAATCTTACCGTAGAACCCGTAAAACTGAAAATGAAAGTAATTAGGCATGACTATCAAACACATAGTAAAGGACTATCAAACACACATAATAAAGGACTATCAAACACGTAGTAAAGGACTATCAAACACACATAATAAAGGACTATTAAAGGACTGTCAAACACACGTAAGAAGTATGTGCTATACTTCACTAAATATCATTGGAAAAAACTCAAAATACGAAAAATATTAAATTACCTAGTTGCATAATGGTCCAAAAAATGAGTAGCTCGCACCTGCAACATTTAGTAAAGGATACGCATACATTTTGATCTGAGCAGAAAAACAACCCTTAAATAGATACGTTAAGAAATAGACATAGAAAGGTTCTTAGAAGACACCTTATAACATTGAAATTTCTCTATGTTAGACTCGATGTCCTTTTAAAATACCTTTTTGTTTCTTCTTGTCCTTTTAAAATACCATAAAAGGGGGAGCACAAAATAGGGAAGAGAAGAAATGGTTAGATCTGCTTAAATGTGATTAAAAAAAAGTGGGGGTTTAAAATACCTTTTTGTTTCTTCTTGTCCGCAGGGGAAGATCATGAAATCACTTTTCTAAAAGCCAATAGATAAAACAAAGCATAAACCTATAAGCATAAATCCGAGATTTTATAAATCAGAGATTTTCTAAACATATAATATAAACGAATAACTCTTATATTTTAGTAAACCCTAGGTCTGAAAACTCAAAAATAATGTAAACAAATTGTATATTTTCAATTGTATAACTCATAAAACCCATATTTTAGTAAACCCTAGGTCTGGATGTAAAAAGCACATAGGATCATGTTCATACTTCCAAAAATAGTAGATCTACAAAATAAAAATTAGATCTGTAAAAATCAAGCTCCCTGATCTCTGTGTGCGTGTGTGCGATTGAGCTTCCAGATCTATATGTGCGTGTGTACATGGGAGCGTGTGTGAGAGAGAGACTACCTTAAGTTGGCAGAGTAAACAGTGGAGGGCGGAGATTGAGGGGGCGGAGGCCGAGCTCCCAAATCCGTGTGTGTGTCTGTGCGTCTGTGCGCCTGTGAGAGAGAGACTACCCTAAGTTGGCAGAGGTGATGATGTAGGGCAGCAGTGGAGGGCGGCGATGTAGGGGAGGAGGCGGGTAGGGTTTGTGTTGTTGGGAGGGGTTTGTCTTGAAAGGGTAGAGAGCAACAATAAGTGAGAGAGAGGGGAGTGAATGAGAGGAGACGGGATGTGTGTTGAGGGTTAAGTATTTTTCTCTTCATTTGCCATGTCAAAATCCTACATGGCATGGCATAATCCTACATGTCACAATCTAAGACCATTAGATTGAAGTTAGTGAACCAATCACAGCCGTAGATATTTGGAACAGTAAAACACCCTCCTCTCATATAATAAATATATATATATATATATATATATATATATATATATATATATATATATATATATATATATAATCGCCGAAATAATTTCTCGAGTGTCGTTCATCAAACACTCCTAAAATTCATACCCCAGATTTTATTCCCACTAATCCAAGGTGTAATACCCCGTATTTTTATGCTATATTAATTTGGGGATTTATTAAATTTAATGCGAGTGAATTATTTAATAAAAATCCGGAAATTAATTATGTTATAATTATTAACATGACGAGAGTTAGTAATTATGGGAAATTTGTTGAATATTACTAATGAGCAAAGTAGTATATGATATTGATTATATTGATTGTCACGAGTGAGTTATATGACAATTTCGGAAATTTGAATCGGGACGCGCCCGTGTCGCGTCGGGACTAAATTTTGATAAATAAAAAGTGAATATTTTATAAGTTGCCCGTATGGTCGTTTTGAGTGCGCCAACGCGTCCGGAAGGGTCGAGATAGTCCGAAAAGTGTACCCAGAGGTGTAGTTTGTGTCTCGGGGCGTTTCTAGGCCTAATTAGTACCCCGGGAGGGCATTTTGGTCATTTTACATATTTGGGTAATTAAACCCACGAAATTCAGCAACCTATATCAGCCTTTTAGGTTAGTCATTTAGGGTTAGAATATTCAGAACCCTAGAACGGCAATTGGAGAAGAGAGGAGAGAGCTCTCAAGGCAATTCAAGGCCAAAAAGTCACCGGTTTGCACCGCCGCCATCACCAACGCGTAGATCGCGAGAAGGGGAACGCAACCACACCAAAATCAGCCGCAATCCAGACTTCTGAAAATCCCAGGCAACTGTTTATCTTTCTATTTTCATTGGTGCAATTTCCATATTAGTTTAGGAATGATTAGGGATGAAAAAGATGGAAGAAAACCCAAATTGTGATAGGAATTTGCATGTAGTAAAGACTTAAACCTTATTCTGGAAGTCTCTTGTGATGTAGAAAGATAACCCACAAAATTTTGGTGTAACTAAGAAGGAAATTCTGGGATTAAATAGATTAGAATCATGAGTTAGAGATTTTTAGGGTTCTTGAGTTTTAAATGAATTATGGCATGATAAATCCATGTTTAGTGATGTAAATTGATAGCTTTTACGTTGAATATACCTGTTATGATGATATAAGGTTAGTAGTATTAATTCTGGGATGATTGGAACTTGAAAATATGGATTTGGTGTAAATTTGGAGGTGAAACCCGTAACTGCAATTCTACAGATTTTTCGCATACCTGCTTGATCGATCGATCGAGCCTAGAGCTTCGATCGATCGAAGGTTCGATCGATCGAGCCCCAAACCTCGATCAATCGACCCCTCCTGGCAGACTCCTATTTCCCTTTTGTAAATGATTTAAAAATCGAATTGTCGTGATATAATTCTTGGGCATTCTTAGTATAATGATTTGGGAGACATAGAGGACCAGTAGGGCGTATAAATAAATGTTGGGATCATTAATATTCGACGAGAATGGTATTTATGGGATATTTACTTTAGGGTTAGTAAATTGTTATATTAAAGGGTGAGGCGCCTAAGAGAATCACGTTGAAAAGTAAATATGTCACCTACTGAATTTTCTACTTGGAAGAATAGAGTCCACGAGCGTCACGAAATAAGTGAGAAAACCATTTCGAGTTAAGGTTAGAGATGAAACCTTATACGTAATACTAATAATGTGAAATTAATAATAAATGTTGTAATTATGGGTGACGAGAGGAACCTATATTAATATGATGAAAGTGGTATATTTATATGATTGTGTGTACATATACTATATACATGTGAAAAACATACCGCGCTACTTTCTATCCTTGAGGTTACCGCGCTGGGACAGTCTTATCTCGATGGGACCTTTATGGGGGATATTGACTTGTACCCTAGAAGATAGATATCCTTGGTACAGGCTATCGAATTGATAGTTCAGACGGTCCTAAGAGACACGAGTATGTGCCATCCTCTTAAAGACTTGGAATCTATTCTTCGCCTCTATATTGTTTGTGTATGTGTTAATACAATTCGAGAGTGATTCCGAATTTGTATTCCCCTTGATATGAGTGGTATGGGGTTTGGATAGTAGAAGTATGCACGCACCATAGTTTTATTTGGGGTGCTGTTATTATATATATATTATACGAGTAGTTAATATATATATATATGAGATTTGAAAACTTGAAACTGCCTACTGTGATTTGATAAGTAGAACATGGTTGATGACTCAAATAGTAAATACTTGTCTTGTGAAAGTATAATATGACACTGGAAAACTTTTCAAATTAATAAAGCTAAAACGAGAGTTGTGTTGCTAATTGGAAGTATCTTTTTAAACAATGATATTGTTCGGTTTTGAAATCTTATGAGTAAGTTAAGATAAGCTAAATTATCGGGAAGGTTAGTATGATAAAATGATAAGATAATCTGTTGGGAAGGTTAGCACGATAGGCGTGCACATTAGAAGAGAGGTGAGAATTTCTCAAGAGAGTGTCGCTCTAATATGTTGTTGCATTGGCCTGTATCAATTTAAATACTTGCTAAACGTATTTTAAATCAAACACACTTTCGGGCTCTGACCCATTTATCTCTCTCTCTCTCTCTCTCTCTTGTATATATATGTATGTATTACAGGTGCCCAGCCACAGGGGCGTCTTGCTTAGGATCTCTTGGAAGGAACGCACTGCAGCTTAGGTGGGAGTTGCAGGTCTTCTGATTAGACGACTTCGTTCATTCGGATCCACTCTTAGTATTTTCATTTAGTTGAGCATGTGTAGCTCTTTACATTATTTCGTTGTTATTGGACATTTGTATTTCACTTACTTCCAGTATGGTTACTATGGGTTTTATTCAGTTTGATTGTGTTACTTTATATTTCGCATGTTGACATTCGATTAACGAATGTTTTAAATTAATTGGACTATGTTGCAGATATTTAATGTGGTGTGATTCTTACTTATTGAATGTTGTTAATAAAATAAATGTTTTTCTTTAAATAAAATTTGGAAAGTTATGTATAAAAATGGTTTTGACACTTAGCTTAATTATTTAGGGTGTTAAATTGGAAAATTTATTTTTATCGACAGTGATGCTGAGAATTGACCAACTGTTTACCTTGATTTAATTTAATAAAGGAGTGATCGCCCGGTATTTAATTAGGCGGGGTGTCACAGGTGGTATCAGAGCATCAGGTTCTAGTGTCCATAGGATCTGTACGGCTTATTTCGCTTTCAGCTTAACGTTATTGCTATAGAGCCCTATTTTTAGGATTGTTATATTCTTTCTTTTACGTTTAAGTCTTCAGCTATTTGAGATTTGATAATAACTGTAGACTAATAAATTTGTTCATGTTTCAGATGCCTCTGAGACGTGCTCCGAAAGATAGGCGTGCCCAGGCCGAGCAGCCAGCAGCTCCGGCACCAGGCACAATGAATGCAAATGAAGTAGCCGCCATTGTTGCTCAGGTGGTGAATACCGCGATAGCGGTGATTCAGCAGGCTCCACCCTAGGTTCCGGCAGGGGCGCCAGCACCAGCACAGCTTCCATCCGCATGGGAGAGGGTTTGGGATGCTTTTCAGAAAGCGCATCCCCCTGAGTTCTCTGGTAGCTCCGATATTGTCACAGTTAGCCAATGGAAGAAGGACATCCAGCGGCACCTCCGTATGTATGAGTGCACTGATGTGCAAAAGCTGTTATTGGCTTCCTTTAAGCTGGTGGGAGCCACATTGCAGTGGTGGGAGTCCACTACCACTTTGGAGGAAAGGGACACGATCCCTATTCAGTTGTTCTGGGAGCGGTTTGACCGCAAGTATTTTCCACCCGCCGTGCAGACTGAGATGAGGCGGAAACTACTGAATCTGAAGCAGGAGAGTCCTACTGTAGCGGAGTATGAGGAGGAGTTCACGAGACTTCTCACCATTGTTCCAGATGAGGCACCTACTGAGAGCAAGAAGATTATGTTGTTTGTCGACGGGTTAGCTTGGAGGATCCGTCAGCACCTTATTGGGAATTTATCTCTGAGTACTTTCACTGATGTACTCAATGCCGCGTTGTTACATTGCCAGGATCACCGCTTCCATCTGCAGGGAAGCAAGAGAGCAGGAGAGTCCAGCCAGCAGGGCAGGACCGAGGGTAATAGTGCCAGTGGGGCACCATCTCATGGACAGACTCGTCAGCACGAGCAGAGTTCCCATCAGGGGGACCCTGCTAAGCGATTCCGTTAAGGTGATTCTAGGCAGGGATTCGGGGGTTTTAGGCAGGGCCAGCCTAATCAGCAGGGCCATCAGGGCCAACACCGACAGCAGCAGGGTCAGCAGTGTGCTAATCAGGGCCAACAGGGCCAGTGGCGTGGAGGTAATGGCCAACAGGGTCGTGGACAACAGGGTCAGAGGGGAGGTAACTTCAAAGGCCGATGTTTTGGGTGCGGTAAACATGGCCATAGGCGTCAGGATTGCCCAGAGGGCGATAGGGCCCCACAGCAGCAGGGAGCCCATAATGATCCACAGAGGCCACTATTTCCACCTTCCCTCCCAGCTCCAGACCAGGTGCCAGCCCTACCAGCCATTCCAGCAGCTCCAGTGCAGCATGGGCAATTACAGTATGGACGTGTCTATAACATCCACCAGGCAGCAGCTCCACAGGCACCACCCGCGATTGAGGGTATGTTTCCTATCCATGGTACTATGGGTCGGGTTTTGTTTGATACGGGGGCAACACATTGTTTTATAGCTACGCATTTTGCGAAGGCCTTAGGGTTGTTAGCCACAGCAGAGAGCACAGTGATGTGTGTGGACTCACCGTTGGGGAGTGGGTCACTTATTTTCTTTATATGCCGAGGAGTGGGGTAGAGATTGGTAGCTTGGTATTACCTGCAGACATGTTAGTCTTAGACATGCACGAGCATGATGTGATTATTAGTATGGATTGGCTCGCAGCTTATAGAGCCATGATTGATTGCTTCGGTGGGAGCATTATTTTTGCCATTCCGGGGCAAGAGATGTTTGTAGTGGCGATGCCTCGCCCAGAGGGAGGCTCGACCGCTCATTTGTATTACATAGAGGAGGATACCTCTAAGGAGGTTATGATTCCCTTAGATTCGATCCCAGTTGTCAGGGAGTATTTTGATGTGTTTCAGGAGATACCAGGCCCACCCCCCAGTCAAGAGATAGACTTTGTTATAGATTTATTGCCAGATACGAGACCTATAGCATGCGCACCGTACCGTATGGCTCCGACAGAGATGCGAGAGCTACGAGATCAGATAGAGCAGCTGTTAGGTCAGGGCTTCATTCGCATGATTACCTCACCTTGGGGCGCTCCAGTTTTGTTTGTGAAGAAGAGAGATGGTTCACTGAGATTGTGTGTGGACTACCGGGAGCTGAACAAGGTCACGATATGGAATAAGTATCCGTTGCCTCGAATCGATGACCTGTTCGATCAGCTGAGGGGAGCAACTTTCTTTTCGAAGATAGATCTGAGGTCGGGGTACCATCAGCTACGTATTAGGGAGCAGGATGTTTTGAAGACTGCTTTCTTGACGAGATATGGGTCCTATGAGTTCAGGGTGATGCCGTTCGGACTCACAAATGCTCCAGCCATTTTCATGGACTTGATGAACCGAGTATTCAGAGAGTTCTTGGATCAGTTTGTCATCGTTTTCATAGATGACATTTTGATATATTCACACTCTGAGGAGGAGCATGCCGAGCATTTGAGGCAGGTTCTTCAGACTCTACGAGAGCATCAGTTGTATGCTAAGTACGAGAAGTACGGATTCTGGTTACGAGAGGTACAGTTCTTGGGGCATGTTGTTTCTGAGCAGGGGATAGCAGTTGACCCGAGTAAAGTATCAGCGGTGAGGGAGTGGGGACAGCCCACGACACCGACGGAAGTGCGTAGTTTCCTGGGGTTAGTTGGTTACTACAGGAGATTCATTCGGGGATTCTCCAAAATAGCGGGTCCATTGACCAATCTGACTCGCAAGGGAGTACCATATGTTTGGGATGACGCTTGTCAGTTGGCTTTCGACGAGCTGAAAGACAAGCTTACTTCAGCGCCAGTCCTTGTATTACCACAACCGGGTATGGAGTACCTGGTTTACACCGATGCGTCCTTACGGGGACTTGGGGGAGTACTTCAGCAGGAGGAGAAGGCTATAGCTTTTGCCTCCCGCAAGCTTAAGCCTCATGAGAAGAATTACCCCACCCACGACCTGGAGTTAGCAGCGGTCGTCTTTGCATTGAGGATATGGAGGCACTATTTATTGGGAGAGAAATTCCGTTTGTTCACAGACCACAAGTCGTTGCAGTACCTGTTCACTCAGTGAGAGCTGAATATGCGCCAGCGTAGATGGCTAGAGTTTGTGAAGGACTACCAGTTCGAGATACAGTATCATCCGGGAAAGGCCAACGTAGTTGCTGATGCGTTGAGTCGTAGACCGGTAGACGAAGTAGCAGACGTCTGGAAAGAAAAGTGGAAGGAGTTGGGTCATCAGGAAGCATTAGCACGTTCTTTCATGTCTGTGATGTCAGTCACACCCGAGATTATTATGAGGGTGATACAGGCACAGACCATAGACCCGTTTTGCCAAGAGCAGATTGTGCGACTTCTAGCCAAGGGCGTTGAGTCCTATTCTGTTAGTTCCGATGGAGGTTTGCAGTTTAATGGGAGATTGGTGGTTCCAGAAGGAGCAGAATTACGTCATGCTGTGATGACTCATTCTCATGGGTCCCGATTTGCAGTACATCCGGGAGGCGATAAGATGTACCAAGATATGAGGAGGCAATACTGGTGGAGTGGGATGAAGGACATTGCTGAGTTCGTGTCCAAGTGTTCTACCTGCCAGCTGGTGAAGGTGGACCACCAGAAACCGTCAGGATTGCTTCAGCCATTGGAAGTACCCGTGTGGAAGTGGGAGAGTATTTCCTTGGATTTTATTACAGGGTTGCCCACATCACAGCGGGGCCACGATTCTATCTGGGTGATTGTAGACCGTTTGACCAAGGTGGCTCATTTTTTTCCGGTGCGGACAGATTACACCACGGGTCAGTATGCTTAGTTGTTCATCGTTGAGATTGTCAGATTACACGGGGTGCCCCTGAATATTTTATCAGATAGAGACAAGATTTTCGTGTCACGTTTTTGGGAAAGCTTTCAGGAGGCTATGGGTACTGAGTTGAGGCTGAGTTCAACTTACCACCCACAGACAGATGGACAGACAGAGCGTACTAATCAGATGTTAGAGGATATGCTACGCATGTGTGTTCTCGATTTTGGAGGAGGTTGGGAGCCACATCTTCCACTGGTAGAGTTTGCTTATAATAACTCTTATCAGTTCACGATTGGCATGGCTCCATTTGAGGCTTTGTATGGAAGACCTTGTCGTTCCCCAGCTTGTTGGCTCGAAGTGGGGGATAACAAGTTTCTAGGACCAGAGGTGATTCAGGAGACCTCCGCGAGGATTGAGATGATCAGGAGTCGCATTCGGATAGCCCAGGACAGGCAGAAGAGCTACGCCGATGCGAAACGGTTCTTCCGGGAGTTTAGTGTGGGGGACCAAGTGTTATTGCGTGTATCTCCTATGAAGGGAGTGATGAGGTTCGAGAAGAAGGGGAAGTTGGCTCCGAGGTACGTGGGACCATTTCCCATCATCGAGAGGATTGGGTCGGTTGCATACAGGTTGGGACTGCCAGAACATTTACATCGCATCCATGATGTATTCCACATCTCGTCATTGAGACGATACCTTCGGGATGATATGGCCCATACTCACATTGCGATAGATGAGATCGACTTACAGCCTGATAGCTCTTACGAGGAGAGACCGGTGGCCATCCTAAACTATAGTGAGAGGAGATTAAGGTCGAAGATAGTTCCACTTGTGCGGGTCCAGTGGGAGCATCATAATGTGGAGGAATCCACTTGGGAGCGCGAGGCAGATATACGCGAGAGATATCCAGAGTTGTTTTCATCAGGTATGCCTTATTTTCCGAATTTCGGGACGAAATTCCGTTATTAGGGGGGAAGTATCTAATACCCCGTATTTTTATGCTATATTAATTTGGGGATTTATTAAATTTAATGCGAGTGAATTATTTAATAAAAATTCGGAAATTAATTATGTTATAATTATTAACGTGACGAGAGTTAGTAATTATGGGAAATTTTTTGAATGTTACTAATGAGCAAAGTAGTATATGATATTGATTATATTGATTGTCACGAGTGAGTTATATGACAATTTCGGAAATTTGAATCGGGACGCGCCCGTGTCGCGTCGGGACTAAATTTTGATAAATAAAAAGTGAATATTTTATAAGTTGCCCATATGGTCATTTTGAGTGCACCAACGCGTCCGTAAGGGTCGAGATAGTCAGAAAAGTGTACCCAGAGGTGTAGTTTGGGTCTCGGGGCGTTTCTAGGCCTAATTAGTACCCCGGGAGGGCATTTTGGTCATTTTACATATTTGGGTAATTAAACCCACGAAATTCAGCAACCTATATCAGCCTTTTAGGTTAGTCATTTAGGGTTAGAATATTCGGAACCCTAGAATGGCCATTGGAGAAGAGAGGAGAGAGATCTCATGGCAATTCAAGGCCAAAAAGTCACCGGTTTGCACCGCCGCCACCACCAACGCGTATATCGCGAGAAGGGGAACGCAACCACAGCAAAATCAGCCGCAATCCAGACTTCTGAAAATCCCAGGCAAGTGTTTATCTTGCTATTTTCGTTGGTGCAATTTCCATATTAGTTTAGGAATGATTAGGGATGAAAAAGATGGAAGAAAACCCAAATTGAGATAGGAATTTGCATGTAGTAAAGACTTAAACCTTATTCTGGAAGTCTCTTGTGATGTAGAAAGATAACCCACGAAATTTTGGTGTAATTAAGAAGGAAATTCTGGGATTAAACAGATTAGAATCATGAGTTAGAGATTTTTAGGGTTCTTGAGTTTTAAATGAATTATGGCATGATAAATCCATGTTTAGTGATGTAAATTGATAGGTTTTACGTTGAATATACCTGTTATGATGATATAAGGTTAGTAGTATTAATTCTGGGATGATTGGAACTTGAAAATATGGATTTGGTGTAAATTTGGAGGTGAAACCCGTAACTGCAATTCTGCAGATTTTTCGCAGACCTTCTTGATCAATCGATCGAGCCTAGAGCTTCGATCGATCAAAGGTTCGATCGATCGAGCCCCAAACCTCGATCGATCGACCCCTCCTGGCAGACTCCTATTTCCCTTTGTAAATGATTTAAAAATCGAATTGTCGTGATATAATTCTTGGGCATTCTTAGTATAATGATTTGGGAGACATAGAGGACCAGTAGGGCGTATAAATAAATGTTGGGATCATTAATATTCGACGAGAATGGTATTTATGGGATATTTACTTTAGGGTTAGTAAATTGTTATATTAAAGGGTGAGGCGCCTAAGAGAATCACATTGAAAAGTAAATATGTCACCTACTGAATTTTCTACTTGGAAGAATAGAGTCCACGAGCGTCACGAAATAAGTCAGAAAACCCCTTCGAGTTAAGGTTAGAGATGAAACCTTATACGTAATACTAATAATGTGAAATTAAGAATAAATGTTGTAATTATGGGTGACGAGAGGAACCTATATTAATATGATGAAAGTGGTATATTTATATGATTGTGTGTACATATACTATATACATGTGAAAAACATACCGCGCTACTTGCTATCCTTGAGGTTATCGCGCTGGGACAGTCTTATCTCGTTGGGACCTTTATGGGGGATATTGACTTGTACCCTAGAAGATAGATATCCTTGGTACAGGCTATCGAATTGATAGTTCAAACGGTCCTAAGAGACGCGAGTATGTGCCATCCTCTTAGAGACTTGGAATCTATGCTTAGCCTCTATATGGGTTGTGTATGTGTTAATACAATTCGAGAGTGATTCCGAATTTGTATTCCTCTTGATATGAGTGGTATGGGGTTTGGATAGTAGAAGTATGCACGCACCATAGTTTTATTTGGGGTGCTGTTATTATATATATATTATACGAGTAGTTAATATATATAAATGAGATTTGAAAACTTGAAACTGCCTACTGTGATTTGATAAGTAGGACATGGTTGATTAATCAAATAGTAAATACTTGTCTTGTGAAAGTATAATATGACACTGGAAAACTTTTTAAATTAATAAAGCTAAAACGAGAGTTGTGTTGCTAATTGGAAGTATCTTTTTAAACAATGATATTGTTCGGTTTTGAAATCTTATGAGTAAGTTAAGATAAGCTAAATTATCGGGAAGGTTAGTATGATAAAATGATTAGATAACCCGTTGGGAAGGTTAGCATGATAGGCGTGCACATTAGAAGAGAGGTGAGAATTTCTCAAGAGAGTGTCGCTCTAATATGTTGTTGCATTGGCTTCTATCAATTTAAATACTTGCTAAACGTATTTTAAATCAAACACACTTTCGGGCTCTGACCCGTTTATCTCTCTCTCTCTCTCTCTCTCTTGTATAAATATGTATGTATTACAGGTGCCCATCCACAGGGGCGTCTTGCTTAGGATCTCTTGGAAGGAACGCGCTGCAGCTTAGGTGGGAGTTGCAGGTCTTCTGATTAGACGACTTCGTTCATTCGGATCCACTCTTAGTATTTTAATTTAGTTGAGCATGTGTAGCTCTTTCCATTATTTCGTTGTTATTGGAAATTTGTATTTCAGTTACTTCCAGTATGGTTACTCTGGGTTTTATTCAGTTTGATTGTGTTACTTTATATTTTGCATGTTGACATTCGATTGACGAATGTTTTAAATTAATTGGACTATGTTGCAGATATTTAATGTGGTGTGATTCTTACTTATTGAATGTTGTTAATAAAATAAATGTTTTTCTTTAAATAAAATTTGGAAAGTTATGTATAAAAATGGTTTTGACACTCAGCTTAATTATTTAGGGTGTTAAATTGGAAAATTTATTTTTATCGACAGTGATGCTGAGAATGAACCAACTGTTTACCTTGATTTAATTTAATAAAGGAGTGATCGCCCGGTATTTAATTATGCGGGGTGTCACACAAGGTTCATATATTACTCATATAATCATTTAGAAGTCCTAACACTCTTTTTAGGATCCCCTAATATTTATCTCGACAAAACAATTCTCCTTCAATCCTTAAAACCAAAGAAAAATTTTCATATCTGACAGGGCCGAATCGATTTGCCTTGGACCGAATCGATTCGCTTCGACCAAATCGATTCGCCCCCTAGAGAATCGATTCGAAATGAGTTTGGCTTCTTTTTCCAAGTTCATCTTCTTTTTCAACTCCAAAATCACTCCAACACTCATCCAACCCAATTTTTATGGTCTCAAACATCATCAACCATCAATATACTCATCTCCCCACTTATTTTACCCAACACCACAATTAATTCATGGGATTCACCAATATAATTAAGAATTTCAACCCTTTTTCTTAATTATACCACAATTTTCAATTCTCATCAAAATTTACACCATAATCATGGATTTTAGCTTAGATTTCATACGGAGTTATTACCACATCAATTTATATGAAATCATTTTCGAAAATCCCATTTTTATGAAAGAATCCCAAACCCAAAATTCATATTTTTCTTCACCAATCATAATATGAAATATAAACACACATTAATAATTTAATCAAGTTAAACACTTGCCTCGTTGGATAAATCCGACGACCTCGTGTTGGGATCCGCTGGAGCTTGGCCTGAGTTCTCCTCTTCTTCTCACTTTTCTTATTCCTTTCTCTTCTTTCTCTCCTTTCTTTCCTTATTTTATCTTTCTCTCATGGCTTATAATGAGAGAATAAGGCTTATCCCCTTATTAAACCCAAAATTGACTCGTATACACAAATGTGAGCCCCTACTGGTCCAAAAAGTCCCCAAAACCCAAACACTACACCCGAGTACTCTATTTCGACTATTTCGGCCCATCGAAGACCAATGTGCACTCGAAATCCCCATCCGAGTCACTTATAAAAAAAATCACCTTTTTAAATTCAATACAACTTTGCACGTGTTTTCCAATCAAAATATTATTTCTTATCGCTTTGCCCAACTCCGTCATGATATAAAATAATACAACTTCATTTACTTATTCCCGTAAATAAATATAGTACATGTAAATATTAATCCATCACTCGCCAATTAATATTTATCCGTTCACTTATTTTCTCAAATCATTTCTCCAAGTATTAAATTTCACCCACTCATGTAATTTAAATACCCATAAAAATATGGGGTAATACATACTCCCCCCCTTACAGAGGAATTTCGTCCTCGAAATTTGGATACACCCGGTACTAAGGCTCAGAATCTTTAACAACACAACTTCCGCTAGTACTCAAAATCAATCTCAAAGTAACATAGGGATTACATAAACTATACACCCGCTACTGGTACCCACCCATCTAAAAGCTTAATCACTATAGCTCCAGCTTCACGGTAAGCTTGTTCAATTCTCTTCATACTGATATACTCCATCAGTCATAAGGTCTCACCTCAATAATGGCACATCACACATTGTGCTTCTATTGACGACATTTGAATAAGATGAGCCTATACATCACCAGCTTTATCGCCTCAATATTATTGGAAGGCCGCACATCACAAAGTGCCAGCTTCCCGTAACCACCCTAACATAAAACTCCCATCCTGAGGGAAACCGTAAGAACATCTGACCACTCATGTCAGTCCTTGGAACATCAGTTCGTGGTGATGTAACTCTTACGATAGTCAAAGGCCACCCAAAACAGTTTGTGGTTACTCCACTTTTGTCAACGGACCCTAACTTTTGTTCGATCCAAAAATTTAATTATCCACTCACCTCTAATCAATCAGATGGAGGATGGCCAGCTAGACTTTCCCACACAAAACCTTAATAATCATCGTGTCTATAACAAATAGGTATAAGTGACTACACACAACTGTAAAAATCGGTAATTTATCCTCCCAATTATCGTACTATGATATACTTTAATTACAAGTTTGGTCACTTACAGAAGTAAAATAACCGCAGTGACTTTAAAATCGCATTCATACCTCTTTACTAGTCGTCAATCACCTTCTCTCTACTTATCGGTCCATAGGTAATACGACTTGCCCAAAACAAAATGTCATCCCCACTGCATCCTCAAAATCCCTATCGGAGGTGGGGTTCAAGAATCTCATCCTGATTCACAACAGTATTGGGTGGCACCTTGCACCGGTGAAATCCTTCTTTTTAATGCAAGGTTTTGGCACACCTTCTAATAGTGTGAGTCACCCCAAAAGAATAACAATTACTTCATCTTGGTCAATTTCTTCCACACATTCAAAGGAAGTCGTGACCTTATCCTAATGTTAGCAACCCATCAATGAAATTTACTAGCATGTCTTCCCATTCCGTCACTAGAATCTTCGGCTTGACATAAAATTTTTGGTTGATCATCTCGAACCAACCTATTTCCATCTATGAGTGGTGCACCCGAAGACAATTCACTATGTCCCGCTCAACACCGACTTCCACTTATAACGTCCCAGATTAAGTGTTACTTTAGAATCCCCTTCTTCCCCCGGGGTATACCAAAAATCTCGGCCCATGAACTTTTCGCCACAATGCATACTTCTGGGCCCTTTTTAACTTATAAACATTAACATTCTCTTTACGTGTAAGCCACTCTCAACATTCGACTGAGTAGGACTCCACTCTACTTTCCCACAATAATTGGATTTTCCTCTTCTCAAGAGATATTCTTTTAAATGGATTCTCCCATCCTATCAACCCATCTCGGGTGTGCTACTCTCATTGCACATATATACTTGGATTATTGTCTTTCTCAAATGATGTTTAATCCACCCTACTATTCATCTTTGTTTATAGCTGTCCCATAGGCATATATTCCCCACATTTATTCCCACGTCCCTTGAACTCGAACGATTTTGAAATTAGCTAACTAGGGCTCCCATAGACCCTATTATCCATGCATATTGGCATAACATAACAAACGCCTCACACATAACACATTATCAATCACATGGTTATTCTCAATCACCCCATAAATTGAAATTTAATCATTCTCGACATTGTTCCACTCTTCAACTCGTGGTGAGAAAATTTTAGTGCTTTGTTATAGCACTACCGACTTCTCATGATTCTTAGCATATAAGAGTTCTTAGATCAAAGTGTTTTCTCCACACATTCATTGATTAACATTCAAAACTAATTCCCTAGCATCCATCAACGTCTCTCTACTCACGATGTTAACAAAGTTCCATGCGTATCTCATCTCGCAATAACATTCAAACAAGGAACTTTCCCCAATGCACTATAGCATTGGCGGTAATAAAACACCATAAACTTCAAACACATAATCGGGACTCTAAAAAATCCTATCCCCGAACATATAAATATAAATCTCAACTCCCACGTCTCTAAAGGAGTGATATAACAATGCGCTCTGCCTATCACCAAGTCCTGAACGCTAAACAAAGTAAGGAGCTCAATCTTTCTGCTCAACAGTAAACCCAATATACCTCGAATGATATCAGTAAAGTCCCTACACACCGGGATAAAATATTTCGAGACAACTATACTCTTCGAAGTCTCTATCATAATATAATATAAATGCGAGCTTGACCCTCTGCAGGTGAAGCATCCCCAAAACAACACATCCTGCCCTAGAACAGCGAACACGATAACCTTGCGATAACACCCCACTATCCTTCTAACCATTTCTAATCAACCTATATGCGGGATAATATCATACTGGTATAACACATCACTAAAATGAGTAATTTCAATAAAAATATCTTCCTTCTGTCTACACCCGCTCCCTTGCGGATGAAACCAAAGATAACTCGATATACTATGAAAAAATACATACACATAATTGTAACAACCCTCGCTTTTGGGAGCCCATTTTGTATTAATTTACTATGTTGAGTAGTTGCATATATAGAATGCTGCATGTGGGTAAGTATTAATTTGATGAAATAAGTTAATATTTACAATTAAGTTGCATGTTACCATGTGGTGTTCTATTTTGTCATGAGAATTAATATGGCAATTCGAATTAGAATGGAACCGGAACTTATTTTGGTTTATAAAATCTCCATATGATAATTTGGAGGGTGTGGTTAGTTCCGGGAGGTGCGAGACAGTCGAAATGTGTGCCATATTGTATTTTGAGATTTTGGGCATTTTTGACTGGTTTTGGCATACTGCGTATTAGAACTTAACTATTGCGGTATTTTTACTTAAAGGTTGGAGACTTTTAATCTTAAGCCACGTTTTAAGTCTTTCCCCAAGTCTTTCATTTCCTCTTGTTTTCCCTAAGTGTTCTAGCCCTAGAGTGAGAGAGAGTGAGAGTGGAAGATTGGAGAAAAAGAGAGAGATCTTGAGGATTGGTGGTTTGATCTTGCTTTCTTCTTCAACCAAGCCTGAAATTGAATCCCCAAGGCAAGTTTTCTACTTGCTATTATATGGTTTAAGATGAATAATTAGTATGGGTAGATATGTATAGTTTTGATGTAGTATAATTGTGGTTTTTGGTTGGATTTATGGGTATCAACATCTTTGGTAGAGATAGATTATTGATTGAGGTAGAAAAATGTTGTTGGGAGCATTTATGATCTTTTGGTATCATTAAATGTAGTTGGATGATTTTGGGGTTTAGAAGATATTAGGAGAAGGGGTCTAGGTCTGCAATGGCCGGTCGACCGCGTATCTCAGACCGGTCGACCGGGCCTTCGGAGGAGGGCACACTGCTTTCTTTCAAAGGCATGAAATAAGGTCGCGATCGACCGCGGTTCTACTACAGGTCGACCGGTCCATCCGAAATGAACTTTCTTCTTTCTTTCAAAAGCTAAACTTTGAGACGCGGTCGACTGCGGTCTTGGGATCGGTCGACCGGTCCCCTGTTTTCTCAACCCATTTCCTACTTTTGCTTTTAATTCTTTCCTTCCCCTAGGAACTTAGGACTCTTCTTGAATGAAGTAAACCTTGGCTTTTAGAGTCCTAGTTGAGTTGGTTGTCACCCTAGTGTTGAATGGATTTCACTTGGGGTTAAGTCCGGGGGAGGGATTGTCCTAAGTGATGTTAAGGCATCACTTTTCTTGGTCCATCCTATGAATATGGATGGGAATTGTAGGCCCATACATGGAGACTTTAGGGGATTAATTTGAGATATATAAAACCTTAGGTTCGGGAAGTGAATGTGATCCCTTGGAGATTCATTCGAGGCATAACCTAGGATGAGTAATGAACTATCCTATGATGACGGTTTCTAACAAATGAAACATGTAAATGTAAATGAAAATGAAAAGTATGGTTTTTATAGTAAATGCTAATTTACTTAAACACACCTCTCTAAATGCTATCACAAGGGAAGTTCGCGCATGAGGTGATGTTCCTTGACTAGTGAATGCAGGGAGACTATAGTCCTCGGCCATATGCGGGTTTATTATATGTATTTTTTTCTGCGCTAGTGAAGTAATTCCGGGTGTGGTTATGACTCACTCGCAGGCATATGGCCACTTCCCGACGTGCGTTAGGTACCCAGGCTGCCTTGTTTGATAGGCCCCTGGAAGATGATAGTCATTTAGGGGCGCGCCCAGTGGGGAAACTCGGAGGGGCGGTCTTAGAATCGTTATATGCATAAGAATATAGCTTTTCTAAAACTCAAGTGGGACTTGAGGGTTGTATAATTCCACTAATGATATTATTACAATTACATTCCTGCTAAGGAATGGGAATTGGAATGAAATAAGAAGATAATGTTAGTATATTCCTGTTAAGGAACTGAAACTGGATTAAAGTGGGATTTGGGGAATACAAGCTCTTAATTTAGTTTTTAATTTAATCTTGCATAATTTCATCTTCTTGCATAGTCTCATTTAATTATGTCATTTTCACTTGTTTTCTTATGATCCATGCTTAGGTTATTAGAGTGTTGATTTCTATACCCATGTGTTGCTATTCATATCTAGCATGCTTTTTGTTCATCTGGGAACTATATATAAACCGGGTCCTGACCCGTTCTTTTTCCTCTATGTTGTACTTGTTATTGTATCCGCCCAGGTGCTCCTCCGCAAGGACGCCCGTGTTGATATTCCTACTCTTTTGCTTTTAAGGTGCTGTATGAAATTGCGGATATTACAGGATGTTTTGTTAGACGCCGTCATTCTTTTGATATCTAGTTATGATCGGGTCTGTCACTCGGGCGAGTGGCCCAATCTTGTAATTGTATAATGAATGTAAAGCATAACATCTAACTGTTGTGATTACTTTTGTGTAGCTGTGAACCGACAGCATATCGGTTCTTCTCTTTGTATATAGTGGTTTTAGTCGTATGTTAATTTTGTTTCCTTGAATTCCACTATTGTTGTAGAATGGGTTGTTTATATTGTTTTTCTTAACTTAACTTTTAATTGCATAAATTGTTTTGGCAACCCGTTTTCTGAATTATTGGGTGGTTTTCTCGGTTACTCTTACTATATTTGTGGTGCTGAGAATGATTTTCGTCCATGATTACCGTATATGTCGGAGTATCGGGCTGGCCATCCCTTATTTCGGAGTGCGGGTTGTCACAGATGGTATCAGAGCACTGGGTTCTAGAGTACTAGGATCTATGTGGACTTATCACGATCTACCGTAGCGTTCTTTTGTATAGAGCCTAATGATAAGACTGCTTTGCTGCTATAATTGCGATCTTCTGTGAAATAGATTGTTGTGAATTGTATTCTAACACTATTGTCCCTTCATCGCAGATGCCGCCTAAGAGAGGTCACCCTGCGAGACGCAATAGAGTCGTAGAAGAGGATGTTGGTCCTCCACCGCCCCAAGGAACTTTTAATGCTGCGGACGTAGCTAATATCGTGGCTCATGCAGTTAATGCTGCTATGACCGCAGTAGCTCAACAGATGCCAACAGCTCAACAACGGGCATAGGATGCTCAAGCACCTACGGGACCCTCTCCGTGGGAAAGAGTAAGGGAGTCCTTTTTAAAGGGCCATCCCCCAGAGTTTGACGGAGGTTCTGACGTTGTTCGAGCAAATCAATGGAAGAAGGATATGCAACGCCATTTACGAATGGTGGACTGTAGTGAGGAGAAGAAGCAAGTCCTTGCTACTTTCAAGTTGGTTGGGGCAGTGTTACATTGGTGGGAGTCGATGACTACGCCAGAACAGAGGGATACTATGTCCATTACTGATTTCTGGGTCTTGTACGACCGAAAATATTTTCCTCCCGCGATTCAGAGGGAGATGAGGAGGAAACTTCAAGATCTAGTTTAGGGAGAACGATCGGTTGCCGAATATGAGGAGGAGTTTACCCGACTAGCTAGTTTTGTGCCGGAAGAGGTAACCCCGGAGGAAAGGAAAGTCTCAAAATTCATGGGAGGTCTAAACTGAAGAATCCGGCAGCATTTACTGGGTAATCCAGCTTTACAAACTTTTGGTGAAGTGATGAATGCTGCATTGCTTCATTTTCAGGAGAATCGGTTGTTTATTCAGAATAGCAAGAAAGCTTAAGGAATTGGGCAAGTGGGGAAGCCCGGGGTGAGTGGGAATGGAAGAGGAGCCTTTCCTTCGTCCCAACCAGCGGGTAATAAGCAACGAGATAGGGATCGCCAGCAAGGGGATGGATCGAAAAGACAACGCTCTGGCGGGTTTAATGTTAGTGGAAATGCTAACAGGCAAGGTCAGGGTGTCGTACCACAGCAAGCGGGTCGAGGTGGCCAGGGAGGTAAGGGCCAACCGGGCCAAGGTTTTGGGCAGTTCAGAAATAACAGAGGTCGAGGTCAGGAGAATATGGTGGGGAAATGTTTCCAATGTGGAGAAGCTGGTCACTTTAAGAGAGATTGTCCTCAGGTGATTGGGGGACAACCTCCACGAGTTCCTCAGCAGCCTTATGTGCAGTTCCCTCCACAAGCACCGAATCCAGTTGTCCCTCTGCAGCAGGGTCAACTACAGTATGGGAGAGTCTACCACATTCAGGATGCTATGCTTCCTCCTATTCAGCCAACGCCGCCAGCTATAGAGGGTAACTTCCTTATTCAGGGACACATGGGTCGCGTTCTGTTTTATACGGGTGCGACGCATTCTTTTATTTCCAGAAGTTTTGCTCAGTCCACAGAGTTGATAAAATCTGTGAAAAGTACCTTTTCTAGTGTGGAGTCCTCTATGGGTGACGGTTCCCTTATTTTCTTTGTTTGTAAACATATAGGGATCACTCTTGGTAATTTGTGTTTTGAGGCCGACTTACTCGTCCTAGACATGGTCGGGTATGATGTTATTTTGGGCATGGATTGGCTTGTTAAGTATCATGCTATAGTAAATTGCTACGGGAAGAGTATAGTCTTCGCCGTTCTGGGACAAGATATGTTCCTGGTGGTTATGCCTCGTTTAGAGGGAGATTCTGGTACTTATTTATATTGTATTGCGGATGAGAATTCTCGGGATGTAGTTGTTCCCTTAGATTCTATTCCTGTTGTTCGAGACTTTGAGGACATTTTCCGGGAGATACCGGGTTTGCCTCCTAGTAGAGAGATTGAGTTTGTTATTGACTTAGCGTCGGGAACTCGACCGATTGCGCAAACTCCTTATCGTATGGCTCCTGTGGAAATGAGGGAGCTAAGAGATCAGATTCAGCAATTGTTGGAACAGGGGTTTATCAGGCGTAGCACATCGCCGTGGGGTGCTCCTGTGTTATTCGTGAAGAAAAGAGATGGTTCTCTCCGGTTGTGTGTTGACTATAGAGAGTTGAACAAGGTCACCGTCCGGAACAAATACCCTTTGCCTCGCATAGATGATTTGTTTGATCAGCTCAGGGGAGCGACCTACTTCTCTAAGATAGATTTGAGAACGGGGTATCACCAGTTGAGGATATGGGAGCAAGATGTATCCAAAACTGCTTTTCTGACGAGGTACGGGTCTTATGAGTTTTTGGTTATGCCTTTTGGGCTAACCAATGCCCCTGCAGTATTCATGGATCTTATGAATAGAGTATTTTGGGACTTCCTGGACCAGTTTGTCATTGTGTTTATTGATGACATTCTTGTGTATTCTCAAACGGAAGATGACCATGCTACTCATTTGGGGTTGGTCCTGCAAAGGTTGAGGGATCACCAATTGTACGCTAAGTTTGAGAAGTGTGGTTTTTGGTTGCGGGAAGTGCAATTTTTGGGTCACGTCGTGACATCACAAGGGATATCGGTGGACCCAAGTAAAGTTGTTGCGGTGAGGGAGTGGGGTCAGCCCACGACGCCTACCGAGATACGCAGTTTTCTAGGTTTGGAGGGCTATTACCGCCGATTTATTAAGGGATTTTCTAAGATTGCTAGTCCCTTGATAAATTTGACCCGGAAAGGGGTTAGATTTGTGTGGGATGACGCCTGTCAAGCTGCGTTCGATGAGCTTAAAGATAGATTGACTTCGGCTCCAGTCCTCGCTTTACCCAAGCCAGGGTTGGAATATTTAGTCTTCACTGATGCATCTCTACAAGGTTTAGGAGGTGTGCTTCAGCAGCAGCGACAAGCTATTGCATATGCTTCTAGAAAACTCAAGCCTCATGAAAGAAATTATCCGGTGCATGATTTGGAATTAGCCGCCGTTGTCTTTGCCTTAAAGATTTGGAGGCACTATCTTCTCGGGGAGAAGTTTAGTCTTTTCACGGACCATAAGTCATTGCAATATTTATTTTCTCAGAAAGATCTGAATATGCAGCAGCGAAGATGGTTGGAGTTCGTGAAAGATTACCAATTTGATATTCATTATCATCCGGGCAAGGCGAACGTAGTGGCAGATGCCCTGAGTAGGAGACCCGAGGGAGAATTAGCTGATGTGTGGAAAGCTAAATGGAAGGAACTCAGTCATGAGGATGCGGTTGCTAGGGCATTTATGTCCGTGATGACCGTTACTCCGACGATTGTGGCAAGGGTTGTGGAAGCCCAAGGCAGAGATAAAGAATGTCAAGACCACATTCGCCAGTTATTGACTGGGGGAGCGGAGTCCTACTCGGTAAGTTCTGAGGGTGGATTGCGCTTTCATGGAAGGCTTATTGTTCCGGAGGATGGAGATTTGCGACGGGCTGTGATGGAAGAATCTCACGGCTCTAAATTTTTGGTACATCCAGGAAATGATAAAATGTATCAAGATATGCGCCGTCAATATTGGTGGCCGGGTATGAAACGAGATATTTCGGAGTTTGTATCTCGATGCACTACTTGTCAGTTAGTTAAAGTTGATCATCAGCTACCGGTAGGTCTGTTGCAACCGTTGGAAATTCCTGTTTGGAAATGGGAGAGAATTTCAATGGATTTTATAACCGGTTTGCCAACGTCACAAAAGGGTCACGATTCTATTTGGGTTATCGTGGATCGCTTGACAAAGTCGACGCACTTCCTTCCCGTCCGTACTGATTATAATACCGCTCGTTACGCTCGATTGTTCATTGAAGAGATTGTTAGATTGCATGGGGTGCCCTTGAATATTATTTCCGACAGAGACAAGATCTTTGTTTCCCACTTTTGGAAAAGTTTCCAAGAGGCCATGGGAACCGAATTGAAATTAAGTACTTCTTATCATCCTCAAACAGATGGCCAGACTGAAAGGGTTAACCAAATGTTGGAGGATATGCTTCGTATGTGCATGCTTGATTTCAAGGGTAGTTGGGAACAATATCTCCCTTTGGTTGAATTTGCTTATAATAATTCATACCAGTTCACTATTGGGATGGCGCCCTATGAAGCCTTGTATGGTAGGCCTTGTCGATCCCCCACGTGTTGGTTAGAAGTGGGAGATAACAAGTTTCTTGGACCCGAAATGATTCAGGATACTTCTTCAAAGATCGAGCTTATTCGAGATCATATTCGGATAGCCCAAGATAGAGAAAAGAGCTATGCCGATGCGGGGAGAAGGCATGTGGAGTTAGAAGTTGGAGACCAAGTGTTGGTACGGGTGTCGCCTATGAAAGGCGTTAAGCGTTTCGGAAAGAAGGGGAAGCTTGCACCACGTTACGTTGGGCCTTTTCCTGTACTTGCTAAAGTAGGCCCCGTGGCGTATCAAATTTCCCTATCGGAACCGTTGCAACAGATTCACAATGTTTTCCACATCTCCTCTTTGAAGAAGTATAAGAGGTGTGATGGTGCCCTTTGGCACATTCCTTTCGAGGATATAGAGTTACAACCCGATATTTCTTATGAAGAGCAACCCGTGGCCATTTTGGAGCATGGGGAACGTAGATTGAGATCTCGTGTGGTGCCCTTGGTTAGACTACAATGGAGTCATCACAGTGTCGATGAATCTACTTGGGAGCGTGAGGATGATATGCGGGAAAAGTATCCGCATCTTTTTATCCAAGGTACGCTTGAATTTTGGGGGCAAAATTCCCTCATAAGGGGGGGGAGTATGTAACAACCCTCGCTTTTGGGAGCCCATTTTGTATTTATTTACTATGTTGAGTAGTTGCATATATAGAATGATGCATGTGGGTAAGTATTAATTTGATGAAATAAGTTAATATTTACAATTAAGTTGCATGTTACCATGTGTGTAAGTAGTTGTTACCATGTGGTGTTATATTTTGTCATGAGAATTAATATGGCAATTCGAATTAGAATGGAACCGGAACTTATTTTGGTTTATAAAATCTCCATATGATAATTTGGAGGGTGTGGTTAGTTCCGGGAGGTGCGAGACAGTCGAAATGTGTGTCATATTGTATTTTGAGATTTTGGGCACTTTTGACTGGTTTTGGCATACTGCGTATTAGAACTTAACTATTGCGGTATTTTTACTTAAAGGTTGGAGACTTTTAATCTTAAGCCACGTTTTAAGTCTTCCCCCAAGTCTTTTATTTCCTCTTGTTTTCCCTAAGTGTTCTAGCCCTAGAGTGAGAGAGAGTGAGAGTGGAAGATTGGAGAAAAAGAGAGAGATCTTGAGGATTGGTGGTTTGATCTTGCTTTCTT
Organism: Sambucus nigra; assembly: GCA_949130495.1. NCBI lineage: Eukaryota > Viridiplantae > Streptophyta > Magnoliopsida > Dipsacales > Adoxaceae > Sambucus > Sambucus nigra. The sequence continues at coordinate 108,442,050 of OX422216.1, forward strand.
CTTCAACCAAGCCTGAAATTGAAGCCCCAAGGCAAGTTTTCTACTTGCTATTATATGGTCTAAGATGAATAATTATTATGGGTAGATATGTATAGTTTTGATGTAGTATAATTGTGGTTTTTGGTTGGATTTATGGGTATCAACATCTTTGGTATAGATAGATTATTGATTGAGGTAGAAAAATGTTGTTGGGAGAATTTATGATCTTTTGGTATCATTAAATGTAGTTGGATGATTTTGGTTGGTTAATGATTTTGGGGTTTAGAAGATATTAGGAGAAGGGGTCTAGGTCTGCAATGGCCGGTCAACCGCGTATCTCAGACCCGTCGACCGGGCCTTCGGAGGAGGGCACACTGCTTTCTTTCAAAGGCATGAAATAAGGTCGCGGTTGACCACGGTTCTACCACAGGTCGACCGGTCCATCCGAAATGAACTTTCTGCTTTCTTTCAAAAGCTAAACTTTGAGACGCGATCGATCGCGGTCTTGGGATCGGTCGACCGGTCCCCTGTTTTCTCAACCCATTTCCTACTTTTGCTTTTAATTCTTTCCTTCCCCTAGGAACTTAGGACTCTTCTTGAATGAAGTAAACCTTGGCTTTTAGAGTCCTAGTTGAGTTGGTTTTCACCCTAGTGTTGAATGGATTTCACTTGGGGTTAAGTCCGGGGGAGGGATTGTCCTAAGTGATGTTAAGGCATCACTTTTCTTGGTCCATCCTATGAATATGGATGGGAATTGTAGGCCCATACTTGGAGACTTTAGGGGCTTAAATTGAGATATATAAAACCTTAGGTTCGGGAAGTGAATGTGATCCCTTGGAGATTCATTCGAGGCATAACCTAGGATGAGTAATGAACTATCCTATGATAACGGTTTCTAACAAATGAAACATGTAAATGTAAATGAAAATGAAAAGTATGGTTTTTATAGTAAATGCTAATTTACTTAAACACACCTCTCTAAATGCTATCATAAGGGAAGCTCGCGCATGAGGTGATGTTCCTTGACTAGTGAATGCAGGGAGACTATAGTCCTCGGCCATATGCGTGTTTATTATATGTATTTTTTTCTGCGCTAGTGAAGTAATTCTGGGTGTGGTTATGACTCACTCGCAGGCATATGGCCACTTCCCGACGTGCGTTAGGTACCCAGGCTGCCTTGTTTGATGGGCCCCTGGAAGATGATAGTCATTTAGGGGCGCGCCCAGTGGAGAAACTCGGAGGGGCGGTTTTAGAATCGTTATATGTAAAAGAATATAACTTTTCCAAAACTCAAGTGGGACTTGAGGGTTGTATAATTCCACTAATGATATTATTACAATTGCATTCCTGCTAAGGAATGGGAATTGGAATGAAATAAGAAGATAATGTTAGTATATTCCTGTTAAGGAACTGAAACTGGATTAAAGTGGAATTTGGGGAATACAAGCTCTTAATTTAGTTTTTAATTTAATCTTGCATAATTTCATCTTCTTGCATAGTCTCATTTAATTATGTCATTTTCACTTGTTTTCTTATGATCCATGCTTAGGTTATTAGAGTGTTGATTTCTATACCCATGTGTTGCTATTCATATCTAGAATGCTTTTTGTTCATCTGGGAACTATATATAAACCGAGTCCTGACCCGTTCTTTTTCCTCTATGTTGTACTTGTTATTGTATCCGCCCAGGTGCTCCTCCGCAAGGACGCCCGTGTTGATATTCCTACTCTTTTGCTTTTAAGGTGCTGTATGAAATTGCGGATATTACAGGATGTTTTGTTAGACGCCGTCATTCTTTTGATATCTAGTTATGATCGGGTCTGTCACTCGGGCGAGTGGCCCAATCTTGTAATTGTATAATGAATGTAAAGCATAACATCTAACTGTTGTGATTACTTTTGTGTAGCTGTGAACCGACAGCATATCGGTTCTTCTCTTTGTATATAGTGGTTTTAGTCGTATGTTAATTTGTTTCCTTGAATTCCACTATTGTTGTAGAATGGGTTGTTTAAATTGTTTTTCTTAACTTAACTTTTAATTGCATAAATTGTTTTGGCAACCCGTTTTCTGAATTATTGGGTGGTTTTCTCGGTTACTCTTACTATATTTGTGGTGCTGAGAATGATTTCCGTCCATGATTACCGTATATGTCGGAGTATCGGGCTGGCCACCCCTTATTTCGGAGTGCGGGTTGTCACAATAATAATGTACAATATAACCACTAAACTCATCTCACACGTGAATCTAGTGCTAATAAAAATATCATGACTCGCTCGTGCCACATAAAGCATAGCTCATCCACCCGAGGATAAAACTCTTATTTTTTGCCTACCAATCGCCCAGGCTGCTCAAGTGGACACCGAACATAACATGCTTATTTGAACGGAATCAAAAACTATCTTAATCATTGCCCCTACTTGGCACCATACTCTTTTCCCTTTACTCTCTTCGAGAAAAATCAATGCATGTGGTCCTACTCTCCACATAAAAATATCTCTCCATATAATCCCCTATTCCTAGCCATACTGATTGTATTAGGGTTATCCTTCTCTCAGATCCTGTTAGACTCAACCCTAACTGGACTTATGGAACACACTGCTGACTTTAACAACCCTGATTGAATCCACCATCACTCAGAAGGAATTAAGCTATCTGAATCATTTAAATGGGTCCCCTGATGGGTCTCCCCTACGGTGTTTTGCTAGCACTGTTACGTCCAGTCTTACTCCCTGATCGAATCCTTCAACTCTTTTTATCTCCCTTCATATAGAAGTATTAATGTCCTCAATGTCAAAATGCGACATTGTCGCCATCTGCATCAATCGTCCATGCAGAATTTCCTTTAAGTGTTGGCGACTCCTCTCATGAGTCGACCACCCAATTAAGGACTATTTTCTCCATTATACCTACCTCATCGGGTACAAATTTTTCTAGACAAATAAATTCTTGGGTCTCTGTCTGTCCCTCCTGTGATAAGTTTAGAATTTCGTTCACATATCTTTCTGAACAACAGATGAAGGAACTTGCATCAAATCATACCTAAAATCCTTCCTTTGGCATAATATTTCACTTTTCAAATGTGGTGATTGACTCCTGCCATTAAAACACTTCTCCTACGAGCTAAAAAAAATTTACCCCAATTTCCCAAGAACACTACACTCTGATATATGCCAAAGCCTTTGGATATCCTACTTCCACTAGCTAGCATTTATAATCTCTGAATTTTCTAAAATTCCAACGGATGGTCCTCTTCAAAGACCCGTCGGACTCTCTCCCATTCTAACCATGCTGGGTGAGTCTAAATTGGCACCACCAACTGCTATAATGGCACTCGAAAAATATATGTTTCACCCTAGTAGTCCTTACATCCCCAACTGCCAGAGCAACCATAGGGGTGACCTCAACTACGATCATTGTCCCCAAAATATTCTACAACTTCAATTGAGCCCCGCCTCCTGCTATCCTCTCAACAGCCATCACTTGTCGTCCTTTATTATTCGGCATACGAACACACCCGAACGCAAATAAGATTCATGATACTCATACATTATAGCAGGAGAACGAAATCTCACCATAGGAATCAACAATCCTAAAAATAGGGCTCTATATCGAAAAGAAAGCAACGCTGAAAACATAGTATGTCCGCATAGATTCCTAAGGACACTAGAACCTGATGCTCTGATACCATCTGTGACACCCCGCCTATTTTAATCATGGTTGATCAATCCTTTATCAAAATAAAATAGGATTCTCATATGGTTCATTCTCGGCATCACTGTTAAAAACCAAATTAATTACTAATAACCTATTAGGCCCGGTGTCAAATTTTAAACTCTTTAATCTTTTTAACATAAACGCACAATAAATCCATACACACAATTAATATACACATTAATTGAAATAAATAAAATAATAACCGATAACTCTCGGTAAAACATTAATACAACCATATCGAAATAGGCACAAACGAAAAAGCAAAAAAATAATATAAATGACAACAGTTGGGCAACATGCCCGAATATAACTAACAATACCTCTTATGACCACAAGGATAGAAGTGTCTAAACAATCCCTGCTAGCATCCATAGCTGTTGCAGCATCGTTTGAGTCAAAGGAATAATATCATCTAGGCGTCCCTGTGTCTGGACACCTAAAAGGTTTTTAAAATATTTGCAAGTGGGTTAGAGACCAAACCGTTTTGAAAATATTGAGAAAGTGTTTAAAATACTTTAACATTTAAAATATGATATTCTCCATGTTTAAACTGGTGTCACACTTACATGAGATACCCCTCAACTCTCGTCTAACGGTGCACACCTAACACGTGTATTTTAAATACCATACTTACACTACCCAGCCTAATTATCATCTCTCAAAACTTCTATGTAATCATATGATGTCTCATACCCCGCGTAATTAATATTCGATTCTTTCTCACGAGCTTATGCATTATAAATTCTCACTTATAATTTATCGGTTCATTATGAATAACTTTCACTAGTTATTATACACTATTCACATTTTAGTGTTATTAGCTGCTTATATATCACACACTATATAAGTATAATAACCATCCCTCAGAGCTATAACTCAATGGATGCAGTCTCTACAATGCTATCATCTTCCAGGGATTTCTCACACATCATCCCGGGTACCAACGATCGAAATCTCACACCACCTTGGTAAAAATCCAAATCATAATGTATGGGAGGCGGTTATAGTTCCTCACCTGAAAGTGAGAACGAATCATACCCAAGACATCTGACCTATGATAAAATCACACAATATAAATAATGGACGCTATGACCTGGGGACTACTCTCCCTGCTCCTCAGGCCAGGGGATTCACCCACATCACGTAACTTCCCATGATAGCACTAGAGGGGTATGCTTCACATAAATATACCATTCACACAAATATATATATATATATATATATATATATCAAATCTGGCTATCATGCCTATATCCCATGACACTATCCTGTAAATCCCGAAGATACCAATTCGTATTAATTTAAAAGTATACACGCTGATTTTAATCCCATTAGTATACTCACTTATGATAAAATTATCACATTAATTGCTTCTAAGTATTAACTTACCACGTCTATCTAGTATTCTTATTTCATCCTACTCGCACATTCGGACTCACTCATATAAGATTGGCACATATATATAATCGCCGAAATAATTTCTCGACTGTCGTTCATCCCAAACACTCCAAAAATTCATACCCCATATTTTATTCCCACTAATCCAAGGTTCATATATTACTCATCTAATCATTTAGAAGTCCTAACACTCTTTTTAGGATCCCATAATATTTATCTCCACAAAACAATTCTCCTTCAATCCTTAAAACCAAAGAAAAATTTCATATCTGATAGGGCTGAATCGATTCGCTTCGACCGAATCGATTCGCCCCCTAGCGAATCGATTCGAAATTGTTCAGTTTGGCTACTATTTCCGAGTTCATCTTCTTCTTCAATCTAAAATCACTCCAACACTCATCCAACCAAATTTTTATGGTCTCAAACATCATCAACCATTAATATACTCATCTCCTCACTTACTTTTACCCAACATCACAATTTATTCATGGGATTCAATAATATAATTAAGAATTTCAACCCTTTTTCTTAATTATACAACAATTTTAAATTCTTCCAATTTCTCATCAAAATTTACACCATAATCATGGATTTTAGCTTAGATTTCATATGGAATTATTACCACGTCAATTTATATGAAATCATTTTCGAAAATCCCATTTTTATGAAAGAATCCCAAACCCAAAATTCATATTTTTCTTCACCAATCATATGATGAAATATAAACACACATAAATAATTAAAGCAAGTTAAACACTTGCCTCGTTGGATAAATTCGATGACCTCGTGCTGGATCCACCGAAGCTTGGACAGAGTTCTCCTCTTCTTCTCCCTTTTCTTCTACCTTTCTCTTATTTCTCTCTTTTCTTTCTTTCTTTCCTTCTTTTCTCTTTCTCTCATGGATTATAATGAGAGAATAAGGCTTATCGCCTTATTAAACCCAAAATTGACTCATATACATAAATGCGAGTCCCTACTGGTCCAAAAGGTTCTCGAAACCCAAACACTACCCCCGGGTACTCTATTTTGACCCATTCGAGACCAATCATGTACTCAAAATCCCCATTCGAGTCACTTATAAAAAATTCACCTTTTTAAAATCAATACAACTCCACACGTGTTTTCTGAACAAAATATTATTTCTTGTCGCTTTGCCCAACCGCGGCATGATATAAAATAATCCGACTTCATGTACTTATTCCCGTAAGTAAATATAGTACACGTAAATATTAATCCGTCACATGCTAATTAATATATATCCATTCACCTATTTTCTCAAATCATTTCTCCGAGTATTTAATTTCACCCACTCATATAATTTAAATACCCGTAAAAGTACGAGGTATTACAATTATGCCTCCCATAAGTTCAAATTACATGAGGACAACTATTTGACTCACAATTTGGAGAGGAGGATATGCGGGAAAGGCATCCAGAGTTATTTCAGTGAGGTAATATTCGAATTTTGAGGATGAAATTCCATGTTTTAAGGGAGAGGAATATAATACCCCGTATTTTTATATATTAAAATAATATATAAATTGAGTGCTCATGACATGTGACATCACTATATGCAAATATATACATATAGGTAATATAAAACATTAATGAATATTTTGAACGTAACTGCATACTGCAGGAGACTATGGATTGGTCCGGAGTCAGATATTGAGGGCGTATTTGTTTGGATTATCCCCCCAGTGTTAGGTTCTAACGACTATGAAGTAGTCAATTATAATGTCGTGTTACACAAAAACTAATAATTTGTGACTTAAGTGATTTTAATTTAAATTGGTTAATATTTTGTATGTGTGGCATTTATTAATGTCGTTCATAAGGTTGATGACTTATGAGAGTTGGTAACATTTAAAATGATGGGTTGTCAATTAAAATAAGGTATTTTGGGCCTATTGGGTTAGTATAATGTATTGGGGGATTTTTAGAATAATTAAGGATTAAATTGGGCAAGTTGCTTATAGGCTTATTTTAGGCCCAAGCCTAATTTCATTTTTAAGATATCTTATTGAGTCATTTAGGAGGTTCATTTAATATATAAACATAATTTAAGGATCTTTCAACTTAGAGAGAGGAAGACTGAAAGAAAAGGAGAGCATTCTAGAAGATTTTGGCCCTTTTCTTTATTAAATTTTGAGGCAAGTTTTATTATAATATTTGTATGATTGACCTTAATTTAGATTGAAAGGGCAAATTTCTAATCGAGTCTATTTGTTGTGTTGGCTTAATTTTGAACAAAACAAATTGAGTCATAGGATAGTACTTTGTCATATCCTTTCAAGCCTATTATGTTTGAGTTGAAGACGTAGCGGCCAAGAGTTTGAAGATTACAATATTGTCGATTTTTGTGCCAAGCTTTTACGTTATCAACATTTCCAAGGTCTCTAAAGGTATGAATGCATTTAATATATATAGAGACTTGGTATATTTGTTATGGATGTCTTTTTAAAAATCTTTTTTCATAATGACTTTTTTATTTTTCTTAGAAAATCATTTTAAAACTTTGCATAAAAGTTTCTGGGCTTAAAAAGAAATTTTTGGTTTTTCTGAAATGTCGTTAAAACGATAATTTTTTCTCGTTCGAACGAGGTTGTTTGAACGACTTATCTAACGATATTTTCTCTGCTTTCTTGTTAGAAGTTTCGTTCGAATGACATATCTAACGAATTTTGTCCCTGCATTTTCGTTAGTAATATCGTTAGAAAACTCGTTCGAACCATGCCGTTCAAATGAAATTCAAAAGTGGCTGAACGACCGGTGTCAGTTTTTGACAGTTTTGCTTAAAATAAACTTCCCACTTTCCCACTACTTTTGTACCTGCTTTTAAAACTTTGGGAACAACTTTTACTAGGTGACTTTTTAAAACTTTAGAGAGGATTAGAGAGAAAAGATTCTTATCCAAAAAGTCCCATTTTGTGTGTTGATTTTTCATGGTTTAATTTATACCAAAACATAAAGTTTGCACCCATGTTTTAGTTTGATCAAAGTTCCTAGATATATTATGTTGTTTGAGATCATATTGTTGGCACAATGTTTCATTTCTACCCGAAAGGATAAAAGTTTCCTACGGAGGAGCTCGTTCATTAGTTTGCGGTGTGCATACGAAGAAAGGCTTCATGTGAAGGTAAAGGTAACTGAGCCCCATCGATGGATTCTGAGACTGCAGTGAACTTCAGAGTTATTAATTAGGTAGAGGTGTAAGTAAGAAGAAGCTCAAAGTATTGAAAGGCGAGTTGAGGAAGTAAGTCTTTTGTCTTGTTTATGTAAAACCATACCTAGTGGATTTGTTGGTTGGGTCGCTCGAGGTTTTCCCGTTGTGGGTTTTCCTCGTACATCACGGCCTTGTGTTGTGATTGTTTACTTTATCTTGGAAAAACACCTAAATGCAAGCTTAGGACTAACAATATAAAATTTGGTTTAATCACAACTTTAGTGTTATTTTGGTGCTAAATTAAGTTTGGGTAATTTTAATTTAATTTAATTCAAGTGGGAATAATTAATTTGGCAAAAAGCATGCTTGAGTTTGTTTGGCATAATTTTGAACTTGAATTTGATTAAATTTATGTTTAAGTGGAAATTTCATTATTTGTTTAGTTTAATTTAATTTCACTTTAATTTTGAAAGAATTAAAAATTTGTTTAGAATTTAAAATTGGGATATTCGGGGACCATCACCTCTGTTTCAATTGGTATTAGAGTAGGAACGCTAAATTATTGTGTTAAGATTCTTTGTCAAAACATTTTCTTTAAAAATGGAAAATTTACCTTTTGCAAAATTTCTTACTTTTAATGGTTCCAACTATGCGTATTGGAAGGCGCATATGAGGTCAGCACTTAAATCCTTAGATGGTCGGGTTTGGCTATTGGTAGTTAAAGGGTGGACCCCACCAACATGCTTATAAGTAGAGGTTCATGTACCTAAACCTGTAGAAAGATGGAGTGAGGCTGAGCCTAAGTTAGCTAATTTTAATTCTCGTGGTTTAAATGCCCTTTTTAGTGCAATCACACCAGATGAGTTTTGTCGAATTATGACCTATGAAACGTCTAAGGAGGCATGGGATATACTCCAACTCACCCATGAGGGAACAAGTGTCGTTTAAGCTTCGAAACTCCAAAACCTCACTACTCAATTTGAAACCATTAAGATGTTAGAAATGAGACGTTTGATAAGTTCTATACGACATTGTCAGATATTGTGAATTCATGTTTCAATTTGGGAAAAAAGATACCCAACAACCGTGTTGTGAAGAAAAATTTGAGGTCATTACCCGATATACTCTACAAAACTAGAAGAGCTTGTAGGTGACTTAAAAACCTATGAACTTGACATGTTTCCCTCCAAGGATGAGAAGAAGAAAGATAAGGGAATAACTTTGAAATCCCGAAAGGAGGAAACATCGATTTCAGATGATGAGTTTGAGATTGACTCATAAGATATGGATCTTTTTCTTAGGAAGTTTAGAAAATTTCTCAAGACTAATAAGGAGAAACTTAAAAATAATTTTAAGAAGTACGAGAAGTCTAAGCATAGTAAAGCCAAGATATTCCCTAAAAATCATAATGAGGATCTAAATAGGGACGAGTCAAATAAGTGTTATGGTTGTGAAGGTTATGGCCATAGGGCATTCGAGTGTCCCACTAAACTAAGAAAGGAGTAAAAGAAACCAATTTCATATAATACCTCCCTTAATGATAGTGAACTGGAAAAGGGACTCGAATCCCCCACTGAGCGCAACTTCACCGCGTTCTTGGCAAGTCATGTGAGTATTGATAATTCATCTTCCCATGAAGATATTCCTTTACATGACACTTCTGAGGCCATTTTTTATGAATCCAAAGAGTTTGATGGTAAAGAGAGCAGACAAGAGAGTGAGAATGAAGAGGAGGAAGAGGAGAGTGAACTTCAAGTGGCCTTCTGAGAGTTGTTTGCGGAATCATTGAAATTAAAAAGGGATAACTTGAAGTTAGAAGCTAAAATGAGAGGACATGTCGTGGTTAATGATGAGAGTATTTTAGTTGAAGATCTTAAGGCATGCGAGATAATTCTTCGTGAGAAGCTAAAGTACATAGAAGGTGAAAGAGATAGACTTAGAGGTTTAATGGAGGCTATGAAGAAAGAGCTTCTCGAGTTTGAAGAGAGTAGGTGTTTACTTAAGACTGGAATAGAATAACTAGAAGAGAAATTTAAACGCTCAAGTCGAGTCAAATTTGATTTGGAGTGTAGGTAAAGAAAATTAGATAAAATCTTAGGGACAGACTGTCCAAATCAAAGACGACAAGTGTGGTCTTGGCTTCGATACTCAAGATAGATCCGTTAATAAATCCAAAACCATTATTTTGAGAGAATTGTCTAGGAACACTTCAAAAGATCAATCCTTAAGTCACACTTCATGTCGTGTTTTCACTTGCACACATTGTGGTCGGAAGGGGAACTTTAAGAAGTTTTGCTTTGATCTTAAAAATGATCCTAGAAAGTTAAAGGGTAAAGTCACCAAGGTCCTGAGAGTGTCGTGTTTTACTTGTGTGGGTTAGGAGATCTGACTTCGATACTTTACGTGATTGAGTTTATGATTATCATTTACTTTCACATTATTCCTAACTTGTAAATCTAAAGGGTGATTGTGTTAGTTTTGTTTGCATACATTAATTTTTGTGCCTCATGATATATTCTTGCTAGTTGTATGTTTGTTTGTCATTTTCTAGTCTTTGCTTCATTATATGTGTGTTGCTAGAATTATGACTTGTATATCTTTTGTATTTAATTTTTCTTCATTGTGTCTTAGTAGAAAAAAATACAAAAAGATTTTTGTTTTGTCTTTGGGGTTATCTTTGTGTTTGTTTAAAATTTTGAAAAACTCAAAAAGATTTTCTATTTTTGTGTATTTTAGTTTTACACATTTTATGTGGCATATACTTATGTTTGAATCCAATATCATCCCCGCTTCCATGTGGCTAGAACTTTTAGTTAAGATTTTCAATCCCTAAAGTGTTATTTTATCATGCTTGCATGGAGTAGTTTGACTTTGACTTTCTTAATAGATTCTCTTTTTATATGCCTCAATTCACACATGCACGAGCTCATTTGATCTTTAACTTCACATATATATTTGAGCTAAGTGAGATGTTCTCCTATGAATTTAGTCATCTACATGTAGCTATGACTTTGGAGGATTTGTGCATGTAAGAACCGTTGCTCGAATTTAAAAATAATAGAAAAATATGTATCCGGTGTAGTTGTTTATCAATAGAATCGGGCTGAGAAAGACAAAATTACTTTGCATAAAAAGCCACCATTGAAATATGGCCTAAAAAAGTGGCATTGTTAAATTTAGCTAAGGCCAGAGTAGTTGACTTTGATATGATCATTCCAAAGAAAAGAAAACGATTATTATGTTTAGGGAAGTTTGGATGTATATATCAACGGGGTTGCACAATGATAATGTATCCTAGTTATGACTTTTGTCATGACTCTATTGGTTTGTAGAATCATCAAAATTCTAGTTTGTATGCATTGTGCTTGTTTGTTCCTTGAGTTCACTTTATCTTGTCACATGATGCTATACTTAAGTTTGATAAAGTTTTTCATTTAAATAAGAACTCCGTGAACTTATTTAAGTGATTTGGTTTTAATTATTTTGTTGCTAGTTCACCCCCCTTCACTTTCGTTTACCACACGTTATTTAGACACATAATTTCCATATGAGTGTAAATAGCTTAATGTATTTTCTGTTGTGTGTGTTCTGTATACCTATGTATATATGCATGTGCGCTATTTCTATCTTTTGTGTATATATATGTATGGTATTTCTTTTATTTTTTGAGTCTTTGCCTTGCTATCTAGTTCATGTATGATTCAGTTGAAATAGATATTCTTCTTATTGCGATTGATATCTCATGCTCATATTAGTTTATTCTTTTTTGTATCATTTTTCTATCGCATCATAGTTGGTATTTATCAATATTTTTATAGGACATCTCATGCCATGTGCTTTATTATTCTTATCACTTTATTCACCATTGCATTACCCTTGTTTCATTTAGGTGGAGAATGTGTTTTAATTGGGGAGAAATGAGTTAATATATGCATTTTAATCTTTATTTTTTCCTGAACAAAAAGGGGGAGAAATGGTATCTAAACCTTTTCATATGGGATATCTATCGGGGGGAAACGTGTGACTTTTCTTAAATAGGTCATGTTAGACAAAGGGGGAGTATTTAATTATGCCACTTATCTTGTTATATTCCCTATGCATTTAATGGGGTGTTTAAGTGTGCAGGTTTTCATCTTTAGTGGAAACTTTTTAAAGCGGCAACGCATTTTATCCAATGTGTCTTGTCAAGTGTCTGTAATTCTTTTGGGGAGGGTTGTGTCCTTTTAGAAGAGATTCACGCCCATAGGATTTTTAATCTGGGTTTTGTCTCAGAATAGCCAAAGGGAGAGATTTGTAAGGGCAAATTTTCAATTGAGTCTATTTGTAGTGTTGACTTAATTCAGGACAAAATAAATTGAGTCATAGGATAGTACTTTTTCATATCCTTTCAAGTCTATGACGTTTGAGTTGAAGACATAGTAGCCAAGAGTTTGAAGATTACAGTATTGTCGATTTATGTGTCAAGCTTTTACGTCATCTGTAACACCCCATGATTTTTGAGACTGAGAAATTAAATTTTGGGAAACTAAAAATTTAATTAAATCGGAGAATTTTAAATTTGGGAATTTAAGTCCAAAAATATAGGACGTTGTAAATATTCCGGATGATGATTTTGATGGTACCATTGATCCCGGAAGGGTCGAGATAGTCAAAATGACTGTCATTGAGTTTTATTTTGCCTCCGGAATATTTTTAAGTCAGTTGACTCAAATCGGAGTAAACGAGTCATTTAAAGTGTGTATTAACATTTAAAATTGGGTTTATTATTTTAAAGGATTTAAGGCTTACGGATGAAGCCTTCTCATTTGAGAAAAAGAGAGAAAGAGAAAGAAAAGAGAAAGAAGAAGAAAGGAAAGGAGAAAGGGAGAAAAGCTTGGAGATTTCCGGCATAATCGCGACATCGAGGACGATCCAACCTCTACAAATCTGAGGCAAGTGTTTAATCTTGATAAATAAGTCATTTGTGTATTTTATTTCATAATTTGTGGGTTAAAGAAATGGTTTTTGGGTATAAACATCAAAACCTAAATTTTGGTTCAAATCTTGAAATTGAAGATTTTATAATTGGGTTTAAGGGATATCAATTGATGAGGTTAAATTTAAGATGTGTTTTGATGTTGGAAATTATGTTGGGAATGAAGATTAAGGGCTGGAAGTAGTATAAATCGAATTTTGGGGAATTTTGGGTTATAGAAAAACAACCAATTTCGTGGCTTTCTGAACTGGACGAATGGATTCGCCCCTACCGAATCGATTCTCCAGGTTGCAGAAGCCTCAAGTCTTTAGGACCGAATCGATTCTCCCCTAGTGAATCGATTCGGAGGGTTGCATAATCTCAAGTCCCTTGGACTGAATCGATTCGGATGGGCCAAATCGATTCGCTGTTGGGCCGAATCGATTCGAAGAGGCCGAATCGATTCGAAAACATAGCATTTTGTGAAATTTTCTTTTTAGTGAATTCAAACACATTTTTGGTTGGGTTTATTGATTTGGGGGTCTTCTCTTAAGATGTAAGAGATATGTTCTTGGAGACATATAAGGGGTTTCCCACATATTAGGATTTTGAGGACTTCTTAGGGTAATTTGGGAGAAATGTATTCGTATATGTATTGGAGTTGCATATGGTGATTGTGGGGAAACCTCATAGAGGTTGGGAATACCAATTAGAGATAAAAAGGTATAAATATGATGTGAGGTTGAGAATTCTTAGAGAGTGAGGGGTCTCATATCATTAGAAATGTTTAAATTAAGGAACAATAGGTAACCCGATAGGGGTAAGGGTTCATGAAATAAATTGAACCATAGGTAAAATTGGGAACGGCTTGGGGATCGTACTATCAACTAGAATAGACGGTAGTATAATTCTAGTTAGGATATTTTACACATCATTAAGTGGAAATAATCACATGGGATTCCAATACTTGAGACAAAGTGGAATAAGTTGAGGTTTGTAGACTTTTTGTTAGGTGTATACCTTTAGTCAAAATTTGTATTGAGGTATTGATTTGCTCTCGATATTGATGGTATGTGTAGTAATGGTTTCCTACACAAAATTTTGGGTGATAACCTTAATGCAGTATATATAAGTATATATATACATATGATGTTTGGGAGACTATTCATCATAGGAAAAATGATTGAATATGTTTCAAGTGAGAGATTGTATTCACATATCGAGGTAAGAATTTAAAGGAAATTGTGGTGACGGCTTGTACATCGAGGATTATGTATACCTATAGCCGAGTTTATATATTTCATACTTATGAATGAGAATTAGTTGTATATAAGGATATGTGAATATATGGATATATTTATGTTATGGACATACATGGTATGGATATTTAAACCTTACATGATGGTTTAATATTTGATCATATGATTGGATCATATGGATGTATATATATTGTGCATGTGAATGATATATATACTTATGTGGTTAAGCATACCCCGCTCATGCTATCATTGGGAAGTTGCACGCGTAGAGGGTGAGCATCCTAGCTAGAAAAGTAGGGTGTGGATATTCCCAAGGTCATAGTCGTCCTGTGTGTTATTATATGATATATATATTTATTTTTGGGATGAGATGTGGTGGGTATGTTTCGTCTCATTTCCGGTTAGGAGCTATGACCGCTTCCCGGGACGTCGTGTGCGTGAGTTTACCACGAGATGGGTGTCGTTTAGTCCCACCATGGTGGCCCCAGTATTGCTACGTGAGTCGGGCACTGGGAAGATGATAGCATTGATGCAGTTTATCGGCGATATATATATATAGCCGGGTATATTATGTGCATGGCCTTGTACATCATATGCAGTATGTACATTTGGCTATTGGATGGATGATGATATATATATATATATATATGGTTAGAATAAAATACCTATAGATGTATATTTATATATATATCCTATAGATGAAAGGATATGGACTTTATGGAGTACATCTTGGATGATTATGGTGTACTAGATGATTGATGGGGGTTGATGTATCGAATTTAAGGAATACTTCGGTTACATCATCCCAAGGATATTATTGGTGATGTTAGTTGTAGTAGTAGTAGTATAATATTGTATACATGGCATAATGGATCTCTAGGATCGACATTGTCCAGGAGTAGTGTAACGGGGTGGTTCGTTGTTTGGATTTTGCTTTGCGAGACACCCCACGCATGAAATGCAGTGCAGTGCAGTGTTGAGATTGGAGAAAAGTTCTGCCAATTATGGTATGTACGGCATTATGGATCTCTATGATCGATATTGTCAAGGAGTAGTGTAACGGGGCGGTTCCTTGTTTGGATTTCGCTTTGCGAGACACCCCACGCATGAAACGCAGTACATTGTTGAGAGTAGATAGAAGTTCTGTCGATATTTATGTGTGGCATAATGGATCTCCAGGATCGACGTTGACAAGGAGTATTGTAACGGGGTGGTTCCTTGTTTGGATTTCGCTTTGCGAGACACCCCACGCACGAAATGCAGCGCAACGTTGAAATTGGAGGGAAGTTGTGTCAATAATAATTTTGCCTGCTTGTTAATTCGAAATTAAATCATATGTTTCTACCCAAATACATATGGGTAATTTATTAAGATTTATAATTGGTTAAATTATAAACCAGAATCCATTAAGCCTAATAAGGCACTTATGATTGAAAATAAATACTTA